>OX465244.1:6459070-6546513 GCA_949987775.1 Aproaerema taeniolella
GTATACGCGCTGTAAACGCTTGTTTCACGTTTTTACGCGTATACGTGCTGTAAACGCTTGTTTCACGTTTTTATCGCTGTATACGCGTATACGCGCTGTAAACGCTTGTTTCACGTTTTTATCGCTGTATACGCGTATACGCGCTGTAAACGCTTGTTTCACGTTTTTATCGCTGTATACGAGTATACGCGCTGTAAACGCTTGTCTCACGTTTTTATCGCTGTATACGAGTATACGCGCTGTAAACGCTTGTCTCACGTTTTTATCGCTGTATACGCGCTGTAACGCTTGTTTCACGTTCTGTAACGCTTGTTTCACGCTCGCCCCGTGCGCTGAGGTTACAAGGTGTCGTTCCAATCGCGTTTGAAGCGTATACGCGCGTCGTCGGCGCGTTTTAAATACGCCGTCTGCTAGGGGCCTTAGTGAACACTTTGCAACACTTCATTTTGGTATATATTTTGTTTTTGATATGAGTTTTTCTGTTTTCATTTGCTTTGAAGTCTAACGTATTTGTGATTTTGCAATTTTATCAGTTTATTAGGCAGGCAGAAACCCAAAAGCTAAGTATAAACCCATAAAGATCCTTTTTTCACATCGCCCACCACATTTGCTATCAATTAGAATAATATTAAAGTAATTACTGAACCCCTTTGACATTCCTTAACACACTTATATGTATTGTTAATAACTGCAATGTATGTACTGTATGTACTTAATTGGTCCAGTCGTTTGAGCGTGAAAGAGTAACAAACATTCATACATCCTCACAAATACATTTATAATATTAGTAGGATTAACTATGCAATATATGTACGTACATATGTGTATATGTTTGTTCAAGTCAAATCTTGCAACTAAATTTAAATACTGTTGTCTCAACCAATTAAGCTGGAATGTTACGTACACGTTTAGGGATGACAATTCATGGTTAGCTAAGTGACGTCATTTTAAATCTAATATGGCGGACCGCCCAAGATGGCGGATTAGTTATTTTATTTTTCACCCCTGTAATAAAGGCATTGAATGAAAGGATTTGTTGAGAAGACTATGAAAAATAATAATACTTTAAATAAAAGCTTGTTTTAAAAATGTTTTTTTAACAATTTTTTTTTATCTGGGTTCGCGCCCCATGAAAATTTTTATTATTCGGATTAGGTGTTTAAAACTTAGTAATTTATAGGCGTTCTTATTTCATGTATGTGTAAGAATTACAATACTACTTACTTTATTCGCACGCAAGATATACATAGAAAACAGACAATACAATACAGAAAAAAATAGACAATGAATATTGTAAAACAGGGCGGCTTTATGCTTAGACTCTGACTATTGACATGACATGTCAACATGTGTGTTATGTTGACATATGTGCGTTTGGTGCAGGTCCGTCGTAAAGTGATGCACATGCGCGACCAGCAGCTGTACTACCACCGGCTGCGGATGTGGCTCGAAGACCAGCTCAGACATGAGCGGGAGAGGTCAGTACCGATCAAGTTAAATAATTTTATTTTCAGTAAATATGGTAATTACTGGTGGAAACCATACTATTATTATCACATATTTAACTAGCATATACAGAGTGAAATTGAAAACATTTGATAAACTTTGAGGGAGTTAGTTCTATGGGACCAACTTTCCTACTAAAAAAAAAGTTGTTCAATACCTTTTGGTTGAGTACGTACGTGAACTTTTGTATGGAACAACAGATTTTTTTTTAGTGGGAAAGTTGGTCCCATAGAAAAAGTTGTTCGTAATCATGGGTAGATTCAAAAAATTCAAATTCAAATTATTTTATTTGCAAGAATATGTTTTACATTAGATGTCAATTAAAAATGTTTAAAGTGAGTCACATATTCTACCTAACCTAATAGGCATGCAAATATTTGTCACAGTTTAGATTTATTATTACAATATACAAAGTGTTCATCCCTCAAAGTTTGTCGAATGTTTTCAATTTCACCGTGTAGTATGCAAATGAGTTTCGATTTATCAAGACTATTCACACATATACTTCTATCTTTGTTTATGTGCAATAAAGTGTACATTTAACCACGTGAGCTTCGGGGGCGTCCATTAATGAGGTGTTTTTGGCCATCGCTGGTGAGATGTCGTTTATCCTCCCTTCCCCCGTAAACTCTCGTGAGTTTTATAATAATAAAAAAAAAACTTTATTTTCACCAAAAAACAGTTTACATTATTGATACGGGGGCTGGAGTCTCCTTTTAAGTTTTTTTAAAACTTGTGTTAGGAGGCACCGCTCTTCCTTTAGGTGTCACATACATCAGGTGAGTAAACTAAAATAGGAAGTGTACAACTACTTAGATTAATGATATTTTTTATAAACAGCTTTTACTTAATTTAAAAATGTTCATGAGTTCAGGCAGTAAAGTACTTAATGATAATAATATAAAAAAAAACAATTAGGGTGTGACTGAGAATACCTATGAGTGACGTGTGTGTGTGTGTGTGTGTTTATGGAATTGCATATTTTTGTGTAAATACGTTAATTTGTGTTTAATTGTATTTGGATTTATTGAGTAAACATACATAATTTGTCTAATTATTTTGAGTAATAAAATCAATCAATATAAAATAGCGATGGACTACCTACTTAGTTTCGAAAAATAATAATTATTGTATTCTAATTCAGTCCACAAGAATTCACGAATGGTCTTAAGAGTGGCTACTAGAGCAACATAGCTTAGTGCTTAGTTAAATTATCTAAGCTTTCTGATAAAGCCTTTCTCGCAATGTTACACTGTTTCTTTCGGGGGAAAACATTACATGATATTTGCAGAGAAAGTGAGACTGAGTGAGATCCGGCTCGACCCTCCTACCCCTTCGTAAACGCCTCATGTGATTAATGGACGCCCCCTTATAGGAATCACATCACAATACTTGGAGAAAGCGAGAGACCCTTCCGGAATCCTCTTCTGCCTTTGTCCCGCTTCTTATTCGCAGTACGCTTGACCATACTCCAGGATTTTTCAGGTCAAGTCATTAAAGTAAAGCGACTTATTTGACCTCCGGGATCCTGCTGAATGGAAACCTGACTTTCGGTCTCCAGAATGTGTATATTTCATTACGATATTCTTCCTCAACATAATTCCGGGAATTTCGGTAATTCCCTTCATTTGCTAAGATACTTATTAGTATTGGATATTTAAATACTTATTTTTTGTTAAAGTTGCAGTTTCAATCCCTAAATAATTTTAAAATGAAATAACAATCTTGACACTGCACCTTTCAGACATCGAAGTTGAATTTTCCAAAACCATTCGTAAAAGCCAAAGATCAAAATATAAAACTGTGTACTACTTCTTCTTATCGCGTAGGTGTGGTCAAGTGAATGGCAAACTTGGCTAAACCTGTTGTTAGAGTTTTCAAACCGCACAATGGCCTCTGCATTTTACTGTACTGTGTAGCTTTTTATTCTTTATTTATAAATTGCATGTCATATGAGTTACAGAGGCGGTACTTATAATAAAAAGAACACACAATTGACGTCCTGTAAGGACGTGGCAATTATAAAAACTCTTTTATTTCTAGTGTGTGTTCCTGGCCTATTTAAGCGTAATGACACCTAAAAAAGTTAAATAAATATACTGATTAAAGAATTGACTCCACAGCCTTCCCGAAAGCAATGTGACATTAGTGGAAGACCTCCCTCGTCGCAAGCGTCACTCAACCAAAGTCCCGCGGCTCTCGACTGCCGCCAAACGGAAGCTCAAACCAGTCTCCCCCTGCATTAGCAAACCTCACAAAATACTCCAAATGCTCAAACACAAAGCCCCAGCCCAAACTGCCGAACTACTCAAAGACGACGACCTTAAATCCGAAGCCGAACCGCCCGAAGCTTTCCCTCTAGACAAAGAAGACAATATAAGCGACACCGAGACGATCGTAGGAGAAAAAGAGACTGAACTATGCAAGGACATGAAGGACTGCCTCGCAAAGTTCGCTAGTTTTGCCCTCAACAATGCTGAAAACAATTTAGACGAAGAATATAACATGCAAGCGGAATCTGAAGTTAAATACCCGGAATCTGTAAGCCCGCCCTTGCAAGAAATGTCTCCGACTACGTCTGAACCCATGCCAGTGTATTCACCGAGTCAAAGACTACTCTCAGCCAAGTTCCATAACACTCACATATGCGGACTACAGGATAACACCCCGATAGAACATCCACAGTCCACTCAAATCACGCCCGAAGTCATGAATGTCCCGCTAAACGCCACTAGAACACCGCTACTCTTCAAAGAAATGAAAGAAGACCCCGAAAACGAAATCAAATTGGCCGAAAACGAGACCGACGAACTAATCGTAGAAACTGGAAAGGATCCTAACATCTACAAATACGTCTCTTTCGGCATAGAAATCAAGAAAGCTATGGAAGAATGTCAGAATATCATTAACTCCTACGATAGTATAAAGGATAAGGACGGGATAGAGAAAGAAGATGACGGGCCTCTCTCTCTAGAACAGATATGTGAAGTGATGATGAGCTTAGATAAAAACTCAGCCGAATTTTTAGATAAAATGGACTCGGACGAGCCGATAGACTTTACTACTAACACTAAACTAGCCGAACTGGTTGAGAATATGCCGCAAATTCTGGCGAACATGCCCGAGATTGCTTGGAAGTTCTCCGAATTCGCCAACGCGTCTTTAGAGCTACCAGAATTTGCGTCAATTATGAATAGCTTGCCAGATGTTAATAATGAAGCTCAACTCACACCCGAAACGCTAAAACAAATCCGTGAATTAAAACTAAGTAAGAATAGGGATAATGTTAAAGTGACTAAGAACACTGCCAAACGTAAATCACTAAAATCTAGAATTAAGCATCAAATAGAAAGCACTGATGTCATAGGTACTATGACCTTTGAACTCGATAGTAATGACATCTCTGAATTACTTAAAGACGAGAAGGATCTACAAGCCTTCATGAAGAATAAGGGCGGAAAGGATGGCTTTAAAGACATGCTGTTCTCTATATCCGCTCAGGTAGTTATCAACAAAGTATTCGAATATTTAAAGCAGAATAACAGCCCGGAATTCGCTAAATGCTTAGAAGAAGAGAAAGAATTACTTTCGCTACCGAAAAATAGTATTAACTCTGAAATGTATTCGAAAGCGTCGACGCTGTTTGACAATTCCGTTAAAGATGCGCTAAGTATGGACGAGTTAAGGGAACTTGTCAAGTCTAGGTTTAATTCGTGGAAACAATACGTTGCTACCAAGTTCAAAAGCATACCAGTCGAATTGCTGGACAATGAGATAGAAGCTATGCTTAATAAGTTCTATAGCTACATACAAGATTTAGCGGGAAAACAGTGCGACAATGACAGCGACAAGATCATCGAAAAGATTGACGAAATACGAAAGAATGAAGAACCGTATGACTCGGACAGTGATAGCTGTCCAGCCGCTAAAGAATCGTTGAAACAAATGGCCAAACTATTAAGCATATCTGCTGGCAACACTTTCGATTTACTCATTATGAAACTGTCAAATATGTCGCAAGATAACAAGCTTTCTGTAAAGAGCTTGAAGTTTAAATATATCGACGTGATGCGACGATGCGCCGAGTCACCACAACTAGCCGGCTGGATCTTACTAGACCCTGAAATAGCCTCTAATGTCATACAAGAACTAACAGGGTTGCCAATTAAGAAATCTGAAAACGTACCAGACTTTAAGACGATGGTGAAAGAAAATAAACGGGAGTATTTCATGGAGAAATTGAGAGATATGAATCGATCATATATGGAGACTCTGCCTAAGAAGGCTTTAACGGGCGATGAATGGTTAGTCATGCTGTATAGGCTAGAACAAATAGAAGAAAATCTGAGAGTTGCTTTGATAAAAGTGCGTCCAGTGACAAAACGTTCCGTTCAGGTTCAGCACACTGCGAGTGAAGCAGAAATCTTAGCCGCTAAAGGTCTTAGCAAGATCATTGGTAAAGCCAATGTAAAGACAGTAAAGAACGAACCCAATAAAGAGCCAGAGCATGTAGAAGTTAAAGAAATGTCTCAGGAGGAAAGAGACGAGAGACAGGCTAGAAACAATATGCTATTAGCTAAATGTGAAGCAATACTGGCTTCTAAGGGAGACAAATCTTTACTCGATAGTTTTTATACCATAAAATCGTATATAACTCAAGGGCTGCCCGTACCTGAAACGTATAAAAAACATGTTATATCGATATGCTCTAACATTGACGCGAGGCAACTTAACGAAGACGTAGTGGAGAATTTGAAAAGGAAATGTGAAGAGAAAAGGCTCGCAGAAGCCGAATTAAATAAAGATAACGTTGATAAAGCGAATCTATCAGTCATTGGTTCGCAAAATCCGGAGTTACTTGCGAAGTACTCGGCTCAAATGCTGAGGAATGCAAAGCAGACTTTGAACGCTGTAGCTTTTAGAAACATGGCGAGAAATGGACAATCAAAATCGGAGTCTGACGCTTGTGATACGTTGAAAACTGACTGTAAATGGACAAATGACTGTATCTGCCAGACTTGTAGAGATAACTCTTCGAATCCGGGGGCAACGGGTGACGCGGTCAAGCAGTGCTATGAGGACGCCAAGAAGAATGGAGTGGAAGATAAGAAGAAGGATCCAAAGCTTGTCAAGCCGGTGGCCAAGCCTGCCAAGCCGCCTGCCAAATGTGAGAATACCACGCATCAACAGCATGTTTGCAAAGGTGAGTAATAAAAAAAAATGTATTTACACATTTGAGGAGCTTTTGATGAAGTCCCAAAAATGGGGTCTTAGCGATATTGACAGCTCTTTAAACAATGCTTAAATGTTTTCGTGGTATGTCTAATAGTTTTTATGATATTCTGTCTGTCTGTTACGCTTTCACGCCTAAAATACTTAGATTAGAGCTTGGAAAAGGACACACGCTACTTTTTATCGCGAAAAAAGGCTTGAAGAGGTTGAAAAAGGGGATGAAAGTTTGTATGCTTCCATACCAAAAAATGAAACTTTGTATTACTTATCAAAAATGAATAATCGGCCTGGCCACGAACATGGGCTAACCGGCGAGCGGTGAGCCGTGCGGCGCGGTGGAGCGTTGGCCATGCCACGTACAGCTCAGCAGCGTTTCGCGGCTGCGACCTAGTGGACGTATTCAGCATGGCGCTATCCAAAGTGGCTCGTCTTTTTTTCGTGGCCAGGGTGTTAGTTGTAGCGTTTTTGAAATTTCGACCTGTGTGGGGATTAAATAGGGGATGAATAAGTGGCATAAATTGCTGCCCAAAGTAACTATTCCACGCGGACGAAGTCGCGGGTAAAAGCTAGTCTACACTGTTATAAAGAGGAAAGATTTGATTGTTTGCATTGAATAGGCTCCGAAACTACTAGACCGATCTAAAAAATTCTTTCACCATTAGAATGCTACATTATCCCTGAGTAACATAGGCTATATATTTAATCTTTCCCTAATTGTCACGGGAATTGAAGTCCCGGGCGGAATGCTAGTGGTATACTTGTATTTTCTTTCCGTTATGCGCAATTCTCTCTTCCCGTCTAATACACTATTCTCACCGTTTAGGTTGACTGGAAGAGATCTCTACTAGAGATAAGCTCGCCTTTGTAATCTTATTTTCTGTAAAAAAAATTCTTTGTGCAATAAAGAATCCTTACAAATATTATAAATATGAATGTAAGTTTGTTTGTTACACTTTCACGTCTAAACTATGAACCGATTTTGATGAAATTTGGTATAAGATAGATTAGATCTTGAGGAATGCTATAGGCATTTATCGCACAGCTATCATACATTTTATCGCACAGCTATCACTACATAACCTTCAGTCCACGCGGGCGGAAAGCTAGTCTATACTAATATTATGAAGAGGAAAGATTTGTATTTTTGTTTGTAACGAATACACTTAAAAACTACTGGACCGATTTCAAAAATTCTTTCACCATTAGGATGCTACATTATCCCTGAGTAACATAGGCTACATAATTTTCCCGAATTGGAGTTGGAAAATTTTTGGAATGGTTTACAAATCCAAAACCATTTGGAAATATGTGTATTTGCTACGATATTTTCATAATTTTAACTTAAAACTATGAAGGATTTTATTTATTTTTAATAAAATATGATAACCTTTATTTGACCTTTGTGACGTCACACAAGGAAGTAATAACGAAACTTGTGCCAACACTTCATTAAAAAAAAGTGTCAATCATATGCCAGACTGCTCGGTGTTGCCAGATTCAGAGATTTTCCCTAAAGCCTAGGAGTTTTTGCAGGTAAGATTTTTCTAGGTTCTTATATCACGAAATTAATCTAGGTACTTATTTTCCACTATTGTAAGATTACTGAAAAAAAGCAAAATCCTTTTAAATCTGTCAAGATAGAATGAATTGAATCTTTAACCTATTGACGTGTTCTTTGTCTAATGTTTTAATTGAGTGTTTATTTCCTAAAACTATTGTACATAAAAGTAGTTTTCGAGATCGCTTACTGGTACTGGTACGACTTACTGAAAGAAATTGTGTTAATTTTAATAAACACTTTTTAGTTACTTACTTAGTTTTTGATTATCAGTGTTATGTAAGTAGCTTGTATGTAATTCCTTCATATTTTTGTCAAATCTAATTCGCACGAGAAAATAGAAATTTTTTGTAGGGGGAAGGTGAAAAAATCTAGCAACACTTTTATCAGTGCCATTCACGAGTTTTGACAGTTTTTTTTTCTGGCTCACGGCAGGCAAAGACCCAACTGTCATACTTCATTGTGTGACGTCATCGCCAATTAATTTTAAAAAATCGTAGCATTTTAACGGGGCTATTAAATACAAAAATATTGAAAATGGTTTCTTAAAATAGCCTTATCTATCGAAATAAATTATAAATAAAATATGTAAAATAAAATTTACAACCCCAATTCTCACGGGAACGAAGTCCCGAGCGGGATGCTAGTATTATATAAAATATGTTAATAAATGAATTGCAGTGGGTCACGCGGGCAACGGTAACAACGCATGCGCGGGCGAGGCCGGCCCCGACCAGCCGTGTACTTGCTGCTACTGCACTGTGTTCGGGCACGCCGTGAGTATTACTATTTTGTGGGCTCCTAAGCGGGAACTTTGCGCCGATGGTTGCTATGTCAATAGGGATGTTGACAATTTTTTTATTATTTATCTTAAAAAGGAACTGAATCCAAAACCCAAAACCGAAACAATTTTTGAAAACTATTAAGAAATAAAAGTTACAAGCTATTAAATTTCAATATAGGGGGAAACTGTCAAACAACGGAAAAGAGATGCACTTACTGGCACGTGACGTCACCGCCATTTTTTTGCGTAGGTAAAAACGAGATAGCTAGCTCTCCCCACAAAACGAGATAACAGTCCTTACGATAATATAAATGCTAATAACTTGTTCATTTATCAAGCAATTTTATTGCTGTTTTCGGATATTAATATACCTATTTCTAGCATTATTTTTTGTTTCACATACAATAATTCATAAAATCAAACACTGTTAACATCTTTATTGAAAATTTAGGGGGTGATTTTCCCAATGAAATTGAATCGGATGATCGCAAGTTGTATAGAGACGCGAATTTTTGTTTCCTATAGCAGTACTGAACTGTTGTAAGTTCTCTTTCTGACAAAACGAAATTTTGTATGGAATTTATATGGCAGTACCGAACTGTGGCGTCACCGTTTTGTGTTTCTTTCTTTGTCTAATTGAAAGTCTTAAACATTTATATCTTTCTTATTATTAAGATATTAAAAAAGCTATTTAATCTAGGTTGATTTTAATGTAAACCAGATTCAATATACAGGGCTTTAGGTAAATCTCTTTCGACCTGTCGGGTGGTCAATTTATTTTGTTTACTTAATTTTTAACTCTTGACTTATTTATTTTTTAATTTTTTAACTTATTTTTTTACTCTTGACCTCAATCTTGACCATAAAGGTCAAAGATGAGGTAGACGATGGAGCGAGTTAACCCAGAAAATGCCTATAAAGGCACTGGTACTCCCACGCACCGACGGAACACAGCAAGCTGAACCAGACGGCCCTTTACAGTCTGGCAAAAAAGAGTAGAAATTAAAAAGTGGTAACACTGTAGTGTCGTCCCGTTTTTCTTAGATTGATTTAAAAGGGACGACGCTTCAGTGTTGCCACTTTTTAATTTCTACTCTTTTTTGCCAGACTGTACAGAGCCTACCACACCGCATGAGACCATAGGACGATACCTCAGATTCAGAAAAAAATTTAGTTTCGTTGCCTGGGATGGATTACTAGGAGGCAGGTCTCATTTGTGTTTCCTTAGTCGCCTCTTACGACACCCACGGAAAGAGATGGGGTGGTGTTTATTCTCAACCGATCACCACACGGTTGATCAATCCATGAAACTGAACAACTTCCCCAAAGAACATAGGTCAAAATACGAAAAAAAATGTTGAGTTCCCATACAAACTTCATCAGCATATAGCGCATTTTGTATGGGAGATTTAATTTTTTTTTCATTCTCCATGCTCGGGAAAGACTTCTTACCTCCCCAAAAACAGGGATGTAGTAGACTTTAACACACCTATAAATCAAAACAGGGATGTAAGTAAATTTGAAATTGGAACAAGATCTGCCTTTACAAATAGTTGGAATATTATGCTGAATAATTACGATGTTTAATGTCGCGTTCATGTTTCGATTTTAAAAATAGAACGGCGGGTTTTGTCTAATTTGCAAAAATTTAATTATAGCTCAGTCTGTGAGGAAATGCAAAGGCCTTTGCATTGCAAAAGGTGGCGTAGAAAATGTTTTGACACAATATTGTTTAGGTTTGGCAGGTTAATTAAAATCCAAGTTCTCGATCTTGAAGGATCCCAGGCGTTAGCCGCCATCTTGAATTAAAGGTGCCAAAATTAGGTTTATTTTAAATAACTTCTCAATTGTTTACTAAATCACAAAAGTGTTTATGAAGGGTTCAAAGAAGACAAAATTGCCTACATTTTTTGCATACATGATTATTTTGTAAGTCTTATAGGTAAAAAGTTACAAGCGACGGAAATAATAATATTTACAAAAAATAATTTGGTTTGGGCTGTGCATTGATATGTCAGTCAGTTAACCCCCTTAATCCCCTTAGGGGTAGAATTTCCAAAAATTGCTCCTTAGTGGATGTCTACACTGTATAAGATATCTATGTGCAAAATTTCAGGTCCCTAGTTCCAGCGCTTTGGGCTGTGCGTTGATCGTTCACGCAGTCAGTTTATCCTTTTCTCACCCCTTTGGGGGTAGAATTTTCAAAATCGCTGATACACGTCTTCATTATTTTTTAATCATCAGCCTACTTACGAAGTTCTAAGATCCTAACTTCAAAATTCACGGACTTTCATACAAACTTCCGTCCCCTATTTAACCCCCTTAGGGGTGGAATTTCCAAAAATCGCTCCTTAGTAGATGCCTACACTACATAAGGTATCTATGTACAAAATTTCAAGTCCGTAAGTCCAGCGGTTTGGGCTGTGCGTTGTGTATCCCCCAGTCAGTTTATCATTTTATATATTTGATTTTTGTAAATATTATTATTTCCGTCGCTTGTAACTTTTTACCTTTAAGACTTACAGAATAATCATGTATGCAAAAAATGTAGGCAATTTTGTCTTCTTTGAACCCTTCATAGACACTTTTGTGATTTAGTAAACAATTGAGAAGTTATTTAAAATATACAGAATTTTGGCACCTTTAATTAAAGATGGCGGCTAACGCCTGGGTCCTTCAAGGTCGAGAACTTGGATTTTTATTAACCTGCCATACCTAAACAATATTGTGTCAAAACATTTTCTACGCCACCTTTTGCAATGCAAAACTACCTACAGACTGAGCTATTAATAAAACTTATGTTTCCTTTACTTACAATTGTTTTATTTACCTCGCATAAAGGATGAAAAGCAGAGTGTTTACCTCGGGTGGAAGTATCAATAACACCCTCGAACTATATGCGCCCTCGCTACGCTCCTGCGCCTAAATATCTCGGGTGTTATTGATTCCTTACCACCCTTGTGTAACAATCTACTATTTCCTATTTTTACCTATGTGCCTTGGTTAAGTTGTTCAGTTTCATGGACTGATTAACCACCCGAGAGCTTGAAAGAGATTTACCTAAAGCCCTGTATAAATAGTCATCTACCCTATTGTTTGAAGTTTAATAGCTTCTCGCCGCCATAGTTCTCGTAAAGAAAACACTTGGTTTACGGAAAACTTAAAAGCGTACTTCGCGTTTTGTTTTTAAGCTGATGGCCTTGTTTGCCAATTGATGCTTTAACAATTTAAAAAAACATTATTGAAATAAAGGTGACACGCAACAATTTACTAGATTTAAACTCGGTTTTACAATAAACTTGATTTAAAAACGTTAAACCTAAACCCAAGTTTTGTAAATAAACTTTTATTGTTTCCAGCCACCGCTTACAACGCCCGTCCCTAGGAACTTCAATGAAACCCGCGAGCGGCTGCGTTCTATACTCAACAAGAAGAAACAGAAGTGTAAAACTACTAATGTAAGTTATACATTAATTACTTGCAATCCTCACTAATATTATAAATGCGAAAGTAACTCTGTCTGTCCGTCTTTCACGCCTAAACTAAACTACTGAACCGATTTTGATGAAATTTGGTACAGAGATAGAGCCTGGGAAAGGATATTAGGCTACATTTTATCCCACAGTTGGGCACGATATCACATGTAGTCCACGCGGGCGGAGCTAGTGCTTTATATGGGTTGACTTTAAATTTGTGAAAATGTAGGGGTTTATCAAACTGAATCAGATGATCGCACAAGTTGTACGGAGAGGCGAATTTTTTTTTTTCATATTTCGATCTATGTTTCTGAGGCAAAACTATTTAGTTTCGTGGGCTCACATCCTTAATTCTCACTGATTTAAAGTTATCACCCAATTCTTCTTGTTACCGTTTAGGTATAGTCAAGTGTGTGGCGATCTTGACTATATGTCAGAGTTTTCAAACCGCACAGTGGCCTCTGACTTCGTTTTGACGACTGCAGTCAATCGACAACAGCCGGGAACGACAGCTTAACGTGCTCTCCGAAGCACAGAAACGCTCTTGATAAATTTCCACTTTGGTCACCCATCAGGTTCCTTGCGTCTGTGTACGTTGCTTAACTTCACTGGTCGGTTGAGGTCAGCGAGTCCCACTACGCTACGAGCGCTTCTGCTCAATGGTGAAGGAAAATATAGTGATGAAACCCGCCCGCCTTAAGAAAATTCATTTTAGAAAGACGTGCGGTCCACCAACCCGCATTGGGCCAGCGTGGTGGACTATGGCCTAAATCCCCTTCGTGTTTCGAAGGGAGGCGCGGGTGCCTCTCGGTGGGGACGTACTCGTATATGGGCTAATAATAAATTAAAGTGAGCTAATAGGGTAGATGACTGATAATTAAAAATAGTCAACTAATTTGTTGATGTATGTGTGTCAGGGCTCGCCCGAGCCCGCGGGCGCGGCGTGCGATAAGAAGGCGGCGGCCCCCCCGCCCCCCGCCGCGCGCCCCCCGCCGCAGCCCCCCTCACAGCCCGCTAACAAACCGCCGGTAAGCAAACTGACACATCCACTCTTAACCCCCGACAAAAAAAAAAGAATCGTTTCATAAGTTTGACATGTGTATGTCTGTGTATCTAATAAATTTTTTTTTTTGTTTTTCATCAATCAAGCAAATGTCACAATTAATGTATGTGAAATTGATTAACTCAGAATTGGTGAGACTGGTGCAGTGATAGGAAGTTAACCTGTAATACAGTCCACCAGGCTCCCACCCTCGAACCAAACATCGTGTACGCGCCGTGCGATACAAATACTGCACACACGGGTTCATGAATCGCGCGAGGGTTTAATTAGAATTACAACATGTGTTACTACATCTGTTTGTCTGTCTGTGACATCGTAACTTCTAAACGAATAGACCGATTCCGGTCTTAGTGATCTCCCAATGAAAACTCCTCGGGGAAAGGGCTTAGAAGATTTTTCTATGATGCTATGATCCTGGCTACCCGCTGCCATTTTGTTTTTTTTCATCATCCGCCATTCGGAAGACCTTTGACAGGTTTTATCTCGGAAATGTAAAATTTTGTATGTTATTTTAGCTATCGATACATGCAAGTTTCATAAATGATCATATAAATAAATAATGTTGTATAAATAAAATAACAGGCACTACCCAAGTCGCTGCCGCCGACGCTAACCCCTGCGCAGACGCAAGCGCAGCAGAAGCGCAACATGGAGTTCCAACAGAAGCAACTCGCGGAGAAGATGGCCAAGATGGCCGTCTCAGACAAGACTGACAACAAACCCAAGGTAATTGTTAGAAATCAAATCACTATTTCAAACTGTTAAAATAAAATGACATGAAACAAAAGTACAAAGCTATTAAAAATAAATCAAATTCGAAATATAAATCCTTACTAATATTATAAATGCGAAATAACTCTGTCTGTCCGTCTTCACTCCTAAACTACAGAACCGATTTTGATGAAATTTGGTACAGAGATAGATTAGAGTCTGGGAAAGGACATAGGCTACATTTTATCTCACAGTTGGGCACGATATAACCTGTAGTCCACGCGGGCGGAAAGCTAGTTGCTTATAAAAGAAAAACGATTACAAAGAGGTCGGCGTTGGCGACAGTACTGCCAATTGTACTTTGGTGTACAGAGATAAGATCTAATATTCAAAAAGTAATTTTTCATTTGTCAATTCTTAATAGTAAGGCCAGGAAACTTGTATATATTTTTTAACACACTAAATTTGATTTAAAACTTTTCATCCATTAAACAGATGGGTGAAGGTCGTTTCTAGTTCGAATCTTACTGCCTTACTTAGAGACGTCAATTAAGGTTAAGTACTGTTAAATTCTGATGTTGTCTCTTTCACTCTTGTTGATATAAACAAGGATAGCATGACATTTAATTACTACTTAACTTTAATTGACGTCTCTGAGTACGGCAGTTAGACTTATAAAATGAGTATACCTAATGTTTGATTTGTTTTATCCGAAGGCTTTACAACGCACGATTCAAGTGAACGTGCCACCGACATTGAAGACTGAGGGGAAAGTGAATCCCAACGCCATGGAGCAGATACGATTACAGGTATGTATGTAATATAAATGCAGGGTGTAAAGAACAGCTTAGCAAATACTTAAATGGTGGAATCTACCCATAACTATCATCAGCTATAAGTAATTATTTTTTCCCGGAAACGTCATGTGAAGGAGTTTTAATTATTTACCTACTTTGGCGCTACGCAACGTATCGTGATGCTGCGCCCCGCGCGACCTCCCCGCGCCGCGCTGCTATCGGAGTACGATGTAAAGTCAACGGCACATCAGGTTACCACAAACTGACAAATTTCCCCAGTGGATAGTAAACTTTAATGCTTGGAGATAGAATTGAAAATTGATTGAAAAAAAAATTAACTCCTATACTAGTATTATAAAGAGGAAAGATTTCATTGTTTGTTTGTTCATTTGCAATGAATAGACTTCGAAACTACTGGACTGATTTGAAAAAATTCTTTCACCATTAGAATCCTACACTATCCCCGATGGACATAGGGTACATGATTTTCCCGAATTCTCACGGGAACGAAGTCCCGGGTGGAAAGCTAGTTCCTTATAAAGTTCGTTGTAAACTTGACTTACCCTAGTTTTCACAACGCCTAAAGTGATTCGGTTTAACGACTAGTCGATCGACAACGGCTGGGACCACTGGCTTAACGTGCCCTTCGAAGCACAAAAATGGCTTGATTCAGTATTATACTCTTTTCAGCAACTGAAACAACAACAACAAGCTCAGCTGCAGCAACAGGCGGCTCAACAACAAGCTCAACAGGCGGCGCAACAGAAAAAACCAGAGCCGATCTACGACCTGCCCATACACAACAAGCCGCAAGTTCAACAACAGCAACAACAACAGCAGCAGCAGCAACAGCAGCAGCAGCAACAACAGCAGGTACTTAAACATAAACAGTACAATAAAATGTGTTTATATTCGTAGGAAAATTAAAATAATTTTAACAGTAATTTGACACAATTCATACAAATAGGCGGCCTTATTGCTTAACAGTAATTTCTTCCAGGCAACCTTATGGTATAGGAGAGATACGAATTGAAATGCGGAAAAGGCGCAAATATCCTTAAAACTTAATGTGTGTTGCACCATTTTAATTTGTAGGGGTTTATAAGGCTTGTCGACTTCATATGATACCTAAACTAACCTTTCTACGGGGATATTATCGAGTTTGTCGATAGCCAAATCCTGCTAGATTTTTTCCTTCACCATTGAGCAATTGATAATAGAAATCCGTACATAAATTCGAAAAGACGAATACAGGCCCGCACCAGGATTTGAACCCGCGACCTTCGGATTACAAGTCTGGCTCATTACCAACTGGACTTTTACCGCTTAAAACTTGCTAGATTATGCTGTTTTTAACCCCCCGATAAAAAAGAGGTGTATTGTAAGTTCTGTGTGTCTGTCTGTGGCATCGTAGCTCCTAAACGATGCCGTTTTTTTGTTTGAAAGCTAGCCGTTTTTTTTTGTTGACGTGATCTAGATGGTTCTCAGCTATATTTGATCAATATAGGTTCAGCCGTTTTTAAGGATAAGCAATAAATGTCGGGGGTTATACAATTTTTTTTTAATTTTAGAGTTATTAGTCTGTAATTTTAATTGGCAAATGTTTAAATTCAACTCAATTAGTATTATAAATTTTTGTTTAGGCTGTAGGTTTAAGTACCAAAACAAAAACAAAGTTAAGCGGCGTGTATTTTTATGTTGACAACCGATATCGGAGGTAAAATTTTACGTAATGTAATTAAAAAAACGCTACATACTCAAAAGCCCCTAAGAATGTTTTCCCTTTTCTCGTGTAATGCATCGTTTACTTTTGTACGACAGTGCTTCAGAACTTACAGCAATTATATCGTCAATTAATTATTTGACAGAGGCAACAGCAGCTTCAGCAGCAGCAACAACAGCAACACCAGCAGCAGCAACAACAGCAACAGCTGCAACAACAGCAACAGCTGCAACAACAGCAGTTGCTCCAACAACAGCAAAGGCAACGGCCGCAACAACGCGCTATGTCGTTGTCTAGCAGAGATACTAGTGTGTTCTCCACCTCCTCTGGATGCGATGGGTATGGCTTATCATGTCAACCTTTCATCACTGCCTATTCTGCATTGCATTTTCGACCTTGTTGTCATCTAATTACGGAATGAGGATTTTATCAGTTTAACATACGTATTTGTATATCTGTCTGTGGCATTATAGCTCCGAAATACATGGACCGATTTTGGTGCCATTTTTTTGTATAGAGGCCAGCGGATCAGGTTATTCCATTCTCATTGCAAAACCGCTCTTATCGCAACAACACAGTGTGCACGCGTGTGGTAGCCTGAGTTGTGGCCGTCCGTACAATGCCCCAAGTTTATTCTAATTTGAACTTTATCACCAACAGATTTAAAAAAAATGTGGAAAGAAAGAAAGAAAGAAAATAAATTGTTTGCATTATACTCTACAAAATACTTAACATTTTTGTCCCGTGTGGTGATCGGTTGAGAATAACACCACCCCATCTCTTTTCGTGGGTGTCGTAAGAGGCGACTAAGGACACACAAATGAGACCTGCCTCCTAGTAATCCATCGCAGACAACGACACTTCATTTTTTTTCTGAATCTGAGGTGTCGTCCTATGGTCTCATGCGGTGTGGTAGGCTCTGTAAAGGGCCGTCTGGTTCGCGACCACCCTCCTACCGAAGTCCGACGCCAAACAGCTTGCTGTGTTCCGTCGGCGCGTGGGAGTACCAGTGCCTTTATAGTCATTTTCTGGGTTAACTCGCTCCATCGTCGACCTCATTTTTGACCTTTATGGTCAAGATTGAGGTCAAGAGTTAACCCATCTTATAATAAAATAATAAAAATAAAAAAACATAAGCCAATAACAGACCCTAATTACGAAGTCCGAATAAAATAACGCAGGGCATGAAAAAAAAAACGAAACTTAAAATAAACAGAATGACCAAAAAAATTAAGTTGTATTATTTTTTTAGTGAATCGTGTTGGCGCGAGTCTCGTAGTGAAGACCCGCGCGACTTGGACGCGTTGCTGCAGTACATAGAGGGCCCCGCGAGACACGTCGACCGCGGCAAGAAACGAGCCAAGAAACAACGGCAGAAGGCCAAGAAGGTCAGTGTTATTATAATCTTTTTTTATTTTTTTATTTGTGTTATTATTAGTATCCACAGACTTTATGTCCGTGCCTTTGTCTAGATTAAGTTTTCTTGTTAATACTTACTTTTTTAACTATAATAAAATACTTTCCATAGAAGTTTACAATTTATAAATACCTAAGTATAATAAATATATGAATATATTACATAATGTATATTTTGATCTCCCATACAAAATGCGCTATATGCTGATGAAGTTTGTATGGGAACTAAAATTTTTTTTTTCGTATTTTGACCTATGTTTCCTGGGAAAGTTGTTTAGTTTCTTGGACTGATTAACCACCTGAGAGGTTGAGAGATACCTAAAGTCCTGTATAAATATATTTAGTTACTTATTATACTTAGCTTTGTTTACAGCAATAAGCAATGATAGCCCAGTTTTTTGGGTTCCGTACCCAAAGGGTAAAAACAAAACCCTATTACTAAAACTCCGCTGTCATCAGGCTGTACCTCATGAGCCGTGATAGTTACACAGTCTAAAAATTTCACAGATTATGTATTTCTGTTGCCGCTATAACAACAAAAATACTAAAATAAATATTTAAGGGGGCTCCCATACAGCAGACATGTTTTTTTTGCCGCTTTTATAGATAATGGTACGGAACCCTTCGTGCGCGAGTCCGACTCGCACTTGGCCGGTTTTTATTTATTATACGGTTTTATTTATTATTCGACGGCTGGTTTGGTCGAGTGGTAGTGACGCTGCCTCTTGATCGGCGGGTCCTGGGTTCGATCCCCAGTCGGGGCAAACATTTGTGTAAAAAGCAGATGTTTGTTCTCGGGTCATGGGTGTTTGTGTTTGTCTTTATGTGTGTTCCGAAGGACCCACGACACAAGGGAAAACCTCAGTGTGGGCCTTTGAGTGTGTAGCGTTTATTTATTTATTTTATTTATTTATTATATTTTTCATAACGAATAGGTTCGCTCTTGATCATAATCTAGCCCGGGCGAAGATGTGGTCGAGGATGTAGCAAGCTCACCCAGAAGATGCCTATCCACTCGAACTTTGAGAATCGGGTTATATGTGCCCGGAAATACAGACGCAGCCAGGGAATTCTATTCTTTAGCGATGCGCAGTATAAAAGATGAAGACAAGTGCTCAATACGGATTCGAGGAATTTCGACAAGTTGGTTTAAGAACTAGTCTTGTGATCGGAAAGTTGCGGGTTCAATTCCTGGTTCGGGCCTGTACACTCAAGAGCACATCAAGCTTGACACTTTGGACTTTGGACCGGCCCTGCATTGTATGGCGCGCAGTATAAATCAGAGCTCAGCTTAAACTGGTAGTGTAAAGAGTGACCTGCTCTTCACTGTACCACTAATAAGTCGTCTTTTTTCGGATTTACATTCTAATTATCACTTGCTCAATGGTGAAGGAAAACATCGTGATGAAACCCGCACGTCTGAGAAAATTCGTTTTCGCTCGGCGCGCGTATCCACCAACCCTTATTGTGCCCGCGTAGTGGATTATGGAATAAATCCCCTTCGTGTTTCGAAGGCAGGCGCGTGCCCTCGGTGGTGACATGGGCTGATAAAAAAAAAATGAGGTCATACAATTTTTTAATTTTTTTAGATGGAGTCGCGTCTGTTGGAAGAAAAGATGGCGTTGATGGGCTCACTGGCAGAAGTCCGTCGCGAGCTGGCAGCCATGCAGGCCGCGCACGGAGCCGCCAAACGGAGAGTGGAGGAAATGAGGAAACAACTCGACACTAACCACTCTAAGAAGAAGGGTAACTATCTATCTATAGAAAATATACATACATGAAAATATCATACAAATACCCTAACCCAAATACTATTTTAAGATTTTATTTAAGTACATATTCTAAAATATTACCTTATTATACATCGAAATATTATCAATTACTTACCGATCAATCACAACACACATGCTGAGGCACACACACACACATACACTCACACACACAAATACACACACACAAACACACACACACACTAATTTTGATTATATACTTGCTTCATTTTTTTACTCTCATTGCCTACTAGGAGTTCCCTATTCCTATTTTCTTAAACGCCCCCCCCCCCCTCGAAATAGAATTCTGGCTACGCCCGTGGAGGTGACGCCCGCCAGGCACGGGCGTGATCGATCCACTTATTATCATTTATCATACCATTTTATCAAATTCGCTGGAGTTTTACCTCCACCTCTTTAAACCTAGAATCTCTTGCAAACCTAATTATCTCCTTTATGCTAATATCTTGTAGGTATTTGGTATTCTTTTACCTCATCCGTGCCTATTGTCTCCCATCCTAGCAGCGCGTACATTGGACACTCAGTCAGGAAGTGTAGACTTGTTTCCTCCTTGTCGCATTCTGGGCAGGTGGGATCACTTTTTAAGCCCATTATTGTTACGTTTCGGTTCAGACGTAACTAATTAAGTAAATAAATTACAGTCCTTCTAAGTCTCATACAATGTTGGGCCAAATAAAGCGAAAAATAAAAGACAATAATAATCAATGTGCTACATAGTAGTAACTGGTCTATTAGTTCGCAATATAACAAAGAAAGAGATGGAATAATGACGTATTATTATGCAGTTATAATGAGATGACTGTCAGTTCATTATTGCAAAGAAAAATGAACCTTGTTGTTTTATGTCACGCAAACGAATTTCAACCTTGCGGTGGTAGACTACTTTTTGGCCGACTGTACAGTCGAGGAATAAAAAGGTTCGTCACCTTAAGGCCGATTTTCGCTTGCACTAATGCAGGAATCAATTAGGCCAACATTCCAGAACAAAAACAGTGCTGTTAACATTTAATTCAATATGACATTTTCTATCAATTGTTCGTCATTTAATGACAATTTTCTCTTGAACTCGCGCAAGAATGATTCCCGCCAAAATAAACAACAGTGCTTTTAGTTTGCTATCAAAATATATTTTGGAATCAATCAATTCTATATGACATCTGACGTCTTTGACAGACATTAGAAAGGTGCTGTCAACCTAGTTTTGTTCATAAATCTAACCAAAATAATTTTTTAGTATATTATAACATGTGCGAACTTTTCTGTGATAATAATCTTCATAATCTACACAAATCTTGAGCTAAATCAATTTTAACTTTGTAGCAGAAATAATAAAGCATAATTTTCTATGCAACAGTCAGCTCTGTATCAAATTTTCAAATACGGGGCACGATAAAGGAATCAATTTGAAATCTGACGAAGGTTTTCACTCCGTGACTGTACATCATAGTACCTACTGTCACATCCTCAATTTTCGCAAACTAAACGCCTATAATCCCGAACATCATCTGGTTCTAGAACCACTTGACGTCTCATTTGACATTCATTTTGAGGGTTATTAGATGGAACATGAGTACTAATTCACGTTGGGCGCCAGTATGCCAATAAACGTAATTCAGCTTAATATTAATTACTTATTTCTTCATCGGGAGCACGGAGAAGAAATAAGTAATAAATATTACACACTTAAACTTTATATGTTAATTCATTACAAAAGTATAAAAACAGTATATTATGAGCGGGCGTGCGTCTGCGACGGGAATTCAATTGGGCCTCCGTCATCCCTGCGAATGACAGCTAGAAATGTTCAATTTTGAATTTATACAAAAAATACAAATGTCAAAACTGAAGAGTAAAAATGTCGCAAAAAGAGAATGGAGAAGGAGAATGAAGACGAGACGCATGCCGTCTCGTTACAGTGTGGTGATAGGTTGTCAGTGTTTTGCCCATGATACAGTAAAACCCTCGCGTCCCACTTACTGGCTTCTACAGTATGCCTGGGAAGATTTGGAAGCTGGCACATTCTAAGTTTTTATTTCACTCCCAGGCCAGTGTGGAAGACGCTATCATCCAGTACATCATCAGTACATATGTATAAGAGTTTTTTTTTATTTGCATCCACAGACATGATGTCCGTGCCTTTGTTTTCTAGACAAGTTATTTTATTTATACTTGTTTTTATTTTATTTTAATGATACTCGCCACAAGTAAGTTTACGCATGTAAGTGTTTAATGTGTTTATAGGTAAGAAACAGAAACTGAACCCCGCTCAGCATGCGAAGATACAGCAAATGGCCGAACAACTCGGCGAGCTCACCGCTCTGCTCAGCACCGCCGCTAAGGTGATGGAATAACGACTACTTTCCTTTGCACTTCTGTGGCGCGTTCTTTACAGCACTGTTTTTCAACCTTTTTCATGACACGACCCCCATAGTAAGAAAACATATTTCGTGACCCTCCGACCCTTCGCTTTTTTCAAGTATGTAATACAATATTTTTATGCGTTTTCGTAATTAGGAGGATATAAATACATAGTTTGATTTATATCCTCCTAATTACTTTCCACTTTCCGTTAGCGGGGGCCGCGCGGGTCGGGATGTCGTGCATCCCGTTTCCGAGATCACAGAAACATACAAGAATTGCTCGTTTAAAGGTATAAGATATTGTCAGAAAAAACTTCCCATCTACACTATCTATAGATACACCAATATTATAAAGAGGAAAGATTTGTGTGTATGTTTCTATAAACTCAATAAACTCAAAAACTACTAAACCGATTTCAAAAAAATTGACAGTATTAGAATGTTTAATTCCGTACAAGGCGTGAATAAGTTGACAAGTCGAATTATATGAAGTCAGATGTATTTTATATAATTACTCATTGGTAGAGAGTTGTTCAAAAATTCACAAGTAGGGTGTGTGCGTTAAAAGTGGACCTGTCGACTTATTGATTTATTCACCATATTAAACTAGCGATTCAGATGCCAATCAAAATAAAAACATATTCATACAAGTCGAGTTATCAACCTATTCACGCCTTGTACGGAATTATCCCAGATTAACATAGGCTACTTTTTACCGCGTGAAAATGCTTCATTCCTACGGGAAAACGAGTAATATGGCAGCGGGTAGTATAACCACGTGGGTGGAGCTTGAACTACTGGTTCGATTTGAAAAAATCTTTTTGTTTAGGATAGTCCATTTATCGAAAAAGGCTTTTACCTACTTTTACCACGTGAAAATTCCTACGGGAAAACGGTTGAGGCAGCGGAGCCGCGAGCGGAAAGCTAGTAACTTATATTGGCCGCGTAGGTTATTATAGAGTTGTAAATTATAATGCTCTATCTTGCTAATTTTCATGTAACTCAAAAACCAAGTAGACTGTGGTTAACTACAGGGCCGCGCGGGTCCCTTTCAATACAAGTTTGTTCTAAAAATGAGCCCGTCAGCTCACTAGAAACATTCGAATTCTCCTCCAACTCGCGGACAAACCTTGTCCCCCACGGCCTAAATGGAACATATAGGCGTCGATCAACTGGTGTCCCCCGCGGCCTAAACGGAAACATGCTAAAATTTGCTTGGCATTTAACGTGTTAATAAATCTATCTTTTTTAAGCTTAATTGCTTTGCTTGATAGGTAGTTCTCTTGACCTCTCGCGAACCACACGTTGAAAAATATTGCTTTAGAGTGTGTTTTGTATTTGGACTAAGCTCTTCCTAGAGCTGGGATTGTCAGGTCAAGTCATTGCTATCTGACCTCCGCGACCCTGCTAAAAGGGAAACCTAACGGGATTGAATCATGGTCCTGAATATGCAGGTTTCCTCATTATGTTTTCTCTCACCGTAAGAGCATCGGTTAGTGAACCTAACTAAAAAAAATGAGACATTGGTATATGGCGGCGCTGGGGATTGAACTCGATACCACTTGCTTACGAGTCCGACCCGCTAACTGTTAGATCACAGCAGCTCTAGCACGATAACGACAAACTCGCGCTCGGCTCACGCTGAAATTTCACTTTGATTGCGCGAGGATCCCGCGCAAAGGCTTGCTCGCCCTATGGCGTTGTCAATGTTGACATAGGACCGCGGTGTTGTCACGGCGCTGTCACTATCGTACTCGGCCTGCAGACGCTCTATCTTGTCCGTTTAAATCTATTAATAAAATAAATTATTTATTAATGAAATATTTGTGTAAGAAGCAGATGTTTGTTCTCGGGTCATGGGTGTTTGTGTCTGTCTTTATGTGTGTTCCAAGGGACCCACGGAACAAGGGAAACCTTAGTGTGGGCCTTTGAGTGTGTAGCGTTTACAAAAATAAATAAATTTATAAATCGACTTTTTGACCCAAAACACTCCTAATCTGTGAATTTCATTCAAATCACTAGAACCTTTTTTAACCCCCGACGCAAAAAGAGAGGGGTGTTATAAGTTTAACGTGTCTGTCTGTGGTATCGTAGCTCCCAAACGGATGAACCGATTTTCGTTTAGTTTTTTTGTGTCATAGATAATTTTATCCCGACTGTTCTTAGCCATGTTTCATGAAAATCTGTTCAGCCGTTTAAAAGTTATAAGCAATCGAAATGACGGGGGTGATTCACAATTTTTAATTTTAGTGTTATTTAGAAACAGATTAGCAAAAACTGACACTCTGGATTCAGACCGTCATTCCGAATAATTAATCAGTCTAATCGACATATTTATGGGCAGATTCCACCATTTAAGTATTTGCAAACTGACCCGTATACCTTGTATAATCAACATAAGATCTCGATAGCAGCAGTACGTCAGGTTACCCATTTACACTAAGAAATCCGGCGCTATTACGAGCGAGATAAGAGCGACGTCAAGGTCAATATGTAAAGCCTGATGTGCTGCCGTGTGTACAAGACAGAGGTAACAGATCAAGATTAAACAAAACTTACATTTACAATGAAACATGTATCAAAATATTTATTTTTAAAACATTGCAGGAAGTGGCAGAATCTGAGAGGCAAGTGACAGAGATCTCAAGAAAACTCCAAGACTGCGATCGACAACTCGTCGAGGCCCGGGCGGTGCAAGGGAAACACCCCACTCCGGTAAGAATTCACGCTATATTCATTGCAGAGTAGGAAGGGATAACCCGAAGGCCGACGTCAAACGTCTTCTTCTTATCGTGTAGGTATAGTCAAGTGTGTGGCCAACTTGGCTAACCTTGGTGTCAGAGTTTTCAAACCGCACAGTGGCCTCTGACTTGTAGTCAATCGACAACAGCCGGGACCGACAGCTTAACGTGCCCTCCGAAGCACGAAAACGCTCGTGATAAATTTCTACTTTAGTTTCCACAGTTTGCTGTGTTCCGTCGGTGCGTAGGAGTATCAGTGCCTTAATAGGCCGTTTCTGGGTCATCTCGCTCCATCGTCGACCTCATGTATGACCTTGGTCAAGATTGAGGTTAAAATAACCTTTTTCATAATAAAAAAACCCAGTGCAAAATGGGTTGCCACTATGTCCCGTATATTAAACTTATTGGATCTTGCCCGGGACTTCGTTCCCGTGGCAATTTTGTGAAATCCTTTTTTATTCCTTGCGTACATTATAAACTTAATTTTTCTGCCTTTCAGCTTTGTAGGTCCAATAGTTTGGGCTGAGCCTTGATGAATCAGAGGGTCACGTCCTTTAATGTTATGTATGTAGATAAATGGCTTAGCTACGTTATTCCGAGCCTTGAAATAAAGATCAGCCGCAAATCACGTAAATGCAGTTTGGTAATAGAATAGGCCTGCAGGAAACTGGCATAGGACACTTCTCGCGAGCGAAATCGCAGCCAGAAAGCCACTCATACTATATTATAAAACTAAGTCTCCCGCAGCGTCTGTCTGTCTAAACGCGTTAAAGTCAAGTCACTACTGAAAAGCTTTTCCCCAATGGACGGATTGATATAATCCATTCCCAAAATTCACACGGGAACGAAGTCCGGGGCGGTTAGCTAGTTAACTACAAATATTAATCCATGTGTCCGTTTCCGAATGTCTAACACACACTCACAAGTAGCATCGAACAACCAGGTGGACCATGCAGCAATGGTGGCGAAGCAGCAGCACATCCAGCAGCAGATCCAACAACAGCAATTGCAGCAGCAGCAGCAGATGCAGGCGGAGCAGCAGCGGCAGATGCAGATGTTAGAAGCTGAGAAATACAAGCTGGAGCGGCAAAAACAACAAGCAATACTAAGTCAGTATCTATGTTCTTATAAAACTTTGGTGCCTAAATAAAAATAATGAACAAGTACCCCTGTTACCAATGAAAAACATGATTTTTACACTAGTTCCACTTGTTTATTTAATGTTTTTATCCGACCGGTTTCGAATTGTTTTCGATCGAAGTCTTTTTAACCTCCGACAAAAAAGAGGGGTGTTATAGGACGTGTGAATCTGTCTGTCTGTGGCATCGTAGCTTCTAAACGAATGGACTGATTGCGATGAGGTTCTTTATGTTTGAAAGCTGACTTGATCGAGATGGTTCTTAGCTGGATTTGATCAAAATCGGTTGATCCATTTGAAAGTTATAAGCGATCGAATTTTGGGGGTAATATATTTTTTTAATTGTAGAATTATATAGATAGTATTGATTTTGGAATTGTTTTAGAATTCAAAAGTAAAAGTCTTGTGTCTTATCGTATAATCAAGTGCGTGGCGAATTTAACCAACCAAATCACCGATTGGCATCCGACGATTTAAACGACTGTAGTAAATCGACAACAGCCGGGCCCTTCCGTCGGTTTAACGTGCCCTCCGAAGCACGGACAGTTATTCTGTAGTAGCAAACGCTTATAGCACATGCTATGTTTATCGACTTCAAAAAAGGAGGAGGTTCTATGTTCGACTCTTTGTATTTTTTTTACTCGTAAAATTGCCACGGTGAAGTGTAACTTCATGTCGCACTATGCCATTAACGCCAACGTGACGTAAATTGAGTCTAATAGAGTTTTTACTATGAAATAAATAGTATAGGAGCGTTAAAAGTAGTAGACTAGAAGAATAATCTGAAAAGCCTCCTACTTTTAATGTTGAACGGCATGGAATGTAACAGTTTGACACCGGGTTTTTTTAGACTAATTCGACCCTGCTGAGCTCGATTTTGCCCGGTGTCAGACCAATTTCCCCCCCTTTAACTAGCAAATAGACAAGTGTGACATAAACACTTCACCATAACTATTATATGCTTATTTTATTGACAAAATAGAAAATGTGAGGTATCTCATTTATGTTTTAAATCTATTTGGATTCAAGTTACGTTTCAATGCCGTAAGTGGTATAGTGCGACATAAACTCACACATCACTACAACAATACGCTACGAGTATTTTATTGAATTTAAGGATTTGTATGAACCTACATTGATTTTTTTCAGTTTAATTACCATATGTATCTCTTCAAGGAGAAAGTGAAAACCGAGAATACATATTCACATTGTATCAAAAAAGCTTCATTTCATAGAAAATACATAATGTCACTTTAAATAGGTCAAAACAGTGAATTTCATTAGAATTTGTAACATTTTACATTAGTATATTATTTGTTACTGGCGACGACTAATTCGCATCAAGTGGTTAAAAACAACTAACAATGAGATAAGCATGGAAATGGAACTAATATTTTCAGCATATTACAATGGTGAATTGAGACTTCATGTCGCACTATGCCACTAACGCCAACGTGACGTAACTTGAGTCCAGATAGGATCTGAACTATAAAAAGACAGGATTAGAGCGTAAGAAGTACTAATATCTTCAGTTTTGCTAATAAAATGCTCGTAACATTGCCATGGTGAAGTGAGACTTCATGCTGCACTATGCCACTAACGCCAACGTGACGTAACTTGACTCCAGATAGGGTCTTAACTATGAAGTAGACAAGATTAAGGCATAAAAAGCACTAATATCTTCAGTTTTGTTAATGAAATACTCGTAACATTGCCATGGTAAAGTGAGACTTTATGTCGCACTATGCCACTAACGGCAACGTGACGTAACTTGAGTCCGGATAGTCTCTAAACTATAAAATAGACAGGATTAAGTCATAAAAAGCACTAATATCTTCAGTTTTGTTAATAAAATACTCGTAACAAAGCTATGGTGAAGTGAGACTTCATGTCGCACTATGCCACTAACGCCAACGTGACGTAACTTGAGTCAAGATAGGATCTGAACTATTAAATATACAGGATTAAGGCATAAAAAGCACTAATATCTTCAGTTTTGTTAATAAAATACTCGTAACATTGCCACGGTGAAGTGTAACTTCATGTCGCACTATGCCACTAACGCCAACGTGACGTAACTTGCTTGAGTCTAATAGAGTTTGTACTATGAAATAAATAGTATAGTATCGTTAAAAGTAGCTCATACTTTCAGTTTTCCTATTAAATACGCGTTATAGATAATGGCGTATAACTCGAGACGGATGTACTTTAGAGCTGAGCTGCAATAGTAACTATTGTTTGTAAGGAAGTACTCTACACGTCTAATAAGGTGGCGTTATTAGACGTGTAGAGTACAAAAAGAACAAACAAAAAGGCACCAGTGGCCCATACATTTCCGGAAAAGCCCTTTTATCGTAAATGATTCAGCGCTTTTAAAAAAAATCAACAAAAACAAAAAAATACTACAAACCAGAACATCGTCTAAATAAATGAGTGACATTTTCGTTTGTGGTTATCTGCTAATAGGCATTGTAGTCTGCAAAAAATACTAGTTATCTACTTTGTGCAAACTGTTGTTGGGATTAAAGTCGGTGACTCATACGTTGTTTTTACGTGGAAAATTATAAGTGTTAACTGTCCCCCTCTTTGTTTCTAAACAGCCATATCATATAATTATCCACGTTATAAAAACGGACCTAAGACGCTTATTGTTGAAACTGACTGTTTTTGCAATAAATAAACATTATTATTGTTTTGTATAGTTATAATGATTCTCTGTATTGTGTGTCAGACATGACGGCAGCGGGCGGAGGCGTCGTGCGCGTGCGCCGCGTCGGCGACGGAGTGTGCGTGCAGCAGGCCACGCCCCTCTCACACCTGCTCAACAACAAGCAGCATCTCACCGGTAACTGCACTACACACACATACACACATCTCACCGGTAACTGCACTACACACACACACACACACACATCTCACCGGTAACTGCACTACACATACATACACACATCTCACCGGTAACTACACTACACACACATACACACATCTCACCGGTAACTGCACTACACACACACACACACACACACACATCTCACCGGTAACTGCACTACACACACATACACACATCTCACCGGTGACTGCACTACACACACACATCTCACCGGTAACTGCACTACACACACACATACACACATCTCACCGGTAACTGCACTACACACGTACACACATTTCACCGGTAACTGCAGTACACACACACATCTCACCGGTAACTGCACTAAACACACACATACACACATCTCACCGGTAACTGCAGTACACACACACACATCTCATTGGTAACTGCAGTACACACATACACTACACACATCTAACCGGTAACTGCACTACACATACACATCTCACTGGTAACTGCACATATACACACATCTCACCGGTAACTGCACTAAACACACACATACACACATCTCACCGGTAACTGCACTACACACGTACACACATTTCACCGGTAACTGCAGTACACATACACACACACACATCTCACCGGTAACTGCACTAAACACACACATACACACATCTCACCGGTAACTGCAGTACACACACACACACACACACACACACATCTCACTGGTAACTGCAGTACACACATACACACATCTCATCGGTAACTGCACTACACACACACATACATCTCACCGGTAACTGCAGTACACACACATCTCACCGGTAACTGCAAGTTTTCGAGTTTTTATAACAAGCCACAGGGAAAATTATTCAGTTTCGTGAGTTGATTCACATCACACGGAACTGAACAACTTTTCCTTAAAAACAGGTCGAAATATGAAAAATAAAATCGCTTCTCCATACAAAATGAGCTACCAGGACGCTTTAGTATGAGAAGTCGAAATTTTTTTTGAGAATTTGGGAAAAGTAGTTCAGTTTCATGGATAAAATCATCCCCTAAAGTTTCACAAACTAATTTAAAGTCATTCAGTATTTGATTGTTTTTATGGGTTCTGGTTTTTTTTTTCTGGGAAATACAATATACTCTACAAGGTGTCCCAAAATTCAACAATAAGCCGGGACCAGAAGATCGGCCTGCCCAAGGCTACTCCAGGAAAAATAAGAAAAAAATTCTATCGACCTTTGCCTTTAAAAAAAAGAAAAAAAAAGAAAATTCTTTGAAAATGTACACCCTTGAAGACATTTTCCGCTACCATGACCACAATTTTGCGTATTACGTAATTTTATTTTTTGTTTTGGCAACATAAATAGCACTGCTATCTACCACAAACCTTAAAAAACCCAGCATGTCTCTGGGTTCTCGACACGAATCCATCAAAATATTTTTTTTCCCTGAAATTTTGATTTTTTCCAACTTTCAGTCCAGATTTACCCGCCGTGGTGTAAAAAAAATGTATTGACACTACCATGGCAACTTTTTTTAAAAGTTGGCGCATCTAATTAAAATTCTAAAATGGTATAAAACTAACGAAAATTACGCATCAAATAAAAAAAATTCGTTATAATTTTAAATAAAGTCCCAAAATCAAAAATGTTTCAAGGTGACAGTAATCAGTGTTAATGTGCCCAAAACGTGTTTTTGCTACGAATTATTGGAATTTATACGAATAAATACATTTAAGAAGTTAGAAAGCGAAGAAATGAGAAGCTAAGTCAAAAAAGAACTTTTTAAACTGAAGACCTGGCTGTATGGTCATAGTTTCCCTTGCCTTTCCTGAACCCGAATTATTAAAAAAAAATACAGTATTAAGTGGGAGTTTTCTTTGGCGGGAAAAAGTTCTTAGATTTGCTTTTTGGGTTTGATGAAGTGATTTAAAACCTAAATTCATTTTGGAAAACTTTTGAAAGAAAGAAGAAAGAAAATAACGTTAAGGTTTTTTGCTTACTTTGAACTGTTTAACGTTTACCATGCCGCAACCATACACAGCGTTGGAATATGCTAATATGCATCTAATTTACGGAAAATGCCGATGCAATGCTAACGCTGCTAGTAGATTGTACCGGGAAAGGTATCCAGACGCTGAAAGACACCCGGATTATCGTGTATTTATCAATGTGCATCAGGCGTTTTCGGAGGGACGTTTACCGTCTAACAGACAACATGCTGGAAGACCTCGCATGGAGCGCGATGAAGTCGTTCTGAATAAAATAGACAACGACTCTACTACATCCGTACGTGCGATAGAAGAAGCGACGGTAATTCCAAAAAGTTCTGCACACCGAATTCTACAACGGAACGAACTTCACCCCTATCACTACAAGCGTGTGCAAACGTTACTTCCACGAGACTATCCACTGCGGTTTGAATTTTGTCGTGTAATGCTGCAAAAGCACCAGGAAGATCCCAAATTCCTTGATAAAATTCTGTGGTCGGATGAATCGATATGCAAAAGAGATGGCTATTTAAATCTGCATAATTTACATAGCTGGAGCCATGAAAATCCGCACCTGATGAGAGAAGAAAAATCCCAATACCAATTTTAGGTAACCTATGGACGGGCATATTAAATGGAAAAGTGATTGGGCCCTTTGAGTTACAAGGCAACTTGGATGGCGATACTTACTTAAATTTTTTACAGAACAACTTACCAAATTTATTGGAAGACGTACCATTAAGTAATTTACAAAACATGTGGTTTCAAAATGATGGTTGCCCAGCTCACTATGCCAGCCAAGTGCGACAATACCTAAACGAAGAGTATCCAGAAAGTTGGATCGGGCGACTTGGTCCCATCTTATGCCCGCCTCGTTCACCCGATCTTAACCCCCTGGACTTTTTCTACTGGGGTTGTCTCAAAGACAAGGTTTACTCAAAACCTATTTCAACAATGGACGAGCTCCGTCAAAAAATTAACGTCGCTGCTAATGAAATAAATCGCAGAGGATATGCAAGAAAAATAAAAAGATCCTTTTTAAGGCGATGCCGTGCCTGTATTAATGCCGGTGGCAAACAATTCGAACATTTACTTTGATTTTAAAATGCAACAAAATTACTTGAAATTAAGAAAGATTTGTTATGTTTCATTAAATAGTTATTGTCTAATTAACTCTCTCTAAATTCTTAAATGTATTTATTCGTATAAATTTCAATAATTCGTAGCAAAAACATGTTTTGGGCACATTAACACTGATTACTGTCACCTTGAAACATTTTTGATTTTGGGACTTTATTTAAAATTATAACGAATTTTTTTTATTTGGTGCGTAATTTTCGTAAGTTTTATACCATTTTAGAATCTTAATTAGATGCGCCAACTTTAAAAAAAAGTTGCCATGGTAGTGTCAATACATTTTTTTACACCACGGCGGGTAAATGTGGACTGAAAGTTGGAAAAAAACAAAATTTCAGGGAAAAAAATATTTTGATGGATTCGTGTCGAGAACCCAGAGACATGCTGGGTTTTTTAAGGTTTGTGGTAGATAGCAGTGCTATTTATGTTGCCAAAACAAAAAATAAAATTACGTAATACGCAAAATTGTGGTCATGGTAGCGGAAAATGTCTTCAAGGGTGTAAATTTTCAAAGAGTTTTCTTTTTTTTTCTTTTTTTTAAAGGCAAAGGTCGATAGAATTTTTTTCTTATTTTTCCTGGAGTAGCCTTGGGCAGGCCGATCTTCTGGTCCCGGCTTATCGTTGAATTTTGGGACACCTTGTATATGCTGATGAAGTTTGTATGGGAACTTAATTTTTTTTTTCTAATGTTGACCTATGTTCCTCGGGGAAGTTGTTCAGTTTCATGGACTGATTAACCGCCCGAGAGGTTGAAAGAGATTTACCTAAAGCCCTGTATATTTCAGTATTAAACGTACACGAAGAGCCCGCACCCGCGCCGCCCGCCGAGAAGAAACAAACCTGGGAGCAAGCGCTCGCACACATCAACCAACTCGCCAAGAGCAATAAAGAAAAGGTTAGTTATACCCTTGGATAGGAGGGGGGGGACGGCGCACCAAGGCAGTCACAGAATGGTGGCCAAGGGGAGCGACAAGGGCAGTGGGCAGACCACCAGCCCGAAGGTCAGACGATGTCGTCAGATTGACGGGACCTCTATGGATGAGGCTAGCACAGGACCGGGACGATTGGCGCTACAGAGAAGAGGCCTATACCCAGCAGTGGGTTGACATGGGCCGAGTATGATGATGATGATGATACAGCCAGATGCGTAATTTAATCACCTCTATGAAATAAGGATGAAGTAATTTCACGAAATGTTGGTGTTTCAATTGTATTTTGTATATTTATTAATATAGTTTTGTCAACTAAACAATTCTTACGTTTAATTACGATTTAAAAAAATATGATTTTTCATAGACAAATTCATCGTAGGGGTGGTCAGGTATCTCTGCAGCTGTCTGTACAGCAGTAGAGTCAAAAGAACGAATATGTATGTATGTATTTAAATCCTTTGTTGTAATTTTGACTTATTTGAAGTAACATCCTGAATGTTCTATGAAATATAGCTATTTTGACTTTGTGCAGTCAGATACAGAGGCCAGAACATCAGGTTACCCCATTTTCATTGCAAAACCGCTCTTATCGCAATAACACAGAGTGCATGCATGTGGTAACTTAATGTGGCGGCCCTGTGTAGGTTACTGCCGCGGGGCACTACAACAGTGGAGTCGCTCTAGTAATTTTAACTTTAACCCGCATTGTGCCCGCGTGGTGGACTATGGACTAAATCCCCTTCGTGTTTCGAAGGGAGGCCCGTGCCCCCCGGTGGGGACGTATATGGGCTGGAAAAAAAAAACTTTGTTATATCGGTTCTAAGGTTTTCCCTTGTGTCGTGAGTCCCTTGGAACATACACAAAGACAGACACGAACACTTGTGACCGGGAATCGGACCCAGGACCCGGTGATCAAGAGGCAGCGCCCCTACCACTCGACCATACAAGTTATTTTCTTTTGCTTTCCCCAGATATTAGTGTCAAATGAAAGGGTTTGCTGTGAAAAAATCGAAAATAAACATTGATATAAAAGCATGTTTTTACCCGAAAGCATGTTATTATATTTTTTACTAGCTTTCCGCCCGGGACTTCGAACCTGTGGGAATTTGGGAAAATTATGTAGCCTATGTTACAGGGATAATGTATCATTCAACCATAAAAAACCGAATACTCTATAGTGAAATAATTTTTCAAATCGGTCCAGTAGTTTCGGAGCCTATTCAATGGAAACAAACAAACAAACAATCAAATCTTCCCTCTTTATAATGTTAGTGTAGACAATTATCTTTTATGGCTAGCTGTCTTCCTTCGCATGGAACTATACTCTGGACCAAATAAGATTGCGAAATTCTTATTACTCACAGAAAAAAAACAAAGAAAAAGAAAAGCAAGCGAAAGCAGAAGCAAAGCAGAAAGAACAACAGCGGTCCGCCTCCCTGCCCGACGCTACTCAGCCGCTCTCCAAGAAACAGAGGAAGCTACTCGCTAAACAACAGGTAACAGTTACTAACTACTCACTAACCAATTTAAAGTCCCCCATATATGAAATGATTAGACTTGAGATGTCAACCAAACTAATTTTCTTACAAGAGGAGTCCTGTTCAAAATAGTTAGTAGACAGACATAGACAGACATAAAATTTATTCACAAGCACAGGTACACACTACATTACAGACAGAAATAATACGACAACAAAAATAAAACACAAGTACACACAGGACACAAACACAATGTAGGCGCAAGAGTCATAGTGTGTGCACCGCACCTATGAATGGGCAATGGCTCAGCTACATGTTGCAGGAAAACTGCAACGCTGGTTTTCAGCCAGTTGCCCCGAGTACGAGCGAGCTTGAGACGCAATGATTTTGTCTCCAAGAGCTAACATAGTAAAACCTTTCTAAAGTATTCCTTTAAAGAGTTGGCAGCTGGCACATTCTAAGGTATTACAGAACGCGACTCAAACTCCGATCTCTTCTTAAGTAGCAGTCGTCTCCGTCATTTTGATAGTTTTTTATTTTTTAAATAAATAAATAAACGCTACACACTCAAAGGCCCACATTAAGTTTTTCCCTTGTGTCGTGGGTCCCTCGGAACACACATAAAGACAGACACAAACACCCATGACCCGAGAACAAACATCTGCTTTTTACACAAATATTTGCCCCGACTGGGAATCGAACCCAGGACCCGTTGATCAAGAGGCAGCGCTACTACCACTCGACCAAACCGGCCGTCAAATGTTAGAATGTTAGTAGTGAAAGAAAAAGACAATTAATACTTTAGTATAGATCAACTTGAGTCTCCTGTCATACGCACCTAAGTTTCTCTTTCCCTCGCAGTCCGGCATAAAAGTTTTAAGAAGTTGTAGATGCAACTATATTATATTTCTATTTAATAATTCTAACATTTTTGCCAGGCTGAAGAAGAAGAAAGGAGGAAACAGCAGGAACTAGAAGCAAAGGCGAAGAAGGAAGCGAAGAAACAGCAAGAGGCTGCCAAAGCACAAGAAAAGAAAGCGGACAAGAAAGCAGATACTGCCAAGAAACAAGAGCCGGCTAAGAAGAAGGAAGAAAAGAAGGAAACCAAGAAGGAGAAACAAGAAAAGAAGAAGGAGAATAAACAGGAAAAGACAGGTCAGTTTTTAATCAAATTCACACGTTTTTTGAGAAACAGTCGGTGGTTGACTGACTTTAGTTGTTGAACCAAGTCAGAAACAATTTCAAAAGTTTTGAGCGAGCTATTCTTTTTTGGGTTCCGTATCCAAAGGGAAAAAACGGTACCCTATCACTAAGGCTCCGCTGTCCGTCCGTCCGTCCGTCCGTCCGTCCGTCAGTCACCAGGCTGTATCTCATGAACCGTGATAGTTAGACAGTTGAAATTTTCGCAGATGATGTATTTCTATGTGCCCTATAACAACAAATACTTAAAACCAGAATAAAATAAATATTAAGCAAAAAACGTGATTTTTTGCTCGTTTTTATAGATAAGTCTGTCCGAGGCTGTATCTCATGAACCGTGATAGTTAGACAGTTGAAATTTTCACAGATGATGTATTTCGGTTGCTGCTATAACAAGAATTACTAAAAAGTAGAATAAATTAAATATTTAAGGGGGCTCCCATACAACAAACGTGATTTTTTGCCGTTTTTATAGAGATAATGGTTTTTATAGAGTCCGACTCGCACATGGCCGGTTTTATAGGTAATGGTCCGACTCGCACTTGCCCGTTTTATTTATTTAACTTTAACCCCCGACAAAAAAGGAGAGGTGTTTGTTCAGTTTGTTGAGCTCACGTCCTTAATTTTCGCTAACTAATATAAAGTCAGGCTTGTAACCGGAAGGTTGCGGGCTTGAATCCTGGTGCAGGCTGTACCACTAAACTTGGATTTATGTATGGATTTCAAATTAACTATCACTATCTCAGAGGTGAAGTAAAATATCGAGATGAAACCTTAGAAAATTCGTTCTCGAAAGGTGTGCGATCCTCCAACTCGCATTAGACCAGAGTGGTGGACTATGGCCTAACTCCCGTGCCCCTGCGTGTGGACGTTTCCCATATAGTAAAAAAATAATTGTACATTTATAGTAACCCCTTATAACTTTATTATTTTATATTGCAGCCCCACCGCCTTCCGCTAAGGCCCCTAAGCAGCCCGCGCCGGCACAACCCTCCAAAAAGGAGAAGAAGAAAGAACAGAAAGTTGTTAACACAGCGCCTGACACCACTATCGAGGTGCTAGCCAACAATAACAAGGTATGTGGATGATGTCATGTTGTTTCAGAGTTTACCGGTCATTTTTGGAATTAAATTAATGTTTAATCTGGGACCATATTCTAGATGATGAATTCCAATTTAATTGAGGTCACGGCGGGGTCACCAGTTTTGGGGTAGCAGGAGCAGATTAACGAAGAGAGGCAAATTTTCAGAGCCACATTTCTATTACACAATTTAACAATCAATTACAAATATTCTGCGAGATCGAATCAGAAATGAGGAAATCCGCAGGAGAACCAAGGTCGCGACATAGCCCAAAGAATTGCTAACCTTAAGTGGCAGTGGGTAGGGCACATCGCTCGTAGGAATGATGGCCGCTGCGGCAGGAAAGTCCTCATACCACGAGTCAGATAGGTTGAGCTATTAGGGCGACCTCAAAAAAAAAACCCAAAGCTGATTTTTGGTATGGACGTTCCTACAGGTCCTAGAAGTAAGACCCTAGAGTTCCTCACATGGGGAGTGCCGGCGTCCCCCCCTCCCACCCCCCTAAAGGTCCCTTTTTCCAGTTATTGTTGTTTTATTCAAAAACTAAAGAAGCTAGATTCAAACTGTCAAAGAGTCAAATAATCTGTATTAAAATACCTATCGATTGATGTAATAATCATTCCCGTAGAGCCTTTAGTTATTATACTGTAAGTGTTCAAAGTCCAAAAAAAAATTCAAAATGCGTTTTTTCCTCAAAGTTTGCAATTTTCTCAAAAAACTGTGTGAGCTATGCCAAAGTTGTCTATGAACACATTGTTCCCTGTATATTAGTCTACAAAATGAGACCCTATTTTTGAAAATCGCAATATTATTTAAAAAGTTACAGTATTTTATCTGATGAAGTGAAATACACAATTCGTAAATACATACAGAACGATACATGGCGGGGTACCTGATACCAAATTATCGGATATTTATGTTTTAGTAGGTACAGTAGTTATCCAATGTATCCATACCAAAATCATTGTTTTTAAAGTCACAGGTTTTCAACACTAAAACTCTACAAAGATATGAATAATACATTCTTATAAATTTCGTTATTGTCTCAGAAACTATTATTGTTTCAAAGAACACATTTACATTTAGGTACTTTTACGGAATTATTACATACGTATCTTCAAATAAGACCCTATTTGCTTCAAACGCCAAAAAAATAGAAAAGTAACAGAGATGTTTATTTTGAACGAAAAATAAAAAAAAATAACATTCAAAAGTCACAGATGTATTGTTTTTATAAACTTTATAGTATCTTGTACGACAAATAAGTTTACTCAACAGAAAAAGAGGAAGAAAAATTCGGGACTTGAACTTGCTTTTTTTCCACGCCTTTACGGGCTGTGACACAACCAGTGTTTTTTTTAATAAAGGAAAAAAACAGGCGTGGAAAAAATTAAAGCAGTCGCCGTCATTGCTAAATTTAACTGAAATTTTTACAATTGCCGATACTTCTCAAGAAACCGTTATTGCCGCCGGGGAAAAGTTCGCGTTGGCACTATACGATAACAATAATTGTTGTGAATCATTGGACGACTTGCGGGTATACAAATATCTAAGAAAGATTGCCACACAACCCGTGACTGCTGCATTTCAATTGGCTTCATTGCCGCCAACTTCCGATGCCTGTGCTCAGCACTCACTGCGTGTATATCTGCAGGTACAGGAATGGTATGGGAATACGCTGGATCCACAGGATTGGGGTTGGAAAAAACGGGGAGAACGTTTGGAACCAGTCAGTACATTGCTCCCACCTGCCCCAGATCATCTATTAAATTTAATTACTTGTGGCTGTAAGAATGAGTGCGGAAATAGGTGTGAATGCAGGCGAGCTGGTATGAAATGCAGCATCATGTGTGCACGTTGCCGCGGTTCCTCGTGTGGCAATGTACCAAGTGAAGATGACATTAACGATTAAAAGCCTCTCTGCATTGACTTGTTGTTTTACAGTTTTATCCCGCGTTTTTACTACTGTAAAGCTTTTTCTTAGACTTGCAAGTATTTAGACTATGTTTTTTACTGGTAAACGCGAATATGATCTTAGTTAAATCAAGTAGTCCTGCAAAAAGTTTTTTTGTTTTGTTTAAACTTTGTTCAAGTATTGCGATAAAAGTGATGGCCCTATGATAATGATTCTTACACGGTTGAATAAGTAATTCAATACACAATACAATGACATTATATGATTAGTAATTATGCTATTGTTATTCCATATAATAATTTTTATTTACTACTGCCTATCTCATTACTGAGCATTTGGGTAAAAAATCATCTGTAACTTTTCTATTTCTTTAGCGATTTAAGTAAATAGGGTCTTGTTTTAAAGATACGTACATAATCATTCCAAAACATGTACAATATTTGAAACTTTTTATGTGCTTGTAATAGTTTTTCCGAAAATTACGAAATTCATATAAAAAAAAATAACAAAAAAACTTTGTAGAATTTTAGTATTAAACCTAGAGACTTTATAACAATGATTATTGTATATACATATTAGGTAATTACTGTAATTACTAACTAAAGTAAAAATTTTCGACATTTTAGTATTAGGTACATCATGTATCAATGTTATAAACTACTATGTATTTTAGAGCCATATTTTTCGTCACATAAAAAATAGTGTAACTCTTTTAATAATGGAGCGATTTTCAAAAATAGGGTCTCATTTTGTAGATAAGTATATGGGGCACAATGTGTTCATAGACGACTTCTCCATAGATCGCATAATTTTCAGAGAAATATGCAAACTTTGAGGAAAAAAGCGCATTTTGCATTTTTTGTTAAAACTTTGTCCAAGTATTGTGACAAAAGTAATGGCTCTATGATAACGATTTTTATACGGTTGGATAGGTAATTTAATACACAATATAATGATATGATTACATTTGTAATTATGATATTTTTATTCCATGTAATAATTTTTTTTTACTACTACCTACCTCATTAATGAGAAATTCGTAAAAAAAAACCATCTGTAACTTTTCTATTTCTCTGGCGATTGAAGTAAATAGGATCTTATTTTAAAGATACGTACATAATCTATCCATAATTAATGTATTTGTTGAAACTTTTGATGTCCCTGTAATAGTTTTTACGAAAATCATAAAATTAATAACAAAAAAAAAATATTTTTTCTTTTTAAAATTTTAGTATTGCAACTAGTAACATTATAACAGTGGTTTTTGTATGGACGCATTGGGTAATTACTGTTCTTACTAACTAAAATATTATAACTCGACATTTTAGTATTAAATACCCCATGTACCACTGTATTTAACTACTATGTAATTTGGAATCTTGTATTTTGTAAGATAAAAAATTCTGTAACTTTTTAAATAATATTGCGATTTTCAAAAATAGTGTCTCATTTTGTAGACTAATATATAAGGCACAATTTGTTCATAGACAACTTTGGCATAGCTCACACAGTTTTTTGAGAAAATTGCAAAGTTTGAGAAAAAAACGCATTTTGAATTTTTTTTCGGACTTTGATCAATCACAGTATAATTAATAAAGGCTCTACGAAAATGATTGTTACATCGATCGATAGGTATTTTAATACAAATTATTTGACTCTTTGACAGTTTGAGCCTAGCATGCTTAGATTTTGAATAAAACAACAATAACTGGAAAAAGGGACCTTTTGGGGGGTGGGAGGGGGGGACGCCGGCACTCCCCATGTGAGGAACTCTAGGATCTTACTTCTAGGACCTGTAGGAACGTATATACCAAAAACCAGCTTTGGGTTTTTTTTTTTGACCCTCAACCCTATCTGACCCGGCGTATCAGTGGCGACCGCGCACCGGCGCACCGGCGCGGCGGAGGGAGGCAGAGCTCGAGGTGGTCCGACGGTCTGGTAAAGATTGCGGTTTGCCGCTGGGTGCGGGGGGCGCAGGGCCGATCGAGGTGGAGATCCAGGGGGAGGCCTATGTCCAGCAGTGGACGTTGCAGGGTTTATTTGAAACCGTTAACTTAATATAATTTAATTTTATCTTTTCGTTACCACTATTTGTTTACACCTTGCATTGTCGCAGCTGTCATGTCATCGTTCCGTCTATGTATAGCCTATCTGTGGACATATACGGTTTGGTCGAGTGGTAGTGACGCTGCCTCTTGATCGGCGGGTCCTGGGTTCGATCCCCAGTCGGGGCAAACATATGTGTAAAAAGCAGATGTTTGTTTGTGTCTGTCTTTATGTGTGTTCCGAGGGACCCACGACACAAGGGAAAACCTTAGTGTGGGCCTTTGAGTGTGTAGCGTTTATTTTTTTATTCTATGTCTTTTTTTGTTTCACATCCTTCTGTCTTTGTTTATATGACGTCATTCTATGTCGTTATTCTTGTCTAAACCATTGACATGGAATGATGCTCGCCAGGAGATTCTTATTGTTTTGCTTGCTTTGAAGTCGGTATTTTCGGGAACGTATTTTTGTTTACGTGAGGAGATTTTTGGCTTATAAATCACTTTTTGTCCTGGTGCTCTGAAGTGAAGTTACCACCAGGACTTTCTCATCTTGTACCTTTCCTGGGTCAAAGCTTGGCCCAGGGACTGGATAGTTTAAAATCAGTGTCGTTTATTTAAAGTCTACGTCTGTTAATGGCAAGCTGTCACCCTTTGATGCTGTGAATAGCTACTCTTAAAGCGATAACGATAACTATTACGTCTATTAATATTACGCCTGGCTTGTGGCGTTCTAACGACAGCGGCCAGATTTGAGATTCCGTCAGACCTCCTTTTGATTATCGGAACTTGGATCTACGCTTCGCCATGTGATGTTACACTTTTATTATTAATTCTGTATTCAGTATATCTAGTATACCACGAGCCGTAGTGTAGATAGTTTACTTGCTTCTGTTCCCCTACCTAATAAATCTCTCAGTGCTTTACCCTAGTTCATCTTTTCTCTTTCACCTTTTCTCTCCACCTAGGCCGCTGCGTTCGCCTAACCCTAAGGACCTAGAATCCTCGACGCAACGCCTAGATACTCTAAACTTGCACCTAGGATTTAGTGACCTAAATTCCTAAAGCCTAGGTGTAATTCTACACTACCCTTATACTTTTCTTTTTTTTTAATTTGTCGTGTTCACCTAGAACACTAAGTCCTAGGTGTAATACTACAACGTCTTGCGGCTGACATGATGAGTGGCCCGTGTGGCGAGCGAGAGATGACTGACATCAGCTCGCCCAAAGCTACTGGAAGTTGCAAAGATGATGAATTTGTAAAACGTGTTAAAATCATGTGTCACTATAATTTCAATTTCGTATTTTTTTGTCTTTAATAGTGATTAGCTAATTCTTAGAGCGTTATTCATTAAAACTCGTTAATCACTATCTTAAGCATTACTTTACTAAATAACTTTAATCAACGATACTTAAATACGGTGTTAAACGTGATTTAATTTTTAGAAATACTAGAATCACGAATGACGAAATATCAGCCATTCAGCAGCTCTGGCACAACGTGAAAACAACATGGTCAAATGTCAAAAAATGGATTTAAAAAAAAAATAACACGAGTCGTGGCCATGTTGTAGCGTAATACGAGCCTAAGTTTCTCTTTTGCCTCATCTGACCCGAAGTATATAAGATTATTATTTTCAGAACACGTACAGCAACAACGTGCCAAACGCGGGCGCGGGCGGGTCCGGCTGCAGTATCATGGAGCAGCTGAGCTGCGGCGTGCAGGTGGCTGACTTGCGGCTGCCGCCCGGCATCACGCTGACCCGCGTGCCGTCCGCGCAGGCCCGCCCCCCGCCCGCCGTCAAGAGCGTGGTTAGTTTTTTTTTACCAGCCATATTTTTTACCAGCCACCGAGGGCCTTCGAAACACGAAGGAGATTTAGGCCATAGTTCACCACGCTGGCCCGGTGTGGGTTGGTGGACCGCTTTCGAAAATGAATTTTCTTGGACGGGCGGGTTTCATCACGATGTTTTGCTTCACCGTTGAGCAAGTGATAATTAGAAATCCGTACTTAAATCCGAAAACACGAATTTAGTGGTACATTTTTTTTAACCTACTTCAAATAGGAAGAGGTTCTACGTTCGATTGTATGTATCTTTTACTTTATGTATGTTTACCGATTTCTCCGCTATTTTTGAACCGATTTTCAAAATTATTTTTTTGTTTGAAAGAGTATACTCCAGAGGTGGTCCCGTTGTCATCGCGTCATTTGAAATGTTTTCTAGCCTGGACACAAGTTATTTTGGCCGGAGTCTGTATACAGGGTGTAAAGGGCAGCCTAGCAAATACTTACATGGTGAAATCTATCCATAATCATTTTTATGGATAGATTTCACAAGTAATCATTTTTTCCCGGAAACGTCAAATTAAGAAGTTTTCGTTATTTACCTACTTTGGCGCTACGCAATGTATCGCGGAAAGTTAAAAATGTAAATGTAATTCACTACTTTGACTTTGAGATGGGGTGGCGTTATACTCAACCGATCAATGAGGTTAAGCAAAGTACACAGGCAGGGAACTTGATAGGTGACCAATGTGGCAATTTATCACGAGCGTTTCCGTGCTTCGGAGGGCACGTTAAGCTGTCGGTCCCGGCTGTTGTCGATTGACTACAGTCGTTAAAACCAAGTCAGAGGCCATTGTGCGGTGTTCCTACAGGAAGTTTTGGGGTCGCAGAATGAAAAGCAAGATCAACTTTGATGGGGGTTTAATTATGTACTAAACAATATTTGATTGTTACTGCTTGAGGCGGAGCGGACGAATAAGAGAGTGAAATTGCCGCCACGCTTTTATACTTATCTAAGCGCCTGATGGAAAGTTACATTTATTTTATTTTAAACATCAAAAAACAGGATCGAAAGATTGCTAAGTAAGTTGAGGCAGGCGTTAACAAAATATTCAATTTTGACTTTAAGGAATAATTAATAAAAAGAGTGGCTAGTTGAAGCCCAATATTGGGATAAATGTGTGAGACCAGAAGTGGCCTATACGTAGGTAGGTGCAGGCCGCAACAAGTGGTTTGAAAACTGTGACACCAGGATTAGCCAAGTTGGCCACACACTTGACTATACCTACACGATGAAGGCCACGCGGCAATATATTGAGTTTTCAATTCAATTCTTTATTGCTTCCATGTGTACATTGTGTTCTTACATATGTTTGATATTATCTGTCAACATGAAACCGTGTTAGGGCACTGCAAATTCTGCAAATTCTTTGATTTTATAATGTAAGGATGTAACATGCACTCAGGCAGAATTAGCCGATCACAGTGCTAAAATCTGGGAAATTGTAACCAGCAATTAAAAATATTCTTTTATAGGTCTTTGCGTTAATATAAACATATTCATTTTGTACAATTTTAGAGTTGCAGCGCGGCTGTCAAATAAATTGTCCAAAACTGTCAAAACAGGTTTTTTGCGATTTACCGGAGAACTACGCGTCTGGCGGTGAAAAGTGTTATGTAACAAAAAAACTGCAATTAAAGACGAACAAAATGAGTTTTGTTGAGTTTTTTTTTCAATACAGTTGCTCGAAAAATAAACATTGTATGGCTATAAACATAAACAGAAAGTAGCTCATTGTAGCACTAGTGCTTTTTACTTTGTAGTTTTTTCTTAATTTTCACTAGTCAAATTAAGAAGTTTACCAGCAAAGAGGTTTGCATACTGAGAATAAAATCATCTCCACTTCATGTGTAATACAATAATCAAATAAATAAAAATAAGCAAATAATTTTCAAATTTGGAATAAAATATTATTTTGCGTACATTTAATTACATTTTATTTGAAACATTTTAATATTTTATTTACAGAGAAAAACAAAAAGGCTGAATATTTTAATTCTTTGCCCGATTATTTTGATACACAAAAAATTTAAACTACGCGTGCGTACAAATTACAATAAAAGCTTACAAAAAAAGCGCCTTTTTTGTAAATTTTGCATTATTTATACGTATTGTGAAACAAATTGACATCGTCTAGTGAGGACAGTGATATTACGGACTTGACACCACCCGACATTTTAAACACGTCGAAAACCGCGCAAGATTGTCTTCTTCCTGCGAATTCCCGTGAAAAATAGGTATTTGGTTGCTTACATTTGTTTTTTATTTATGACTTTTCTCACAAATGTATTGAAAAACGTCGTGTGACACACGGGTGTAAAGGTTATTGTAAACTCGTGACAATGGTACGTCAACTCGTTTACAATAACCTCCTTCACACCCTCGTATCACAATGTACTATTAATTGCTGGTTAAAATTTCCTTGACGCAAAACCTAACTCTGCCCAAGTAATTTTATTTTATTTAATTACTGGTGCGTTACACACTAAGTCAGGCTTAATAGTAACTTGTATGTCATTATTAAATTATATGTAATTACAAAGTCAAAAATATTAAGATTAGTAAAAAATAATTAAGCTATTTTTGTATTATATTTATATTATTTCAATTTATATTTGTAGTCATGTAAAAATATCTTAAGAATTTATAATTCGTCGACAATTTTTAATAGAAAATATTATTTTGGTGGAGACAAACTCCTGCAGATTATAAACGGGACTTTCATTATAAATGTTTATTCATTTTCATTATAAAGATTATAAATGTGTGTGTTGTTGCAGCCGCTGTGGAAGTGCGGTCAGCTAGCGGCGACGCCGACGCCCCCCGCGCGCCCGCAGCCCGTCATCAACGCGGACCCCTCGCAGATGATGTTCTCTGCAGCCGTGCCTGGTCAGCTATAGCACCACCGCTTACATACACATACATACACAATGCATACATATTTCTGCATCACTATTTCGTTAACTTTTTTCAATATAAGAATATTGTTTTTTTTTACCAGCCGATATACGTTCCCACCGAGGGGCACGGACCTCGCTTCGAAAATGAATTTTCTTGAATGTTTCATCACGATGTTTTCATCCACCGTTGAGCAAGTGATAAATTATAAATCCGTACATAAATCCGAAAAGATGAATTTAGTGGTACAGGCCCTCACCTTCGAATTACAAGTCTGGCTCATTACCAATTGGGCTATCACCGCTTCTATATTTTTTATGTTACATATTGTTGTTAGAACATTGTATAATGTTACTTATTGTTAAGAAACAATAAAGTTTATCTAGTCACATACCATCATTGGTAACACCACACTTGAGCAAGAGGTCTCATTGACCGAGCGAGCGAAGCGTCTCCGCTCCAACTTGTAGAGGATATCCGGTTGTTCTGTATACAAGGTCATATTTCTCGTAAAAATATGTGCGCAGGTTTAATCGTTTTATGTCGATTTAATTATATTTTTTTAAATGACGGAGCCATAAGAGTTGAAAACGTATAAAGTATCATCTTTCTACCATTTCGGAAAATGTTGACTCGCGAAGTTTAGTTTTGACTAGAAGGGCCGCTGGTTTCATTTAAATGATTTATTTTGCCTAAAAATGTATGAAAACGGGATTTTCTGAAAGTAAAAACACGACCAATGGATTATGGCCTAAACACTTACAAAGAAAGAAAGTCATAGTAGTAAAAATAAAGTCACGAAACTTCGATATTAATTTCACTTTCTTTTACAGAACAACCAAAACCGATAATAATCCCCGAGCCCCAAGTCCAGCAACCCGCCGGCAAGTCTAAGAAATCGAAGAAAAAGTCAAAGAAGACCACTACGGAACCCACGGAGCAGAAACAGCCCGATGGAACCAAGATGGTCACCTTAAGAAACCCGATGTTCCATCCTAACCTACCACCAGTTCAGATCTCGAACCCAGTCAAACAAAAACAAGAGATCAGAATCCCCGATCCTATACCCATGCCACCAAACGCTTGCCAAGCAACTATCACCCCTACGTCCAACGGAATGTACACAATCCGCAATCCTTTAATGTCGATGATGCATCAACAAAGTCTTATGGGCATGAGAGCTCAAACCCCTCAAATGAACGCCATGTACCCTCAGCCTCAATACAACTACGTTAACCCTAACGTATACAATCCAGTTCAAAACGTAAATCAAAACTACGTTATCGATCCGGCGAGAAGTTCGCCTAAAAACGACGAATTCCAAAATCGGATTATGAATTTAGCTTCCTTCACTCAAAAGAACGACGATGGATACTCTTTGTTTAAAACTTCTGAAGATAACCAACAGAGAAATTTCTTAACACCGGAATATTTCGTGGAGAATAACAGTCCTAAACCTACAGTATCTCCTAATCCTATAGGAACTCGTCCGAATAACGAATCGAATCGATCGTTCGATTCTAATGATTCATCTTTATTTGCAAATCCCATACAACGTCCCGAGCCATTTGGCGCACCAATGAAACGCGAAGAAAGCGATTACAGTAGCTTATACACTCCATTTGGTCAAGAAGATCGAAATGTATTCAGAAATGCGTTGTTCAACGACAAAAATGAATCGAATTTGGCCAAAAATGACGAGATGCATCTAAATAATATGGCCAATGGAGACCCGTTGCCGTATTTTCAGAGACTGCGCGTTGGTTCGAAGCTTAACAATGAAGTGACAATTCATCATGTCACCGAGTCTAAATTCTACAGGGGGCAGGTAGGTTGTTTCATTGTTTTTGTTTTTCAATGGTTTTTTATAGAATTTAAAGTGTTCTAAATATTTTATCTGATTTTAGCTTCAGTTACATTCAGTACGGGATAGGCAGAGCATCAGTGGTTCAGAACCACTTGATGCCACGTTTGACACAAATTCTGAGAGTTATTAGATGAAATATGCTGTATCAGCCGCTAAGATCACAGACCTATATCGAGATTTAGGGATGGGAAATCAAGACCGCGCGGAAACGATTCAAATGCGCTTAATTAAGTAAAATAATAATGTAAATCAGGTTAAAATCGATTATCATTTACGGCATAAGTCTCAAGCGGACTGACTTAAGTCGGACAAAACTGTGACCGTGGATGACACTTTTTACACGCAAGGTAGGTAAACTATTACCGTCCATCTCGATATAGGTCTGTGAAAAAGATATACAAGGATACGGTACCTTCGTTACGGATACGTGTTTCGACTCACTTTCGATGTTTTAATTCCGCACATCGTACGCTGATGTCGTGAGCACAGGTCTCAAGTTAACTCGTACGGTAGGGATGCCTTGATATGAATTTTTGCCGATACGATACCGATACAATACCGATACCGATACGCTTATTGAATTTAAAAATGAAGGTAAAATAAATAAAATACAAGTCAGGTTATTTTTTTAAATTAATATAAACAATAGACAGATTGAAATTAGTTAATAGTTTTTTAAAAATAGTTTTTTTTAAAAAAGCAAAGTATTCTTAAGCGAGGCCAAAGCGGGCGGGCGAAACGAGACACCGAATAAAGCGCGGGGTTTCCCAGAGCAGTTAGTTTTGCCTCGTTCGCAATGAAATACACGGGACAACACGCGCGTTTACATTACATTTTTAAAGCGCGAAATTTGAAAAGTATCGTTGAATCTGCCATAAAAACATCGCCGATGCCGATATATCGGCAAACCCGAAGAAGTATCGCCGATATATCGGTATCGGATGCATCCCTAGTTACAAGTGGATGTGGTGAAGTGGTGCTGTAGCGCTGTGCGGTCCCCGCAGGAGGTCCCCCCGCAGCTGCCCCCGGAGCGCGCGGAGTCGTTGTTCTCCGCGCCGGCGCCGGCCTGGCCCGAGCCGCTCTACCCGCCCCCGCACCCGCACCCGCACCCGCATCCCTACAACAACACCGCCACTGGTACGTTACTTTATAATATTTTTGCTGTGTGGTGATCGGTTGAGAATAACATCACCCCATCTCTGTGGGTGTCGTAAGAGGCGACTAAGGAAACACGAATGAGATCTGCCTCCTAATAATCCATCTTAGGCGACGACACCTCGGGTTTGTTTTGAATCTGAGGTGGCGTCGTATGGTCTCGTGCGGTTGGTAGGCTCTGTAAAAGGCCGTCTGGTTCTTGACCACCCTACCTACCGTACCGAAGTCCGACGCCAAATAGCTTGCTGTGTTTCGTCGATGTGGTAGTACCAGTGCTTTAATAGATATTTTCTGGGTTAACTCGCAAAATCATCGACCTCATCTATGACCTTGGTCAAGATTGGGGTCGAGAGTTAACCCATCTCGTAATAAAAATTAAAAAAAGCTGTTTCTTAAAATAGAAAAGTACAAAATGAAATATGGAAGCATTGGCGTATCTAGGGTTATTTGACATGCCATGGCCGATGCGATGAAGCAGAGATAAGATGGCCGATGCGATGAGCGAGTGGGCCCACCCTAGACCATAATGCGGTGGGCACGGCCAATGACTCACTTAATGGGCTATGTGCAAGTTTTTTAAAATAATGTGTTTTTTTATTTAAAGCAGATTTAAGGTCCCATATTCAAATAAAAAAGATATCAAATAATTTTGATTATAGATAAAAAAATAATACATTTTTAAAATTTTGGTTACGATTTGTTGCTTACTACAGCTATATAGAATATATATATAGAACAGCTATATAGAACTATATAGAATATATGGTTTAATTCCTTTGCTTAAGAAAAAAAAAGACGTTTGACAGTTGGTTGACACATAACCTAACCATTGTGTTTTTGAGTTGGTGGTTGTTGAGTTTGTTTCTGTTTCGTGGTTTTGATTTTTTGGATTGATATTTACTGACGACTTGGCTTTGCTTCCTGGAGTTTCGAACTTTCGCAATACACTGGATTCTGACACTATGGATACCGCTCAGTTCGTTAGAGCTGATTCTACCAACTTGCCTGAAATAACAACCAACCAAACTCGGAAATAAACAACCAATACAATATCACACATTAATAATAGTAATGTGTCTACGACAATACAATATGAAACAGGTTATGTTTTTTTTTTCTTAATTGACATGACAGTTTGGCAAAAGAATACGATTGCATATAATGCCGTTCTTAGGATTAGTTTACCGTACTGAGAATCTTTTAATCATTATATTTTTATTTCAAAAGATAATTTTTTTTTTTTTTAAGAAACGGGACCCTATTCCTTTTTGTTAAATAATAAATCAAACGAAACTAAAAATATTTTGAAAATGTTTTACATAGCCCATTATTTCATTAAGCTACATAAAGCAACTTTTTTAGAATTATTATTTTTTGTATGTGTTTGACTGCTTATTAATTAGTTCAACTGTTGTGGGTGACTTTAAATAGTTAGCGAAAATTAAGGAAATGAATCAGCACACGAAACTGAACGACTTTTCCCAAGGAACATAGGCTGAAATATAAAATAAAGACGTTCTCCCGTACAAAGGCAAACTAGCACAAGTTGCATAGATTTTTTTTTCATACTAAATCCACCTATGTTCCTTGGGAAAAGTTGTAAAAATTTTGGGGAGAATCACTCCGTTTGAAAAGAATAAGATACTTCGAACTATAGTTGGTAGACTTGCATTATCTGTATGATACGATGTTGTACAGGAGGCGGGGGCGGGGGCGGATCTCCTCCGTCGTCGGGCACCGTCTCTAGCAGCGGGTCGCCGCCCGACGCCACGCGCGCGCTCGGTCAGTGTACACAGTACATACATAATACACACATACATACATACAATATACACACACAAAACACATAGCGTAATATCACCAATATCATGGACCAATAAAACTTTATATGTTTTATTAATAATAGTTTTAATAATCAGTAATAGTTTTGTTGGTCCATGCCAATATCAAGTCCCTACAACATTACAGTTCTTCATACAACATTTGTGGAAAACTGTATTTTTCGTACAACATTTTTTAAATACTTTTTGGGGATGTGAAATCTGAATGTAAACAACTTATTATACGTCTGAAAAACAATATGGGTATCGTTTGTATGATAAACCATACCCATGTTGATTTTTAGACTTTATCGAAACATTACAAAAGGATTACATCTTTCAGTTAGAGCATGAAGCTATGTCGAATAACTTTAGATATGTCACTTCCTCCCGGATAAAAATGTATAAGCTGATAGTTAATATGATCCGATCCTGTAAGTAATAAAAAAACAGCTAGCAATATGCCGGGGGAAAACTCGTCAGCAAGTGTATTTAAATAGGTGATAGATGCTCCTGCGTTACACCCTTCAGAGCTTCAGCAGACGATCTTCCCACCGAGATACACACAGCAGACGAGTTTATTTACTCACAATATCATATAATCTGTCATCTGATAAATCTTCAGTGGAGAAGAATTGACTAAAAATATAATAAAAAATTACATAGTCGTGTGACTGTCGCCATTTTATCCGTTCAGGTGGCGCAATTGAGAGTTATCCAAATTTCATACATCTAATAACGGCGCCACCGCCAACTGAATTTCCAGTTGCAGGTAGTTTGCAACTTTACGTTCGGTTGGCGGTGGCGCTGCTGGTTGGGGTGGTTGTCAGCAAGCATATGAAAATTAAAATATATTCATAGGCAGCCGTTCATAGAGCTTCATGATAAATCTATCTGAAGCACTTTACAAGTTATCGCTTGAGAGGAAATGACTGACGAAAATCCGGCCTGGCCCGGGGTCTATAACGTTAAACGTGAATTAATCGTAAAAAAAGCCGTATTAAGTGCTATTTTTTGTATGTTTCGTAAAGCTGAATACCTTCCGAAGTTTTTAAATGCTGTTTGAAACCTGCAAGTCCATCTCAATAATTTTTTTTACCAACTTGAAGTTTTAAAAAGATTTGGCTGAAGTGCCAATTTTCACTTGTAAGTTAAATTTAAACCATGTTTCATAATGACGAGGGACATCTAATTTTTCAAAGAGTAGCTGATATTTCCTTCATTATCTACCATAAAGATTTTTTTAAATAATCTTAGAGAGAAAAAAAATCGATGCCGGGTGAAAAAATTCGAAAATTTCATTAAATGTGTAACTTCTAAACTACAAAAAATCGTGGAACATAAATAGGGGTGATCTGAATGCCCCCTGACACGGAGCATCCAAACTTTTCGTTCGGACGACCCGCGCTGGGCCATCCTGTATACAGGGTGACTGGTTGAACGACGGACACGTTTAAGGAGGCAAACTAGTAACACATGTACAGTAGCGTTCTTTAATGGAGGCATAGTTAAACTACTTAGCGCGTTGCAATTGGGACTATGTTCCTATGAACACAGTTCAAACGATTTCTCACGCACACAAGCTTGTAGCCTCCTCTAAGAACATAATTTTGCTAAGCGACATCTCTTGGCTCCTCGGTGAAGTTTTTGTAGGACGCATTCACCCGACATTGCACTGTCCTCCACTCACCGCTGCTGTTGAGTCATATCAAACAATCGGTAATGTAAACATGACGTAGTGTATCTTTATTTTGTCGATCTTACTAGCGTTATGTATGGTCCAGCGGATAAGCACTGTCCTAGCAGGGAGAAAGGTTCACGGGTTCTAATCCCAGCCGAGTAGTTTCTTTTTGTAATTTATTTTTATTTATTAAAGCATTAACAACTATTTTCACACATAATATTACATTAATAATAATAATGTTACATTATTGTATCAGTGGTAAAGTATTTGAATAAAACAAATATGAAATTCGACAAGGTAATTTTATTCCCTACTAACAAAAACACTTTTTTTTTCTGCAACTTGATCACTTAACAGTTTTATTAAGGTTATAGCTTAAGAATTCGTTTTCATGAAGAAAAGAGTATTGAAGCTAAACCTCAACAAAAATTAATATTCAACTTGCACTACAAGGCAGTAGATATATATAGCTTATAATAACAAAATAATAAGTTATAGATAAATATCACTATTTTACACATAACAATATTTAATTAAACTTGTTAAGCCTTAGAATCGATGAACTCCATTTATCTTCCGTATGAATTCATTATTTTCATACATTTGCACCACACGCTGATTCATTGATAACTCGCAATCGTCCACTGCGCGGCCGAGATTACACGTTACCCTCATTCCGTAATGATTCACCCGTCCTTCACTAAAACCAAAATAACAAGATTAATATAATAAGGAACAAAAACTATGCACCACTAACAAAATGCATTACAATAGTTAAGCTTATCATTTAGATGATATGTTTACGTTCTCAAAATAAATTATAAATTTAAAAACAGTGTTAATATTAAGTAAACATTAGAATACTCACTGTAAGACCTGTCTCATTAGCAATTTGGGATATATTATATCCTATATCGTGCAGCACAACAATACACTGCCTCTCCTGCAAACTTATTATGTATTTGTATGCATGTCGAAAAAAGAAATCACAGTAAACTGCCGATACGGTAAGAATACACGAGCACCTTCGCTTATGATCTAGCAATGACAAACAGGTTGCTCATGAACACCGAACCGAATGAATCTAAACTAACTTCATTGCATTCAATTTTTGTATGGTATGGTCTATGACTATAAAAATGTTTGAAAACCAAAACATATCTTACAAAACTTCGTAGCTATTAGGCGACAGTTGGGCTCGAACCCGCGCCTTGCTACACCAGGCAGACAGTGTTTCCGCTGCGCCAGCAAGACTTATGCTTTGGTTCGTGAAATTATGCTTGTTATCAGAGCAATAAGCGTAGTGGGGTATGCGGTATACGTCATTTGTGTCCATGTGTGAGTACACGAGCGGCCGCAAGCGACTTGTTTTCTGCGTTTTGTATTGACTATGCCTCCATATATGAACGTGATAGTACATTCCCTCTATGAAATAAAAAGTGAAATTATTTTGAAATATTTGAGATTTTTCATTTTTTTGAAATGTGAAGTTTCTGTAATTTTGCGTATCTATATGTTATGAACCAAGTGATAAATTGGGCATTATTCATAATGACTGGGCATTATGAAAAATGCCCAATATGAGAGGGCAATTTGATAATAATTATTCAAATAATCAAATTGACCGGGCATTATCCATCACCTTTTGGGCAGAGTAATACAAACATATTTAATTGCAATTTTTTATTATTATTATAGTCATTTAACTTCAAATAAACTAAATGTTAAACAATTTAAATAATCAGACTCATTATTTGGATTAAGTAGCAAGGTAAAAGGCGAGACCGAAGGCCGAGCTCCGCATAGGGCAAAGCCCGGAGCGTCTCCCTCCCCCAATTCCGAGATGGCTGCCATACGAGTTAAGATTTTAACGGTGAGGCGAGGTCGCAGACCGAGCCCAACTCCGCGTAGAGCGAAGCTCGGAGCGTCAACCCCCTCAATTCAAGATGGCGGCCATACACGTTTAGATTCTGTAGGTGAGCCGAGGCCGTAGGCCGAGGCGAGCTGCGTTTAGGGTGAGGCCGAAGTCCAAACTCCGCGTAGGGCGAAGACCAGAGCGTCCCCCCCCAATTCAAGATAGCCGCCATAGAAGTTTAGATACTAAAGGTGGGGTGAGGCCGTATGCCGAGGAAAGCTGCGTAAAGGGCGAGGCCGAAGGCCGAGCTCTGTGTAGGGCGAAGCCCGAAGCGTTACCAAGCGTCTTACCCGCCGACTGCCTTCCGAAAATTTCATATCCGCAAACTTTGATTTTAGTTGGGGGAATCGTGACAAGAAGGGCAAACCCCGGAGCGTCGCGATGCCCCGCACAAAAAATCCAAGAAGGCGGATATTAAATTTTCGGGCATGCCGACATGGGTATCGTTTAATAGATTGTCGGGGATGCTGATTCCGAAAATGTCGTTCATTTTGATATCCAAGATGGCGGACGTTTACATTTTTGAAAAAACTGATATGGGTGTCGTTTAATAGGTTTTCGGGGGTGCTAATTCCGTAAACGACATCCATTTTGAAATACAAGATGGCGGACATGCATTTTATGTAAAAATCTGTCATGGATGTCGTTTTAGATATTGAAATCTAAGATGACGGTCGTGAAAAAAAAACGAAAACTTTTATAAATTGCAACAAGGGCACTTCCCTCCCCGCACGGCTTCCCTCCCCGCACTTCCCTCTCCGTACCGCATCAAACTTAGCTTTAGTATAAAATTGCCCAATTGTCACTTAGCAATATAGTAATGACCGGGCAATATGATAAATAATGAAGTTTAGATGGTTATTAATCACTTTGCCTGATAGAGCTAGATGTTATGAATAATGCCAGGGCATTATTAATAATGCTCGCATTAATCACTTGGTCCATAACATATACATATTATAAAGAGGAAAGATTTGATTGTTTGTTTGCATTGAATAGGCTCCGAAACTACTGGACCGATTTAAAAAATTCTTTCACCGTTAGGATCCTACATTATCCGTGATGAACATAGGGTACATGATTTTCCCGAATTCCCACGGGAACGAAGTCCGGAGCGGAATGCTAGTACTGCATAAACAGGCAGCGGCGGCGTAGCGGGGTAGTGCACTATGAGTTCATGACCTTGGGAGGTATTGTCAACCGTTGCGCACGCGTCACAGCGAGCCTAGTAAATAGTAAAAAAGGAGATGGTCATTTAAAAAAAATAATTAAAAAATAAGGTGGTGGGTTTTCATGCTTAATGGAATGGGTATCGGCTTCCTATACACCTCCTTTAATGGGTCCGTCGTTCAACCAGTCACCCTGTATTTATAATATTGTAATTTGGCACATACAGTTTCAAAAACGTTCATCTACCTACACTATATCAAACTTAAGAATCAATGTCATTTTCGTAATTAATGTCCAAAAAAACTACCTATAAAACGATACCCATATTGATATTTACACATTTCAACCCCATTGCACCCCGACAGGGGATTATGGTATTTCACGTTTCAAAATCGTTAATGTTTTCGTAATCAGCGATCCGATAAACCATACAAACGATACCCATGTTGATTTTAAGACTTTGTCACTCCATTTTCCCCTTTCAGGGTTATAATTCTGAAAAACCCTGAAACATGTGTTAATTCATTTATTGATAGAAGTACTCCTAAGAAATTTCGTATAAAATAGTCTAACTTATCTTATTTCCCCATACAAACTTTGGACCCCCGTTTCACCCCCTTAGAGGGCGAGTTTTGAAAAACCTTTCGTAGTGCACCCCTGGACCTCATAAGGAACCTATTTGCCTGGAATCTCTAGACCCAGCGGTTTAGGCTGTGCGTTAAAACGTCAGTCGGTCAGTTTCTTCTTCTACATATTAAGATTTATTTTTCTAAATTATTTGCAAATCAGTAGCCTGACGTGCTGCTGTCTGTACAATAAATAGTGAATAATATTCCAGAGTCGAGCGTATTTCTCCCGGACCGAAGTATTAGCAACCTCTCCGCTCTGACGGCGGCGGAGCGCGAGGTGGAGTCCTTCAAGCGGTTCGACTTCTACTTCGACCCGCCGCCGCAACACCACAAGCCCAAGGTATACAATACATACATACACACACACATACATACATACATACACACACATACATACATACATCAGCAACCGGTCCGCGCTGACGGCATATATGATACTTCATTCTTACTCCAATGACACTTATTACTGAAATTATGTAATATTTAACTCCCTAATCGGTGTAGCCGTTGGCTCGGGCTAACAGCATCCTTGTCGGTAATCGGTCACTTTCTCCTCCTGCATAATTTTGGGTGACCTTAAATTAGTTAGCGAAACTGAAGAATGTGAATCAGCCCTCGAACCTTTCCCCAAGGAACATTAGTCGACATGAAAAAAAAATGTCGTCTCAATACAACTTGTGCGATCCACTGGTTTGCCTTTTCATGGGAAGCTGAAATTCTTTTTTTTTCGGGAATTTCGCATGAGTTCCTTGGGAAAAGTTATTCTATTTACCCCCCTAAGGATTCGCTAACTAAAATCACCCCATATACTATATCTTATATATATCTTACCCCGTGTAGTGCCGGGTAAGAATTGTACTACCCCGTGTCTTCCTTTGGGTGTCGTAAAAGCAGACTAATAAATAAAACCAGGTAATGGGCAGCAGCATTACCTGAGCTGTGAAACAAACAGCTAGAACTGCGCTCGCCAACCCGCCTGCCAAGCGTGGCGAGTGTGGCGAATACCCCCTTATTGGGGAGACCCATATCCATCAGTGGATTTTTTGTGGTTGATACTATATCTTGAATTGTTAAGAACACGATTGTATTTATGAATTACTATCTTATGACGCCATTAAAATTAGTCACATTACATTCAAATGAAGTGTAAACTAAAATTTCATTAGCAATTCAATTTATATTTTTTCAGGTACAACTACATGTGGACGACATCGCCGCCTCTCTCAAACATAACCACAAGTAGACTCACACTTAACCGTTTTCTGCGTAGCTGTAATTCTTAACTAAATGACGATGGAAATGCTAAAGCCGAAGCTAAGGTCATAAATGCTGAGCAGGATTGAACTTTCATGACATCAATTGCAATGTTTTTTTAATTTATACAAAACATGCATGCGTACTTATAGCTAAAGTCATTAATTGAAAACAACATAGAAGTATCTTTGTCTGTACTAGGTAGAAACCTGTGTAGCAGCTCTCAAGTTTGAATTTTTTTTTCGTTGTATCGATTTGGTTACTGTGCTAGCATGAACCCCGTTACATATCCGCTCTCTCATATCGACGTGACAATATTATTTTAGTATTTATAAAATACTTACCAGCGTAGAGGGAACAACAGGAATTTTTAGAAAAATAAAAATATTCGGGGCGCAAATAGCGATAACCTACACGCACGATAAATTGTGCTTGGTCAGGGAATGAGAAAGAAGGCAAGATTGCTGAGTAGGTTAGAGCACCGGGATTTAATCCTGAAATCGTTCGAGTCCCATTCGCGCTGAAATTTTTTCTTTCCCTAAAAAATCTTTGTCTCGCCTTCATAATGTTACTGAATAAAAAAAACATATTCTATTCGTGTTACTAGCGGGTAACGAGTACCATTTACACATGTGTTATTTTCACTAAGATGTGTTTTGTTATTTTCACTATAGTTATGTCCTTTACCTAATTAAAATGTATATCCTTCGTCATTTTGTTAGTCTAGTCTAGTTAATTATCTTTAGGGGCCTATTTCATAAAGCTACAACTTTACAGGTATTTTGATACTTGAAACATAATCCAACAATCATAAGCCGTGATTTATAACTTCTCCTCGATTTAGACCTTGCAGCTTTATGAAATAGGACTCTAATGTCATGCGACTTATGTGGAAATCATGTCTGTATTAGTGTCTGAAAAGTGCGGTTGTGGTCTAGGGTCAAAGGCGCTAAGGGGAAAATTACATTATTATAAATTATCGAAAATCAAAGATGTGACTACCTTGCTAAACTGAATAACTTTCCCCAAGGAACATAGGTTATATGAAAACAAAAACAAGGTCTCTTTACAACTTGTGTGATTGGCTTATTTGCTTTCTTTTTGGGAATGCCATCTCGGTTCCTTGGGGAAAGTTTGTTTTGATTTTGAATTCTACAGATTATTTTGACGTTCACAAAATGTATTCACAAATAGACAAAGTCAAAACTTTAGATACTGTGCCATTACATTTTTATGCCGTTTTTTTTTTTTTGTAAGAATTACAGTTTTTTAAAATTTAAGATGAGAAAACACCGATTAGATTATTAATATTTTAAACACAATTTGTTATTGGGTAATTTAGTAACATACTTCTTTGCAGTATGGTGATGGTGTATATTTTATCTTTTGTTTCTCATTTATGGTAACTGACAACTGTTTTTCTTCGTTGTATCTTTCTTATATCTTTGTCTTGTTGAAAAATCATCCTATCTTTTACAAACTGTCGTACAACCGAAGACAGGCCTGAGTTTACATTATACACGAGTTAAGGCGTTCAAAAACACCCTTCATCGGTTTGGACACCGTTACGGCTTTTTATTTTAAATCAAGTGTGTTACACCTTGAATCTTAGGTTCTAAAGCTAAATTAAAAAAAAAAAAACTCCGATGTAGTGTGAAATCACTAGTTCATATCGCCTGCCCCTTTCTTCTACCAGACATTCAACGCACCGCTCGGTACCACCCTTACCTTGTGGAGATTCCTCGGATCCGTACTAAGCGCTTCTCTTCATCTTTTATGTTTCACATCGCTAAGGAATGGAATTCTCTGCCTGCGTCTGTATTTCCGGGCTCACATAACACGAATCTCTTTAAAGGAGATGTTTAGCTTTAGTAGGGGGTGGTTTTTTATTACGAACTAAAGTTAACTTAGACCAAACCAATTTTATTTGGTAGAGAAGACAACTGGAAACATATTGGTGTATACAAAATATTTTTTCGTCCCTCCATTTTTTTAATATTAATAATTATATCTTTAGTATAATTACGCTTTTCATACTTGGTAACACCGGCACTATATGTCAGCAGGCTAGTGTTGCACACAATTTTATTTATAATCGATTGATTTTATTATTTGAGCGCTTTCTCCCTCGCGAGTCTGCACTCTCCCCGGACGGTACGGCAAGGTGGGCTACTTTACTCTTAAAAGTAGCTCACCCTTCGCACGTCAACAAAAAAACTAAAAGTTTACATTCCGGAAACGAACTTGAGTCAGCAGAGTACTATACTATAGATAGAGTACTACACTCTATGGTACTTAATTGTTTTTTTTATTAATTAACAATAATAATTTTTAATTAGTTTCTCGTCCCACAATCAACCAAAAGTGTAACATTTTTAATTTAGTTTTCAATTTATTTATACTCCGCGCCATACAATACAGGGTCCAAAGTCCAAAGTATCAAGCTTGACTTGCTCTTGGGTGTACCATCGATGGAGATATCGTACGATCGATAAAAAAAATCATAAAATCAATCGATTATTAATAAAATTGTGTGCAATGCAACACTAGCCTGCTGACATATACGACCGGTGTTACCAAGTATGAAAAGCGTAATTATACTAAAAATATAATTTTATTAATATAAAAAAATGGAGGAATGAAAATATAAAAAATCTTCACCATCTTGTTTTTCTTTTAATTCTCTATGTTCTCCTTTTTCTTTGGTGTCTTTTAATTTAATATCGGAATAAAAATCCATGAATTTACATCTCCTTTGGAGTGAATAGGCATCTTCTGGGTGTGCTTGCGTCGACCGCATTTTTGCCCCTGTGCTAGATTGTGGTCAAGAGCGAACCCATTATCCATAAAACAATCTGCCTAATTTTTTTTTCGTACTTACACCTACGACATAAGCATACTTTGACCTTCTGTCACATAATACAATATGTCTCGCTCTCGAGAAATCTAAATGATGAAACTTCTTCAATTCCATCTATAATGTATACTCAGTTCAAATCAAATATCTTTATTCGCTGGCGTGTGTTAAATACAGTTGTCTTTAGGTACATTATTTTGTTCGCACATTCAAACTGTCACCAGTATGCAAAAAAAAAGTTGTCTCCTATGGTATTTTCGCCAGCTGGTGGAAAAAAAAAACTCGGAAGTTATGCTTCATAAAGTATGATGTAGTATTGACAGGTACACGGATGAGCTGTTAGTGATCTTTGAATTCATTTTAAACGCAATACCAGTCTCTACCCCTCACCTAAAAAAATCAGCGCTCTATGCTACTTTACATTGGTCTAATCACATCAAGAAAAGCCATATACAGTCTGGCAAAAAAGAGAAGAAATTAAAAAGTGGCAACACTGTAGCGTCGTCCCTTTTAAATCAATCTAAGAAAAACGGGACGACACTACTTGCCACTTTTTAATTTCTACTCTTTTTTGCCAGACTGTACGTGAAACTGAATTGATTGTGTACTTGTTGTCGTCCGTAGCACCACGGGCCTTACAACAAACAGCTACATGTACTTTATGAGACACAACAACTGTACTAATTATATTTTCGCGTAAACATTTTTTTTTAATAGTTTTAAAATATTGTATTCAGATTACTATATTAGTTTTAAGAAATTTTTATTCTATTTATGTTGCTTTCGTATGTAAGCAAAAATTGTTTTCTAATTCGCACTAGCATAATTGCGATTGTATGTAAATTATCGTCTACACGCTATAACCTTAACGGTATAGGTAGAGATATATGCGTCCACTCTGCAGGACATAGATGGCGCTATAAACAAATCGGATTTGACATTACTCGGACTGTGACTAATTTAATTTGAGCTTTGTTCCCAATGAATAAAGTTCATATAAGATTGTAAAACAATTAAACAATGATTTACAGCTGTCGAATTTAAAAATTTCGACGGACCTAATAGAATTGAAATGAGAATTCCAGGATTGACATAAGAATACCGGAATTGACATAAGAATACCGGAATTGACAAAAGAATATCAGAATTGAAGAAAAATAACATCAAAATTGAGTTGCTTATCCTTCAGAGCAATCAAAAAATTGAGTTGCGATGTTAGCTCTGGTGATCAACTTAATCCTTTTTGACAAAATATAACTGTGTAGTAGTTATCGTGCGCTGATCAAAAGATCTGACCACCTATTGAGATCTTTCAGCAATAAAGAAACAAAAATGAGCTCTGTGTGATTTTGTTAGTTTTAAAATGAAATTTTGGCTTATTAACTACACTGTCATGTTTTGTCAAAAATAAATTGTCAAGCTCTTACGGGAGCAGCCGTATACAATTTAAAATTTCTAAATAAAAAAAATCGGAAATCCGAAACTTTGTGGAAATAGTATTAAAATATAAAACATTGAGTGACTTTATAATAATAAACAATATATTTGATTACCATTATACTAAAAAGTAAGCATTCAGTGATTAAGTATTTATAAGTCTTTCTACAAAATTTTCACAAGTGAATGCTTGCTTATTAAAGCGAAAGATGATAAATCTGATGATTAAAACATAATCAGTGATTAAAGATGATGTAAGAGCCGTGTCGTATTTAATGTCTGTAGTATGTATACATATGATAGAACTCGGCATGTCTGGTTGTAAGCCCTATTTTAAGTAAAGTGTATATTATAGCTGAATTTTGGACTTTTACTTAATAATCACCCCATATCCCTGCAATTGCTAAAAGTCTGGGGCCTCTTGTGATCTTCAGTTGATTTCCAAATGATTATACTACTTAAATCCAAGGGAGCTTAGACCCTTTCGTTGAAGCGTAGTGATTAAAAATTTCGGATATCTATTGAATCTGCTTCTTCTTCTCGTGTAGGTATAGTAAAGTGTAGCGAACTTGACTAACCCTGGTGTCAGAGTTTTCAAACCGCACAATGGTCTCTGACTTGGTTGTAACGACTGTAGTCAATCGACAACAGCCGGGACCGACAGCTTAACGTGCCCTCCGAAGCAAGGTGATAAATTGCCACTTTGGTCACCCATCAGGTTTCCTGCCTCTGTGTACGTTGCTTAACCTCATTGATCGGTTGAGATCAGCGAGCGCCACTGGGCTTGAATCTGCTTAAATCAATAGTGTCCATTTGCCCAGCCAGCCCAAAAGCTCTGGAGCGATTTCACCTATGCCATCATTCAGAGCATAAATTGCGCCTTCCATGAGCAAAATATAATTTTATGTGCAATCGTACTATCGCCACTATGATGGTTTGTTTGCGCGTGGCTGGAGAAATTTCGCTAGCAAGCAAATGCTGTATAATAAAAACTACAACACATACAGAGTTTTATTTTATGCAAAACTTTAGAGTCAAAAGTGTGCAATCCACCTGTGAAATCTCAGTTTGATATCCCTAGTCGTTTTAACGTGAGAGCGCAACAACACTGTGCTTGCTGTACAAAATTTGCCCAGCCAGCACAGCTCAAAACCAATAAAGGAACCCATTAAGGTTCAAAGTAAGTTTACCTAGGTTTAGGGTCTATAATAAGCATACAGACACAAAAGATTCAAAGCATTTGGACAAGTGATTACTGAGTTATAGGATTTTGAAGTTTGGGCTGGCTGGAGAAATTTGCCTAGCCAGCCCATTGTGATCTCAAAAACTACAATACATAGAACTAAAATCCTTGCACAAAAAATTTACTTAGAATTTGCGCAATAGGCACAGAAAAAATTGGAATCCTAACTCATGTAGTTTCGGAGAAATCTTAACTTTTCTGTTTTCCCGCCAAAAATTCAAATTTTAATCATTCATGATGACAGAATGCGACGTTGCCGTTCTGAATTTTACCAAAAAACTTATAAAACTTGCCGTCGCGTCGAACGACTTTCTTCGTTATGGCATTGTAATAAAGACTGTGGTACTCGCACTTGTATTCCCATGTCTTGTGGAATTGTAGTCCAAGAGCTGAATGTTATTAATTCCTTAGCTGAATGTTACTACCAATTACTTTGTATCATCAAAAATTCTGAATCTTGTCCGCGAGCAAAGGATCGTCATCGATCTTCATCCATTCGATTTTCGTTAAGATTCAGCGCGAGTCTCACCCGGGGCAAAGGTTACTTTGTTGCATCGCTATGGAGTCTTTGGACCAGGAAAGACCCCGCGCGCGAATCACTTCCTCACACCCCACAATGACCGCATTCTTTTACGCCAATTAGCTTCAAGTCACTCAGCCTTAGCGTTTTTAGTCTAGCCGGTTGTCATTTTGTCTATAGTTGAATACCAAATGTGCGGAGTTTATAATATGTAGGCTACTTCAAATAATATAATTATTAAATCAGTTACCTAACTAAAATTAACTTTTCTAACAAATAATTGTAACGGAGGCTTGCATTAATTTCTTGTTTCCATTTTTCTTGATTTGCAAAACATACTAAGTCATAGTAGGTAAAAAGATCATAGAAGATAAAAGATAATCTATCAAGATACTCCTAAAAATTGTAAAGCATAGGTTATTATTTGGAAGTTTCAGAAACTAACTTCGCTTATGATTTTGTTACCAAGATTTAACGTAAAATTTACAAGTAAGGTAAGGAATAAATAATAATAATAACGATACGCACTCAAATAACATTCAGCTCTTGGACTACAATTCCACAAGACATGGGAATACAAATGCGAGTCCCTCATTCTACCCTTTTCCCTGAGTAACATAGGCTACATAATTTTTTTCTAATTCCCACGGGATTATTATTTACAAAGTTAAATTAATCTGTGATTTAAAATTAATGTGCCTATTAAAATTAATGGGAGATCAAATTTTTTTTTTCGTATTTTGACCTATGTTCCTTGAGGAAGTTGTTCAGTTTTATGGACTGATTAACCACCCGAGAGGTTGATAGAGAGATACCTAAAGCCCTGTATAAGATAGAAGTTATTTATTGTAACTGTGTTGTATGAAAAAATATACACGCCACATGATAAGACTTTGTCTAGGTTTGCTAAGGAATTTATTGAAAAAAAAACAAATCAAAAATCATGAGGACCGTGGAAGCAAAAGTAAGTAGATATCAATCTATGATTTTAATTTTAAGCTAGAAGTTTTAATAAATAATAACTTTTTAATAATTTTGTCTTGTTTATTTTTTCCACAAACAATCTTTAATTTGTATCAATCGCTTGGTCATTATTTTGAAATATTTTAGATTAAAATAAAAAACCAAGTCACAATAAAATTACCAGGCTGAACAATTGGCTTGGCGCTGTCTTAGCAATGCATAGGTATTGTATTGATAATTGTTCTTGTGATTCTTTTTTTTTAAACTTATTAGTAGGTATACTTACATTTTAGTATCTTAAATTCAAATACAAATAAAAAACATATCAAAATACTCCTAAAAATTGTAGGTTATTATTTGGAAGTTTTAGAAACTAACTTCGCTTATGCTTTTGTTAGCGTCGAATAATTACCAAGATTTACATGACATGTAAGGTAAGGAATAAATAATAATAACGATACGCACTCAACTTTGGACAAAGCTTTTGCTGAGCTATGGCCTTTTTGTTGCATTCTGACACACACAAAATAACATTCAGCTCTTGGACTACAATTCCACAAGACATGGAATACAAGTGCGAGTACCACAGTCTTTATTACAATGCCATAACGAAGAAAGTCGTTCGACGCGACGGCAAGTTTTATAAGTTTTTTGGTAAAATTCAGAACGGCAACGTCGCATTCTGTCATCATGAATGATTAAAATTTGAATTTTTGGCGGGAAAACAGAAAAGTTAAGATTTCTCCGAAACTACATGAGTTAGGATTCCAATTTTTTCTGTGCCTATTGCGCAAATTCTAAGTAAATTTTTTGTGCAAGGATTTTAGTTCTATGTATTGTAGTTTTTGAGATCACAATGGGCTGGCTAGGCAAATTTCTCCAGCCAGCCCAAACTTCAAAATCCTATAACTCAGTAATCACTTGTCCAAATGCTTTGAATCTTTTGTGTCTGTATGCTTATTATAGACCCTAAACCTAGGTAAACTTACTTTGAACCTTAATGGGTTCCTTTATTGGTTTTGAGCTGTGCTGGCTGGGCAAATTTTGTACAGCAAGCACAGTGTTGTTGCGCTCTCACGTTAAAACGACTAGGGATATCAAACTGAGATTTCACAGGTGGATTGCACACTTTTGACTCTAAAGTTTTGCATAAAATAAAACTCTGTATGTGTTGTAGTTTTTATTATACAGCATTTGCTTGCTAGCGAAATTTCTCCAGCCACGCGCAAACCAACCATCATAGTGGCGTTAGTACGATTGCACATAAAATTATATTTTGCTCATGGAAGGCGCAATTTATGCTCTGAATGATGGCATAGGTGAAATCGCTCCAGAGCTTTTGGGCTGGCTGGGCAAATGGACACAAATCAATAAATAACGCAACGAGGCGCGAGCGATAGTGCCCCTTGCACAGACGATATCACGCGATACCAGCAGGTCTAAGATGCCAATGAGAAGGCTTCTCTTTTGAGAGTAGACAGTTGAAGCGGTCGCCATGGCTGAAATCGGCCGGGAGCACATCATCAGACTTCCCCAATATCAATGCAGGGATGTACAGTCAACAGCACGTCAGCTTACCACAAACTGTCAAGTTTCCCCAATGCATAAACTCTATACAGGGTGTCCCGTAAATAATGGTCCAACGTTAAGAGGTAGATAGCTGACCTAATTACCTACAAGTAATTTGAACAGTTTTCTAAAAAACCTCAGGGTTACCAAGTTGTTTTTTTTTAAGTTTTTTTTTTAATCTGCCACCTTGAATCAAACTTTTTGACGCAGTTCCTTCAAATGATAACATTTTTGAGATCTGATTGTTGTAATAAATTGCTAAACAGTTCACTGATGTACCTGCATAAAGATTTTCATGCTAAAGTTTTGCGAAGCTAATGAAAAAAAATATTTCTTTAATTAATTTTCTGCTTTGGAGGTGACCAGCATTTAAAAAAAATCTCATGTAAAAAAAATGTAAGACACCACTCTGGCCCATTGTTTTAAAAACTTGTACACTTCACCAGCTTTCCAAATTGGTATAAAAGTTAGGTTTAGCTTTTGAATTTACAAAGTGATTACTAATTATTTGAAAAAAGGCACAAATTTTAACGAACAGAATAATAAGTAAAATGGTTATAATGATGTTTTTAGTCTTGTAGTGTCTTGGGACACCTTTGCGCATTGCCAAATAGCCTATTATTTACGTTTTATTATTCACTGGTTCTTGGGATTTGGGAGATTTTTCGAAAGAGTGTAGAGGTTATCACAGAAAGATAAAAGATAAAGGTGCAACGCCGCCGCTTTTGTATTCTGCCTATTGCAGGTAATTTTTGTTTCACCCCCGTCCATCACCCTTCACCCCTTTTCCATGTTGCATGTGATTCTGATTAGTGTAATTAGTGGGCTGCCCCTTTTCCGTCACGCCGCCGACAAGAAGTTTTAATTTCTCTTGCATTTAAATGTGGACATGAGTCCTTTGCAATTATTTTTTCATCCCTTCTATTCGAAAAGTGTCGCTTTGTTCCTCTATAAGTGGGAGCAAAAGAGCTCATTTCTGTTAAGAACTCTTGTGCGGCCGTAAATGTGATTACGCCCGCCAATGATTTTCTGGCGGGCGTAAAAGACATTTGAATGTAGAACATGTATCATCCATAGAAATCGAACGCAAATTGTATGAATACTGGCTGGTACGTGTTGGCTGCAAGGCGGCGGCGGCGCCCGCGCTAATTGAAAAAAAAAACGCGCGAATTAAGTCTGTTCTTGTAATTTATTTTCTCATAGAAAGGGGATGAGTAGTAGAGTATATGATGACTCGAGAGCAAATTATTTTTACCTTCGCTTCGCTCGTGGTTCGCTCGCCGTAAAAATACTATTTTGCTCTCTTGTCATACAATCTACTATTTTTAAGTTACTGGTAACCCTATTTCTGAACTTTTTTTGGCAGTGTCAAATTACTACAGCTCGAGGAACACATTATAGCCACCCATCATTAACCTTGCTGATCATGATCAGTTACGAGCAGCAAGTTTACTGTAAGGAGTAGGGATACCACTTTAATAAAAATGGCGATTATTAAATAAATTATTTATTTAATTATCATGAGATAGGTAGAATACAATCCTGAGTATATTATGTAAGTATGTACTATTGTTCAATGTATATCGACAAGATCACAGAAATACTGATTAATTAAAACTACATTATGAAAACAAAGAACTTTGACCCAAAGTAAAACAATCTTTCACCTACAACACATTTGACTTGATATTAAAAGTCGAGAAGACACAGGGTATGAACTTACCGAATATACAGGGTGTAAAGCACAGCTTAACTAAAACCCTGAATTCAGACTCATTCTCAATTGAAGTGGAACTTTTTTCATGCTTTTTTAAATATTTTTTAAATTAAATTAACCCTCGCGCGCTTGTTGACGGCGCGTGCGATACAAATATTGAAAACACAGGTGTGCAAGAATCGCACGAAGGTTCCATTCGAATACACTATTTTGCAATGAAAAACAATAATAAATGCGTAAAACACGAAAACCAGCAACGTGCATCACATTCCTTCTTGAAGTTTCCGAAAAAAATGTACTTGTAGAAGTATACGTGTAGATTCATATTTTGCTAAGCTGTCCCTTACACCCTTTATAGCTGAGCCTTTTACACTATCCATCATGCTGGTCTATCCGATAGTGACGGATCTATACTAAGAAACGAGACAGACTGTCAATTACTCGTATAGCTCTGTCTCTCTCAGATGGTCCAGCAAGACAGATAATGAATACATCGCTTAACACCGCATTATTTAAAGTAACTTCCTGAATGTTCTATGAAATAAAGCTAATTTGAATTTATTCTTATAAGTATGAGTGAATGCTATTCCTGCATGTAGTCGATCAGACGCTCCATAGCGTATGTGTACGTGACTACGTGTGTGAGTGCAAAGGGTTGAATGAGTAGGTAAGTAAATAGATTAGTGATACAATTTTTATGAGGGCAAATGTTATTGACTTACTGTAACCAAAATGTAATGTTCACTGAAATAAAGATATTTGAATTGAAATAACCCAAGACACAAGTGTGTGTATGTGTGAGTGTGTATGTATGGGTGTCAGGGCATCCAATCCCACATCAAAATCGTGATCCGCAAGCCAGGATTGAGATTTTTTAAATATTTTATTTGCTTTAAGTGGTTATTAAAAAAAAAAAATTAAATAAAGACAAGTAAGTTTTAAATTGTATTATTATTTTTATTGTTAAGTAAATGTGCGGGATTCGATTCCCTAATGGGTGTTTGGTGTGTGTGTGTGTGTGTGTCTGTGTGTGTGTGTCTGTGTGAGTTAGTGGGTTGTTTAATGTGTTTATGGAGTGTGTATTGTGTTGAATCTGTATATTGTTTAGGTGTTGGGGGGCGTGTGAGGGGGGGGCTCGTGCCGGCGTCGCTTGCGGCGCGCGGGGGGGGACACCAGCCCCGCGTGGGAGTGGGCCGCTAGCAACATACCCAGACCGGACTCCGCCTGCGAACACATTCAATAATTAATAACAATAATGTCTCATTTTCTAAAAACAGCAACGATCATATACAGGGTTTTAGGTATCTCTCTTTCAACCTCTCGGGTGGTTAATCAGTCCATGAAACTGAACAACTTTCCCCAAGGAACATAGGTAAAAATACAAAAAAAAAAAATTGGATCTCCCATACATAATGCGCTTTACGCTGATGAAGTTTGTATGGGTACTCAATTTTTTTTTCCTATTTTGACCTATGCTTTTTGGGAAAGTTGTTCAGTTTCATGGACTGATTAACCCCCCGAGAGGTTGAAAGAGAGATACCTAAAGCCCTGTATACAGTAGAATCCGATTAGTACGACTTCGCATATAACAACTAACCGTTTTTAGCGACGTTACAATCTTTATTTGCACACAAAAAATACAAGTCCAAGAAACACAAACATATAAGCATGGTGATACAAAAAGGCGGCCTTAAATCTCTTCCAGGCAACCTTAGTGTAGGTAGGCGACGTTAGTGTAGGTATGTTTGATTTTAATATGAACCACTATAAAAGTACGTCCGTTTATTACGTCCCCGCTTACAACGATCGTCCGTTTTAAACGACGACGTAATTTTACAATAAATAGTCCGATTACAATGACGACTAGCGTTGGCGTGTTTAAGAATAATTCGTAGATAAGCTATCTCCGCCCAAAATGAACGAAAAAGTTTATCTAAGAAGCTAGCGAGTCAGATGTAACGATTGCGTAGAAATTCACTCTAAATTATTCGACAACATCCACAATCAAGTAAAATTCAAGATGTAACCTTTGTTCAGTGCGAATGTTTTAAAACCTAAGCGTGTGACGGTGTCGTCTCAAGAACAATTTGACTTGGCAATTTTACAATGGTTTAAGCTGCAACGTAATCGGGGAACATCCGTAAATTTTTTGTTAAAACGTTAAACATTCAAAATTTTTTATTGTTCGGCGAGTTGAACTGTTTCAAGTGTAGACACAATGTTGTCGCCCGAAAAATGACATGAGAATCTTTGTCAGTTGAACAGAGCGCTGTGCCCGAGTGGCAAACCAAAGTTGACTTAATTTGCGTGCAAATTTAGTGACGATGTAAAAAATAAAAACAGAAATTAAAATTGTCGTTTCGTTTATTACGACTTCCAGTTAGTACGACGTAAGAGCACCGGTCCCTTGCCCGTCGTTATAAACACATTCTACTGTACTTATATCTAAAGTAATTGATTGAAAACAACATAAATAAAAATAACCGCTACACGGGTGTTACGTATCGGTAGCAACATGTGTCATTGAACCCTGAGCGGCGTCAGCCCCACGAGGCTCGAGTCAGCACAAGAAGTGGAACGTAGCGTCAGCGCCTCGTGCCCAGCCGCGATCTGCTTATACATCGATTACTCCATCTAATCGTAACCTCGTTAAACCCAAAATGTTAAGTAATTATCTAAAGACGAATCAATGTAGTTCTGACATCGAACTCGTTCGCACCTAGGTTAGTTAGTTTTAGGTCTTTATAATGTAACTTTAAATATAAATTTCGTTCTAAGTGATTCTGGTTTCTCTTTTGCACCCTCCGTCTGCGGCAAAAACGTAATTCGGGCGTAGCGAAAACTCTGTTTCGGGGGGTTTAAAAAAAAAAACAACAATGTCTATGAAATCGCCAAACAGATAATGCCGATACTACTTTACAGTGTTTCGTAGAGGGATAAGGGCAGGGAGATGATCATGATTTTGAAAATTTCGAGGGGAGTTTGAACCCCCAAACCCCCCCCTGGCTACGCCTATGAAACGCTAAGGCCCACACCAAGGTTTTCTCTTGTGCCGTGGGTCTCTTGGAACATAAATAAAGACAAACACAATATTATTGATCTTACTTAACATTTTTATTGTCACAATATTTTTTATCTTATTTCTTTGTAAATTTTTGTATCGCCTTCGTTAGAGAGTTTCTTATTCATATAAAACTGCCAAATACTTAATGCATGCGGAGTTTACTTGTGATTGCTAAGCATTTATAAAAATAGGTGGTAACCATACATAAATAGGTAAGAATTTATGAACAGTTGGTAAACCTAATAAATAAAACAAACATGACAAAACGTCCGATAGTGTCATGATCATGACATACAATGAACGTATATCACAAAGCAAAAAGTGGCAAAATTATTACTGCAATGTTTGTTTCTTAAGGTGTCACTTCACTTGGCGTTGCGTGTTTGCGTAGCGTGTTCGCCGTATTTGTCAAAATATTTGTATTTATTTTTTATTTTAACAGTTTATTGTACACAGGAAAAATCACAAATGTTACAGACAAATAGAAAAACGAACACAAAAGGCACAGCTTATTTCTTTAAGAAATTTCTTCCAGCAGACCTGGGACAGTGAGAGGCGTAAAATAAATAAAGACAGACGTGCACAATTAACCACTGAAATCTAAATACTAATATAAAATACATAAAAATACAACTACACATACATATAATATATAAATAATTTATATAAATACACAGACATATATTTTATACATACATAAGCAATACATATAATATTATGTTCATTATACTGAAGGGAAAGCAACAGATACATAATGTTGTACGTAGTCCAAACAGCACAAACACGACGTCCTCACTTGGGATGCCAACAGGAAATAACATAGAGGTAAATAAGGTCTAAAATGGTCTAATAATCATATTGCGTCCTTTGATGTGTGACCAAAGACCAACAAGCGAACGGATCGGCGTATTTGCCTATTTGTGTGTTTGTCATATTTGTGCAAATATGACAAATATAGACAAATAAATCCTCCACACTTGGTAGTATTTGGCCAAATACAGTAAAAACGCAAACACGTAACGCCAAGTGAAGTGCCACCTTTACTGATTGATTGTTTGTAACTTATTTGTTGTGCCAAATAAATAAATAAAATAAAAAATAATTAATAAATAACGTTAGCTAACCTCTTCGTGCATGTCCTTGGCCATCTGGTAGACACTGTGCTCGCTGCTGTTGTACATCAGCGCGTTGGACAACATCAGCAGCACGTCGCGCTGGAACTCAGACGTCGTTCTGAAACATATAACATACGGCCTGTTAAGGACAGGTTAACAAATATATCGCATACGGGCTGTTAGAGACGGGTTAATAAACATATCACATACGGCCTGTTAGAGACATGTTAATAAACATATCACATACGGGCCTGTAAGATACATATTAATATACATATCACATACGGCCTGTTAGAGACATGTTAATAACATATCACATACGGGCTGTTAGAGACGGGTTAATAAACATATCACATACGGCCTGTTAGAGACAGGTTAATATACATATCACATACGGCCTGTTAGAGACATGTTAAGAAACATATCATATACGGCCTGTAAGATACATATTAATATACATATCACATACGGCCTGTTAGATACATGTTAATAAACATATTACATACGGCCTGTAAGATATATGTTAATATAGATATCACATACGGCCTGTTAGAGACATGTTAATAACATATCACATACGGGCTGTTAGAGACGGGTTAATAAACATATCACATATGGCCTGTTAGAGACAGGTTAATATACATATCACATACGGCCTGTTAGAGACATGTTAATAAACATATTACATACGGCATGTTAGAGACAGGTTAATAAACATATCACATACGGGCTGTTAGAGACGGGTTAATAAACATATCACATACGGGCTGTTAGAGACGGGTGATAAAAATATCACATACGGCCTGTTAGAGACAGGTTAATAAACATATCACATACGGGCTGTTAGACAGGTTAATAAAAATATCACATACGGGCTGTTAGAGACGGGTTAATAAACATATCACATACGGGCTGTTAGAGACGGGTTAATAAACATATCACATACGGGCTGTTAGAGACGGGTTAATAAACATATCACATACGGGCTGTTAGAGACTGGTTAATAAACAATAAACATATCACATACGGGCTGTTAGAGACGGGTTAATAAACATATCACATACGGGCTGTTAGAGACGGGTTAATAAACATATCACATACGGGCTGTTAGAGACTGGTTAATAAACAATAAACATATCACATACGGGCTGTTAGAGACTGGTTAATAAACAAAAAACATCATAAACGGGCTTTTAGAGACTGGTTAATAAACAATAAACATATCACATACGGGCTGTTAGAGACTGGTTAATAAACAATATACATATCACATACGGGCTGATAGAGACGGGTTATACTTTCGCGATTTTAACACATAATTAAATACTAAAACGTACCTAATTCGCGTATATATGTATTATGTTCTACCATTATCCCCGACGTTTCTGATTTCTGACGACTGTTGTTTGTTTTTTTTTTTTTTATCTAATTATAATTATCAAGGGTTTTATGGAATGTCACTCTCATCGCGACAATGAATATGCATTTCGGTTTGGGCGAGGTCTGTGCATGCCAAGGAGGTGGATACGGCTCTTGACGACTCATGCCGTATAATAACTGGCACCTTACACCCGTATTCTAAGAAGTTAACTCGAAACTTCCTATACTCAACTTCAGCTAAGGAAATCCGCGAAACGACCTCGAATTTGATATTCTTAGTTGTCACCTCAAGATTCCTAGAACGTGGCATACCGCTATTCGACGATAGATGGCACTAGCTAGTGTATATCTTTATTCGATATTAATCTTTAACGATATATTATCATAAAGATAATCCACGAAATCTTCAAAATAATTCATATTTCATATGAAAAAGTAGCATACAAGATGCTCAAGCATCGAATAAAGCGTTAAGAAAATCTTAAGGTAGGTCGCGAGGTTCCTCAACTTTGACAATTGATTACTCAAATCATCCTCGACTCCAGTGAGGAAAATTGTAAAGTCGAGGACGGAAGTGTCAAATAAAAACGTCAAAATCCTTGACAGAGGTTGGAAGGGCTCAAACAAGCTACAGACCACAGATACCCCCTATTCGAGCACTGTTCACCTCCTGTGCGTCTAAAAAGCAGGCATTAAAATAAACTATGCCCTTTGAAAAACCATCGAAATCTACCGAGAAACTGTGGCAGGAAAAGTACCCACCAGTGGAACACGGATTCATACCTAAAGAACACCTTGCGCCAGGAGACCAGCTACCCTGGGCCGTCTGGAAGTACCTTAACCGGCTCCGGATGGGAGTAGGAAGATCCGGGGAAAACCGGAAAATGTGGGGCTTCAGTGACAGTGACGAGTGTGTCTGTGGATCTGTACAAAGTATGGGGCACCTACTATCTTGCTCTAGCTGTCCAGTGTGTCCAGTCACCTGCACCCTGAGTGACTTATATGAGGCCAAGTCAAACGCAGTCGCCGTGGCCACTTTTTGGGCCAATACCATATAAAATAATAATAAGCCATTGACACGAAAAGAAGAAGAAGATCGCGACAATCATAGTTGAATCTTAACCTAAAACAAAAATGAATCCCTGTTTTCTAAATATTTTTTATATAAACCGATAAGTATCTTGGCCATATTGTCGTTTGACCCGTTTTTGTATTAAATCGTGTTAGGGACAGCTTTAGCAAAAACGGAAACCCTGCAGTTTTCAAAATTCCCATGTACGCCTAAATGGATGATAAGGTAAAGTACCCACCTGATGGCCCCCGACTCTATGTTCTTCCGTATGGTGGTGAGGTCCATGGGCCGTTTGATGACGAGGCTGTAGCCCGGCGCCTCCTCGTCGGAGATCGGACGCAGGAATAGAGACGCGTACTTATGAGCGCATAGCCTGCGGCACGAAGGGTTACAGTTATCTTTATTTGCAGTAAATAAAAATAATATTTATAATTATATATCTTCGGAGGCTTGGTATTACGTGGTAATAAACAAAGTGCAGAAAGCAGTCCTGCTCGATAATGCTAGGATAGTTCGCCGATTTCTTTTAAAATCGCCCTAGAACCCTGGCCGATCGTCGCTGGCCTCGCCGGGGTTTTTCCTGCCACTCCCTCTTTCAGAGAAAGGGAAACTTTCTGGATGATAAAAAAATTCATTTATTTGCTCTTGATAGATAAACCGCGGCTTCAACAGAATACCAGCGCTCTTTCCTAAAGGTAGAGCACAATGCTGAATTGGAGCCATTTTTTGTCACTGCAGCACACGTCTACTATTGTTGTAACGTCGAAACTCATAATTACATATGTAAAGTGTAGTGTGTGTGTTGAAGAAACAAAAATAAATGATGTCTATGTCTACAAGATTACCGAAAATTCGATACATTCCCTTCAAGGGAAGTTATTAGTTTTTGAGATAATCATGTTTTTGTGTTTTTTTTGCTAAATGCCGATTTTTGACAAAAAAGCTGTTAACTTTAAGAATTTCCTACGGTAAGCTTTTTTTTATGCATTATCTGAAAGCTGACATCTCAACGGTTCCTAGAGATTATAATAAGCTGAAGTAATACCAATAACCTTCATATTGTGGACTTGGAATCGCGAGAGATTTGGAGGAAAAATATTTGTAGTGCCACTTTGTCGTGAATTTGTGCAAAATAAATGTATGTAATGTGTCGTGCAGATTACTAAAATAAATGCCTTATTTCACTATCTTTCGAAAGTGGTAAAAATCTTTACAAAAAAAAGTTATAACTTGAAAAGGAACTTTCAGAACAGCAGTGGTTTTTTGTACATGTTGACTTTTCTAATTGGAGAGAAATGAAAATGGACTAAAACTACACACTACTTATTAAAAAACATAAAATTTAAAATCTTGCTTAAAATGCAAGCTGAAGTTCCTCATGCATGCCCGTAATCTCTTCGCTTTTTTGATTTTAATAACTCGAGAGTTTAAAGTTTCTTTTATTTGTTGCGCTGCGCTTAATATCCTCCGCCTTAGCATTTCAACGTTATTTTTGTGCTGTTAGCTGCGTAACAAGCTGCTCCACGAGACCCCAAAGGTAAAAGTCGCAAGATGTCAAATCAAGACACATTGCTGGCCAAGGAAGAAATGGTCCAGTTAGTTACATTTTTCAAGAAACAGAAAGCAATGGAACTATTTGGACAAAAAAGTCCAACTAGTTCTATCAATGGAACAACCAATGGAACTAGTGGGAATGGTCTTCATTTTATTTCTGATGCTATGTTTATTAGCAAAAATGAATCCTTATAAAAATTAGCCTTCTGATCGGTATGATAAAACTACAGGCTGATTTGTTTTCTCGTGTACCGGGTGCGATTCCCGGTTCAACCAGGCAATGTTTTAAAAATATATAAATGCAGTGGTTCAACCAGGCAATGTTTTAAAAATGTAAAAATGCAGTTTAAATTGTTTATAAAGTCTTCTTTCAGTGAAATGTCCCATCTGCAATAATGCAGGTATTCCCTCCACGTGTGGGCCGCCCCGTGTCCGCAGTGCGCCCGAAGCGTACGTGCCGCGGATGCGTGCGCGCGGGTGTCACACTGACCTGCTGTATACGAGCATGACTGACTTCTTCCACAGTCTGTGTTGTTTTTCGGCGTCGGTGGCCGACGGGGACTCCGGCGCACTCGCCTCCGCTGCCGATTCGGAGCCCGAACACGCTGTAACATCGAAAAACTTCATTAGATTTAAAAAAAATATTATAAGATTGGTTAACTCTTGACCTCAATCTTGACCATAAGGTCAAAGATGAGTATGAAAATCTATTGATCTATTGATAAAAACTGTATGAAAATCCGTTCAGTAGTTTTTGAGTTTATCGCGTTCAAACAAACAGATTTGGGCCTTTGAGTGTGTAGTGTTTATTTATTTAGTACTAGCTTTTCGCCCGCTTGTACTACAGGTTATATCGTAACCAGCTGTGGGATAAAATATAACCTGTCTTTTCCCACGATCTAATCTATCTCTGTACCAAATTTTATCTAAAATCGGTTTAGTAGCTTAGGCGTAAAAGCGTAACAGAGTTACTTTCGCATTTGTAATATACTAGCTTCCCGCCTGGGACTTCGTTCCCGTAAAAATTTCGGGAATGAATAATACATATAAACCTTCCTCTTGAATCACTCTAATCTATTGCTGAAAACTTCATTAAATTTCGTTGAGTGGTTTAAGAGATCTAAGCGAACAGACAGCGGAAGCGACTTCATTATATACTATTTAAAGAAGTAGGGATAAGATGGGTTTGGAACTTACTTCTAGAGTCTGGTTTCTTCTTTCTTGAGTAGTCTCGTCTCTTCTTACCGTCTTTCTCTTCTTCTCTACTCAGCTGTAATTTAAGGAAAAAATTGGAGACCTTAGGAATAGTACATTACTGCAGCGGCTAGCAAAAGAGGCATCGCTGGACTAACCAGCAATGCCTAGTTGTGGCAAAGGCTTGTATAGTACTTTTCTAAAACAATACGCGGAAATTAAAACTTTTCAAAATCAATGATGAACAGCGAACAACTATAATTTTTCACGCGTCAAAGTGTTCATTTATTTTTGTTTCAATAAATAGCTTTCTATTTGCAAGCCAGTTCGAAATAGAAATAAAACCTTTGATTAGTTACGACCTTGATTGCCAGGTTTCGGAATAAAAAATCGTTCCATTTTAAAATTACACGACAGATATGAGTTAACATAAAACACGACAGATACTTCTTTTCATACAATTTTTTCCGGCCGCTGCTCGCATGTATTTAGCCAGCACAGCAATTTCAATTTATCTCGAAGAAGGTTGTCAAAATAATGTTCAAAACATTATTTTGCTTGAAAATAATGTTCAAAATAATGTTTAAACCTTAAACACAAATACAGGATGTCAAAAAGTGGTTGTTTTTTTTTTAAATGAATTATTCTTTGTTGAGTTGGTTGTTTTTTTTTTTAAATGAATTATTTCTTGTACTTAAATATCTATTTAGTTTCATAGCTAATTTCCTCTCTTAAATCTCAATAGGTCATTTCTGTTCAAAAAATTATACTAAGTTTTAAATAAGCAAAAAATATATATGTGTAATCGGGAAAGACACAGTTATTTTCTTTTTTTAAGTTATTTCATATTTCATAAAAAATAAGCATAGAATATTATGTTTATAAGCAGTAATTAAGAAGAATGGCGGCGGCTGTGATTATCAATTGTAATGTATATTAACCGTCGGTTAATTTGAAATGAATGTGATTTTTTTTAATAATAAAAAAACCATAAAAACTAACATAAAAGTAAACGGCTGAACCAATTTTGATAAATCATATCTGAAATCCAGCGCTAGAAGAAGCTTTCGAATAAAATAAACTGCACCATTAACATCATCAGTTTAAGAGCTATGATGCTCCTATACATACACAACACAATCAGGGGTTAAAAAGGAAACCACACCATTTCGTAGCATTTTGAATTTGTTAAAAAGTTTGTACGAAGATTTTTTTATGTGAAATCGACCCAACTAAAATATTTTTAAAATTAACAAAGGCAACTCCACTCCTCCAATGTTCTACGTGACAGCCAGTGTCATAAAATTGTCTTACGTTATCCTTTGTTAAAAACCAAAAGTTACAAATTAAACAGATTTTATTTTCGACCTTATAATATTACGTTAAGGTTTAAATTAGATTAAAATGTTTGACACTTTAGGACTTTTTCATAATACATGAAGTGGTATACAACTATCTAAGTACGTATTGTAGTTAGGACACTTTTTAATTTCATTTTGTATGGAAATGTGTATCTAGTTTTTTATAGTTCATCGAAGGGAGTAATGAAAAAAAATCGAATTAATAATAGGTCAACTGTTACAGTGGCAAACGTTATGTTGGCGAATTAAAAAAAAACGAAACAAAAAAGTTTTACGTCAAATGAAAATCGGTTAACCTTTTCACCGCCAAAGTCTGATATATCAGACGTTTCAGTTTCGTGCCCTCGCCGCCAAAGTCTGATATATCAGACAATTTTTTTTTTACTTTAATATCGTTCACCAAGCGTTCGCCATTCGCCACGAAATAAAAAAAAATTGATGTCGTGGCGTGTGGTGGGCGTTTTTGACGAAAACTCTTGGCGCTAAAAAGGTTAACATTTTTTCGAACTTAAGATAGGTAACCCCTAATGGTGAAAGAATTTTTGAAATCGGTCCAGTAGTTTCCGAGCCTATTCGTTACATACATACAAAAATACAAATCTTTCCTCTTTATAATATTAGTATAGATATAAACCTTCATGAATGAAGGACATCGTACCTCCATAGGTGTGTCATCGTCTGTCTCTGTGTGTGTTTCCTCTGCTTCCGGTGGGTGTACGTCCCTTACTTCCGTTTCCGGTGGCGGCTCGTCTCGTTCCATCTCTTTTAGAGGGACTGTGTCCTAATAGTAAAAAACATTTTTTTTTTCTAAAAATACTATAGTTTGGTGGCTGATTGAATTCATGTTTAAAAAGATTACGGGTTCGCTCTTGACAATCTATTTTAGGGGTAACTGGAGGTTGCCCGGGACTTCGTTCCCGTGGGAACATCGAGCACATAACCTATAGAGTCGGCTCATCCGATGAGGCCACTAACGAATGCTTAGTCATAAATAAACTTCAACGTAGATTAGTGATGCGTTTAAGGCGACTACAGCACCCGATAAAGGCAGCACACATAGGATGCCATCTCCGTCTCTCAACAGGCCTGGGCCGGCAGTGCGAACAGTTTCGATACACGAAGTTTACGGACTATGAAAGCGTGCGTGCGTAAAAACATGTCCGAAATTTAGAAAAATGAGATTTATGGAAAGGTAACAGCTTAAATCGAAAAATGCGTTAACTACTATCGAGAGTGTTTAATCACGAACATTTTGATAGCAAATTCAAGTTCCTGTGTGCATTTTACTATCGTTTTTACAGCTTAGATACACAATATTGGGTATTTAGAGGTGACTTTGTGAGCTTTTTCTATCGAACCAAAAGTGCTGATTCATGTTTTCAGCAAACTACTTATCTAGTTTATGTCCTGAATATTACCGTAGTATTTTTTCTTAGATTTAATGCAGTGCGTCATGCTTATCTACGCATCATAAAATCGTAATTTAGGTGCTGTAGTCGCCTTAAGTGATTGAAAAATGTATCTATATTGAAGTGCTCCTAGCCCAGTGGCTCTTGCTGATCTCAACCGATCAGGGAGGTTAAGCAACGTACGCAGAGGCAGGGAACCTGATGGGTGACCAAAGTGGAAATTTATCACGAGCGTTTCCGTGCTTCGGAGGGCGCGTTAAGCTGTCGGTCCCGGCTGTGGTCGATTGACTACAGTCGTTAAAACCAAGTCAGAGGCAATTTTGCGGTTCGAAAACTGACACCAGGGTTAGACAAGTTCGCCACATACTTGACTATACCTACACGATAAGAAGAAGAAGAAGATTGATAAGCAAAGAATACTACTTTAGGTACAGTATTGCATATTTTTCATTCATAAATGTAGAATTTTGTAACTGCTTTGAATTATTAATATCGATCAAAGCTGAAGTGTTGTGCCAACACTTGCATAACATTTATCTACAAGCCACATCTTCATCGATATTTGCGAACTTTTAGGAATAAAGTCAAAATATGATTTCTGGTACAAGTAATGTCGAAATTTCATATCATAATTTAGGGCCAAGCCAAAAAAAACTTATTGCTTTATATCAAAAGTATGTACATGTATATTCTTTTACGCTAAAATTGAAATTGACAAACAACATTTAACATTTATGTATAGGTGAGAGTGTGTGTGTGTGTGTGTGAATCATGTTTTTGCCGCAGACGGAGGGTGCAACAGAGAAACCAGAATCACTTAGAACGAAATTTATATTTCTATTAACATTATAAAGACCTAAACCTAACCAACCTAGGTGCGAATGAGTTCGATGTCAGAACCACACTGATTTTTCATAAGGTAACTACTTATTATTATGGTTTAACGGGGTCATAGTTAGAGGCTGGGCACGAGGCGCTGATGCTGCGTTCCACTCGTAGTGCCGGCCGACCCCCCCACCCCCCACCCCCCCCCCCGGGCCGGCACACGTGCTGGTGCTGCGGTATGCAAATCTTCACGGAGGATCTGGCATACCGCAACTCCTTTCCCAATCGGTAATTTCGAAGAAGATTATTCGAATATCATTTTAAAAGATTTGAAATGGTGTTCGATGCCAATATTAGAAATGATTGAAGATCTGGTCTTCCGACATTCTTAGGAGAGAGCTCGCGGAGTAATTTCATGTATGCGATCATAGGCGTGCAAATGGCACTTTTCGGGTGTTATAAATAAAGTGGTTCGTATGTGATTAATTATAGTAAAACGAAATTGTATGGAAATGCCACTATATCATTCATAAATATACACCTCACAGAAGAGATACGTCTTTAACTTATATTGCCCCCTGAAGAGTTGTTATAGTACCGATACGTAACATGTGTTAGTGTGTGTGTGTGTGTGTGTGTGTGTGTGTGTGTGTCAGTGTGGGTGTGTCTGTGTGTGTTTCTGTGTGTCTGTGTCTGTGTGACTGTGCGTGAGTGTGTATTAACCTGTGCGTAATCATCCTTCTTGTCATCATCTTCCAGTTTGACCACAGCCTCCTGCGTGGGTTCTGGTTGATCTTCATACTCTGTCTCTTGTTTGACCTCTTCTGGCGCTGTTTCCGGTTCCGGTTCTGGGGGGAGGGGGGGTTCTGTGGAGGAGGTTTTGACTGTATTTTATATTTTGAGCTATGCATGAAGGACTACAAACTGGTTATTTCAATGGAGGAACAATCCTTACTAATATTATAAACGCGGAAGTTTGTATGCATGGACGTTTGTTACTCTTTCATGCAAAAACTACTGGACGGATTTTGATCAAACTCAAAATAACACATAAGCCACATAATTTTCCCGAGTTCCCACGGGAATGAAGTCCCGGGCGAAATGCTATTCAATTTAAATACATACCGATGTATGGGTGCGGTGAGTCCGGCAGCGGTATGTCGGCGGGGGGCAGCGGGGGCGGGGGGGGCTCCAACAGCGCGGGGGCCGGACATACCACACTGGACGTACATACAAACAGTATTAGTAACATTGTAGAGTAGGCTGGGCAAGGAATTATGGTCTGATGATGGTCGAATTACTGGAATCCATTACAGGTTTCGTTCCACCCTACTGAATCATAATTTGCCATAGTTTAAATTATTTCTATTGCATTAAGGAATATTTTTCTTATTTCTTAAATTATAATTTAATAAATAAGCATAATACTAATAAACGCCGTGTTCCTGAGGATATCCATTAACTTCAACATGCTGTTCAAACCATCAAGATAAACATTTTTCATTATGAAAACATTCCTGTATTATTGTTTTTATAAATTTTTACCTTTTATGCAAACTAAATAACTTGACATTAATTTTATCTGATATGCAAGGCTCTTTACAGGATTTAACTCTCGGGTGACAAATGCAGTTTGACAGAAGCGGCAACGCAGCTCGAATAACGACCCTTTCTCATTCCACAACCCAATTAAATAATTTCTCAAGTAACTTTGAAACGAAACTTGTTTAATTTAACTTCCTTTTGTAAGAATTCATCGGTAAAAGCTATAGATGTATTTGCCTAAGTTCATGGATATCCTCAGGAACACAGTGTATAATTTAATTCATAGTACTTTTGTTTCTGTTGAGTGTGCAGTAAAGTACATTTTTTGATTTAAATGATTTATTTGCTCCTTGTTACCCTAAAAAATTGCTACTTAACAATAAGTGGCAATAATTTCCCTTTTTCATCACTGTATTTTATGTTTCTGTGCAATACATTAATTATTAATAAATATAGTCTATAGTAATGTTCGATCTACAATACATCAATTAGATATCGGTTCGGCGCAAAAAAACGTCTCGGTAAATAACAGGACTTTATTACTAGGTGCCATGGTTGTAATTAGTTTGAACTAAAAACTGTTTTAAAACTTATTCACGCGGACAGCATTTAGCTTTTATTTTGTACGTGACCCGTTATCTGGTTGGAATATTGTTGATCGAAAGTCACAATAGACCATCGACCATAAACAAATGCTTTCGTTACGGATTCGAACCAGCGTAATTTGAGCTCTGAATGAATTGATTCTTGACAATAATAATCTTGAAATTGGCTTACCTATGAAAAGTTATGCCGTCTTTTTTGAAATTATATGATTGGCTACATTTCCCACACCATTTTATTGTACAGGGAGCCATGTTTCTCCTCTTTCGTATTTTATTTAGTGATAAACGCACGAGATGTACACGGGTCACGGATGTGGTCGATACTAAGCAGATTTCGCGATCGGTGTCTTAAGTAAGACGTGTAAGTCTAACGTGTTGCCAGAAAGTGTTCGCCTTGCATTAGGCGTCTATTAGGCTGTGTGGTCGATGCAATAGACTAATTATTAATACCTTATTGCACAGAAAACAAATAATACAATAAGAAAAAAACGAAAGTTGCTAAGTAGCAATTTTTAGGGTAACTAAGGGCTTCAAATAAAAATAAAAAATCTAAAAAGAATTATAAATTATATAATAAATAAATATTATAAAGAGGAAAGATTTGATCGTTTGTTTGTTTGCATTGAATAGGCTCCGAAACTACTGGACAGATTTGAAAAATTCTTTCACCATTAGAAAGCTCCATTATCCCCGATGGACATAGGCTACATAATTTTTTTGTATTATACTTAATTTCTGTTCACACACCTTTCTCCCCCTTCCTCAGCCGGCACTGCTTCCACGTCAATATCTACGTCCTGTTCTCTCCCAGGCTCCGGTACTATCTCTGTCTCTTTCACTTCCTCCTTTATCTGTAATGATTCACATTATGTAGAAATAACACTTTACACACACATGATAATGAAATATCACTGAATCTTAGCCCAGGCGTAGTATAAAGAGGGGAAGTAGGTTATCTTGACACAAACGCTATCTATGCGTATTTTTTTTAAATATTAAAAAAAAAGTTACTTAGAAAAAAATAATCGTTATGATGAAACCTTCCGATCGGTATGATAAAACTACAAGATGATTTGTTTTTTCGTGTACCAGGTTCGATTCCCGGTTCAACCTGGCAATATTTTAAAAATGTATGAATGTAGTTTAAATTGTTTCTAAAATTAAAATGAAGTATTCTTTCAGTAAAATGTTCCATCTATAATAATTAAGGTAGTTTCCCTCCATGTGGCATAGCCGTGGGACACGCTGTATACTGTATAGCTAGGAGGTTTTTTATCATCCTGTATAATCAGATAAGCAACTGGGTAAATGACTTATAGCCAATCAAAGATTTCTAAACCATTCGACACGGGGCGAGCGATTTCAAAAAAGGCCCCTCGGTCCATACTTTGGCATAGGTACATTTTACTCGCATCCTTTTTTCTTCCTAATTTACGAGTACTTTGGCATAATGAATGTTGCATAAGTTTTACTTTCATAACGATACCTTTGCACTATTGTTTTTTGGCATAATGATTTTTAAGCATAGCGGTCTGTGGTTTGGTAAGGTTAGGTTATGCTAGTAAAAAGTATGCGAAAAAGTATGGTCCTATTAACGTTATTCCTAATTAAATGATTACAAAAGTTGTTATTCGACTAAATAAAGATCCCGTACCTTCCGCGGTGAGTCCGATACGACTTTGATCTCTGGCGCGGGGAATCCGATCTTGATCTCTGTACTACAGCTAGTGCCGGCGCTTGGGTTTGTGTGTGTGGGCTCACTTACTGCTAAGGAGGGCACTTCTACCAATGACTGCTCGCCTACACACTAAATAAAAACAGAATAAAATAAATTAATTTAAAAAATAAAAAACCCGACTGCGTAATAAAAACTGAAAAGAAAAAAACAAGTAAGTCCAGTAAGACTTTCAGAAGTAAGACTTTAAATATTGAATATTATTGAATAACGTAACGATTTTAATAATCGAAACCCACCAGATTTTTGTTTTTGATGGGAACCGACCGAATTTTAAAATCGCTACGTTATTCAATATTAAAAGTCTCAACTTACTAGTTCTTTTACTATTTTTTTATTTTATTAATTTATTTTATTTTACACTTTTTAGGGCCAGATATTTATATTTCTTTATTGATTTTCTCATAAGCAGTCGTTGAAATCTATTTTCCAACACAAACTTTTTTTAAAAATAAAATAAAAGAATGTCTATCTTCTGTTCCTGTGACGTTTAAGTAAATGTTGTGAATTTAGCTCGTATTTTCTATATTTTCAATATATTCATTTCCAAAGTCCTTTTTCTATTTCAATTTTAATGCACAAGTAACACACACACACCACTTTAAATATTTACATCTATACATATACATTATACAACCAATCTGGGCAGCGGAGATCTGTTTAGCTGTATATATATCTTACTTGCATAAAAATTGAACAATTTCTGAATTAAAAGCCTAAAAAGTGAGAATCGTTATCAGAAAACTTTAAATCGTTATAGATCTTAAACGGTAACTGATTGAAAAACGATATGAGAAACCTAAAAATGATTTTTAAATACCTATTCAACGATACCCCACTTGACATAATTCGTCGATTTTCATTTTGTTTTACATTACGGCGTCCAAAATCGGCCATTTTGATTTTTCCAAATTTTAATGCTTTCTATGACATTCGCGCCGCCATGACGAATCCAACGACGTATCATTTATCAAAATCGGCAAACGCGTTTGGTCTAAATAGGTACAAACCCACATACTTAAAAAGGAAGAATTATTTAACTGATGTTTGATAAGTTTTTTTTAATATATTTTTTTCTAACGAATAGGTTCGCTCTTGACCATAATCTAGCTCAGGGGCGAAGATGTGTTCGACGATATAGCAAGATAACCTGAAGATGTTAGCCTCTTTACAAGACACAATGGAAGATATCTATAAAATAAATAAATATACAGGGTGTTTGGTGCATCGTGTGCCAAATGAATGGGGTGATTGGTGGGGTCTTTGTTTACCTTTTCAGCGCCCCATAAAAAAATCGTGGTCCACTGTCTTTTTTATGCAGATTTTAATTTTTTTTGCCCGAATTATTAGCCGAGGTGCCCGCATTTGATGAAGATGGCATTTTGCATGAAGTCCTAATAATTGTCACCGTTGAGGTTATCGGGCAGGTAACGCGATCCAGTTACCTGATTCCCAATCACTCCCGCCCAAACGTTCACACTAAACCTTCTTTGAAAGGATTTCTATCTTAGGGGCAGGATTTATAAATACTTTAAAATTATGAAATAAATGTTTAAAATACATTTTTTTATCTCAACCCACAAAATTTTAAATTTTTACTTGCCTTGTGAGTTTTATTAACTCAAAAACTGGTTTTTATTTCACCTGCTGAATATTAGAAAAATGCGACAAGTCCAGAAAATTTGCTCATTAATGATGTTACTAATAACTTTTCCTAGCATATTGCCTACCATTAGAAAGGGGACAGTCCAGAGATGTTTTAAAAAATTGGAAGAACATGAACACTTCAGTTTTTTTATTTATTAAAATCGAAAGTTGAATGTAGGTCAGGACAGCTGAGACATGTCGCCCGGAGAGATCTCGCATATTCAGGTCGATAGCAAATCGTTTGTGACGACAAACAAGCAAACTTTCATCGTTTGTGACGGTATACTTTCGCCAAAAAATCAAAAAAACATGGTTCAGCCAGCCGGATTTTGCACTTTTCGGAGCACATCAGATCTCAGCTCCTGAAGGGTTTTCGGGATTCGTTCCTGATCAAAAGTAATGTGACGCGTATGTGACAGAAATCCAAACTGATTTCATCTATCGTGATGCAATACTTTTGGAGAAATCTTGAAAAACAAGTGTCCAGCCAGCCTGATATCCGGCTGGCTGAACCACTTGTTTTTCGTCGATTTCTCGCTAACTAACGCGTTTCACTCTGAACTTTTTTGATCAAAGGTTTGTGATGGCAATGTGACAGGGTACCATGCAGGTTTGAACGCCCGTAACGCATGCATTTTTGAGATATTCCAGAAAACTAAATGGTTCAGCTGGAAAAAGTCAGGCCAGCTGAACCACCTGTTTCTACCACTTCCAGGTGCGCTACACTCGAGGAATCTAAACCAAAGGTTTGTGACAGAGATGATAAATACGATGGTTCGTTTGTGACGACTCAAAATGCAGCCCAAAAAAAGTTATAAGCGATTCTTTTTTTTCCATACATTGATTAAACTAGGTGACCATGCTTTCAGTATTGCAAGGACAGTCCCTAATTGAATTAAATATTAAAGCATTAATAGAATGAGCAAGGCGCCGTGTAGATGATTAAAATTATATTAACAATTAAATTAAACAATACTATATAAGTCATCTTTCAATATCACCTAATAAGGTACACTTAGACGATAAATTATATTGCGCAATGAGAACAAATTATGCAAACGAGGGCTTTTTTGGCACTAACTTTTTATTTTAAATACAATCAATCTCAAAATAATTTAGTCAATCACGCTTATGGACAATATTTATGGAGTACTTTATGTAATACCGTCCTAACCTAGTGTATATAAAGCAAATTGTTCAAACCTATTGTTAGTTAAAGAAACTATTTTCTCAGTCTGTGATTATGAGATTTAAAAAGACTTTATTTTTTATATATAAATATTAGTAAATATTAAGTCATATTTCGTAAAGCCAAAGAAATAATAGTACACGCATGTACGCATGTTTGGTGCATATTATTATTATATAATAATTGTAAGAAGTAAAGCACAGTTATAATGGAAATAGTACATAAGTATAATGGATATTATATATTAGTTTAACAAAGCAGCTTTACCTACCTACTATAATAAGGCC
>OX465244.1:6546713-6835727 GCA_949987775.1 Aproaerema taeniolella
CATTTACGGATACGAATTTTTCTCCGGGTTCCGTATTAGAGAAAATTAAAGAATTATTTGTAAATGATGACGACTATAAGAAGGTGAACAGCGATATATTACAAATAATTTGTGGTAAAAGAGCGAGCATTATTCAACATAGACGGAACAATATCTTGAAGTCGTGCTCTAACGGCATAGTAGCCGAGAAGATTAAACAAATACCACCGTCCAACACACACTTGTTCGAAAACACCCAGCTAATTAGTGTCTTAACGGAACACAATGGAACTTCAAAAAATTTTGTGAAACCGGCGGTAAAACCCAACTCTTATAAAGAGGAGAAGGCACAACAACGTAAATCCTCATCCTACAGAAACAACTACACACAAGGGTCTCGACGATCGCAACAGGCGGCGCCTGCTCGTGATAATAGTCGTTCCTTTCGTGAATCTAACTACAGAGAAAACCGAAATATCCCGGCGGGTTCCAACTCTAACAGAAAGCGCCAGAATGACGCGGGACAGCGCGCCTCAGGCTATGACGGCAAGCGCAAGCGTTACAGGTGACTCGAACGTGTCGTTCCGAGCCGGGTGCCTAAACTCGTTTTATCACCGTTGGAAATTATTAGGCGCCCCGTCGTTTGCTCTGAAACTAATCTCCGGACTGAGAATTCCCTTTTGCAAGAAGCCACCCTTGCTACACAAAACCAATTTGCATCGCTCCAGACATATAACACCCGAGTCGCATGCTATGACACTCGAAGTGGAAAAAATGCTGCAGGAACGGAGTCTAGAGCCGGTGGACCGCTCGGCGAGCTTCATATCCCCATTGTTTCTAGTGCCCAAGCCCGACGGGTCAAACAGGCCTATTCTCAACCTCAAACGACTGAACAACTTCGTACAACCAATGAGGTTTCATCTAATTTCACATCGAGATGTACCAAGCTTTCTTCAGCCTGGAGATTGGATAGCAAAAATAGATTTATCCAAGGCCTATTTTCACATTCCGGTTGCACGACCCCATCGGCGTTTTCTGAGAGTAATTTACAGAGGATCTCTGTTCCAAATGACGGCACTACCGTTCGGCCTTTCAGCAGCGCCCAAATTGTTTGCGTCGCTAACCAATTGGGTTGCGGAACTGCTCAGAAACAGAGGTATCAGAATCCTGGTCTACCTCGACGATTTTTTACTGGCCAGTCAGTCTCAGGATACGTTGGGAAATCATGTTCACCAAACACTTCATCTTTTAGAATTCCTAGGATGGAAAGTGAATCTTCCCAAATCTGTCACGATCCCTGCCAAGAAACTGGAATATCTAGGAGTGCTTTGGAATCTAGAAAAGAACGAGAAGTCCTTGCCCTTGAAAAAACAAGAGAAAATCATCTCTCAAGTGGACCAAATTCTCAAAAAAATGAAGTGGTCACTAAAAGAGGCTCAGACACTTCTAGGTTACCTAAACTTTGCCTGTTATGTTATTCCGTTGGGCAGGCTACATTGCAGAAGGAGTCAGATTCTACTTCGAGAGCTCTCCAAGATTCCGAAGGAAATGATAACAATTCCCCAAGATGTAGCACAGGAACTCGATTGGTGGGTTCGTGCTGTAAAGGAAACATCATCAATTCATGTCGCAGATGTAAAAAACTTTTTAGTAACGGATGCTGCAGACAGCGGTTGGGGAGCTGTTTTGAACAACAAAGAGATCTTTGGGGCCTGGAAGGCTCATCAAACCAAATGGCACTCAAATCGAAAAGAGCTGCATACAATTTATGTAGCAATCTCCCTCAACGTGAAAGAGTTAAGGAGACAGACCTTACTAGTTCAGTCCGACAATCGGACCGCTCTAGCTTACCTGAGGAAACAGGGTGGCACCAGATCGATCACGTTGCTCGAAGAAGCACAAAAAATACTCGAATTGACTCATTTTCACAAAATATCTCTCGTTCTTCAACACCTTCCGGGCTGCCTAAACGGAATGGCGGATCGCTTGTCTCGGAATCGACAATTACCAGAATGGCACCTGTTACCTGCTGCCACCAGCAAATTATTCAGAGCCCTAGGTCAACCTCAAATCGACCTATTTGCCTCGAGAACGGCCCACGTGACGAGCAGGTACTGCTCTCGAGATCTCCGAGACCGACAAGCCGAATTTCAAAATGCTTTCAGCCAAGAGTGGAATTATCATCTAGCATGGCTATTTCCTCCTCCGTGCCTGGTTCCGCAAGTCCTAAGCCATCTGAACAGGGCGTCGGGACGTTACATATTGATAGCTCCCAGATGGAAACAAACATTTTGGGGAGCGGATCTGGCAAGGAGGGCCCTGACGGACCCCATTCAGATAAAGGGCCTCTCGACGGCACTGATAGACACCACAACAGGGAAACCGCCACCGAATATTCAAGAAATTTATTTGGAGGCTTGGCTAATACAGGCTGGGAAAATCTGTTAAGTAATTGGGATTCCACAGAAATTGATTTACTGTCTCGAAGCTGGAGAAAGTCGACATTGCTCGTATACAGACCCGCTTGGAACCGTTGGATCACATGGGCACGAGCCAATAGCGTGGATGTAACAAAGCCGAAAGATACTGACGTCGCACGGTTTCTCGCGTATCTCCATTTAGAAAAAGGTTTTTCTTTAAAAACTGTACAATTACATAAATCTGTTATATCCACCTTTTGCGAACCACACTTAGGCAGGAAACTTAGTTCTGAATTGCTAATAAAACAGATTCTTAAATCTATAGCGTTAGCTAAGCCTAAAGTAGCAAAATCCCCTACATGGGATCCTCGATGTCTAATTAATTGGTTGATAGATAACTCCCCTAAACATATTAACCTGTTTGAAGCCTCAAGACGGTGTGCTGCGATTTTATTATTAGCGTCTGGTAGAAGGGTTCACGATCTTACTTTGTTGCAAGTAGACAGTAACAGTTTCACAGACAGTGGTAACAGCGTCCTATTTTGGCCAGCCTTTGGATCCAAGACAGATAGAAGTAATTTCCAACAATCGGGTTGGCGTTTATTTAAGAACCCTGATTCTCTCAACGCGTGTCCGGTATATTGGGTTAGGAAAGTTATTGAACTTTCTCAAGACAGACGAGGCTCTCATGTAGCTTTATTTTTAACTACAAGCTCTAACGTTAAACCAGCGTCTAGGACTGTCATTTCTTCTTGGGTTAAGACTCCAGGTAGTTCTAGGTCAGCTGTGGCTTCTCTAAATTGGATTTCAAATATGCCATTAGACGATATACTAAGAAAGGGTAATTGGCAACAACCGAATACCTTTTTGAAATATTATAAAAAAGAAATTAAATCCGTCTCGAATAATCAAATTCCACAATTACTATCAGAGTGTTTTGAACCTGTTTAGTTTTGAAATTATTTATATAGTTAAAGGCTGATTCGGATTTTTATTTTTTGTAAGTAATTGTTACAATTAAAAATGATTTTGTTTTGTAGTAAATTTCCAATGATTTTGTGTTAAATATATTTTGGTTTCTACGCATAGTCGTATTTATTATAAATAAATCCTTCTATTCTTTGACTGTAGCACCACCAGGCGAAAACAAACAGATCTCATCTTCTTCCCGGACGAGGCGAGGGAGCATAATAGAACAATTTTACCTTCCAATAAAATTGATATTATGCTCCTGAAGCCTCGTCCGGGATTTTGCATAGCTGCCTGTTGGTAAAGATGAGATCGCAATGACGAGCTCGCTGCGTCGTGGAATATCGTTAACTTGGCGCGAGCTAAACTAATGCTAAAAACTGCCGTAGGTGGCGCTAGTTTATAGTGTTACAGGAAATGCTAGATGGCGCTGGTGTAAAGGTATAAGAAAGAGACAGGAAATGGGAGATATGAAGGTAAGAAAAGGATGAAATGACAAGAAAGACGACGCGCTCTCATCTTCTTCCCGGACGAGGCTTCAGGAGCATAATATCAATTTTATTGGAAGGTAAAATTGTTCTATTTTGTCAGAAATTAATGACAAATATTACATGTTTTTTAAAAAAAAAAAAAGATTTCCAATTTGTACTAGTGAGTGAATATTAGGATCGAAACGCTTGTTTGTAGTTAAGTATATGGAAAAATAATTGAAAATAATTTCCATTTTTGTCTTGGTTCTATGTCATTGTCACATATAGAACAAATGGGAACTACCCAGTAAATTATGATAACAGTCGAGACCCGGGATCGATAAGTTGGTTCAGTTAACCACTAAACCGAAGAAGGTAGAAATAAAAAGTTGTTTTGAACTTTTTTTTGTCGTTTTGTTTATTTTAAGCTCCTTTTTTTGTGCTTTTTTTCGTGCCTTGTGTTACTTACCATTAAAAGTCAAGTATTTGGACTATAGTAGTAGGGGTATGTTATTGGCTTATCTTTAGTTATGTGTTATTGTTTATTAGATTTGTAAAAAAATAGCTGTAGACCTAAGATCAATAATAGTAGATTGTTGCACCGAGCGCAAAGTGAGTTATTAATGCACGAATGTTATGTTGGTGAACGAGCGCACGCGAGGGCACTAAATTAATACGAGTGCATTAATTACTCACTTTAGCAAGGTGCGTAATCTAGTTTTCTTTCAACTACCAATCTACCCTACCGTTATAAAATATACCTATTCAAAAAACATCGTTTTATGAAAACTTAAAGTTTTACAATCGAATCGTACAGAATGCGCGCAGTTTATTTTTTTTTCTTCACCAAGTAGGTTTTATTCAGCCGATTTTTTATTTTCAGCCAGTATCCTTTTGATCTAATGCATACATTTTATATTATACTTGATGGGAGACATTAAACCTCTGTGGTGAATTTATATCTAAATTTAAAAAAAAACAGTGAATTAATGAAAAACAGTGCAATAATGAGATTGCATACATTTCTGAACTGTTTTGGATCTAATCTAAAAATACGTCCTTTGTGATTGGTTTTGTAGTGATTAATGATAACATTACTACGTAGTTGAATGAAAAAAATAAAAAAAATAAACGTACCGAGTCAAATTCGACTGGTAATACTTCGCCCACAGACATTTCTGCAAGTGTAGGTTCTTCCTGTTGAAAACAAAAATAACAAAAACAAAACACACTAACATAAATAAGAAAATAAAAATTATTTTATAATTCACGCAGCGCCACCTTAAGCAAGGCTTGTACACACGGCAGCACATTAGGCTATACATGTTGACCTTGACGTCGCTCTTATCTTGCTTGTAATAGTGTCGGCTTTCGTAGTGCAAATGGGTAACCTGACTTCTGCTGTCTGTACTATGGGGTCTATGGGTGCTAGATAACCGATATTCTAAAAACAATTTTAAAAGAAAAACATTCATGCATGTAGAAGGATTTTCATGCAATAGACTGATTACCTTAGCATGAATAATTTTCCACGTTAAGAACGTATGAGTCACCGACTTCAATCGCACAAAGTAGATAACTAGTATTTTTTGCAGACTACAACGCCTATTACCAGATAACCACAAACGAAAATGATGTCATTTATTAAGATGATGTTCTGGTTTGTAGTATTTTTTTGTTTTTGTTGATTTTTTTAAAAGCGCTGAATCATTTTCGATAAAATTTATATGGGACCACTTCTGGAGTATACTCTTTCTAACAAAAAAATAATAATTTTAAAAATCAGTCCTTAATTGGCGGAGAAATCGGTGAACATATATTTAAAAAAACTTACAGTCGAACATAGAACCTCCTCCTTTTTTGAAGTCGGTAAAAATGGGAAAAACATTCTGGGAATTTTATATCCTTGGGAAAACAAAAACTATAAGTTACCTTGATTTTCTCAATTTTTTGTTCGCTCTGGTCATCTAGCTCTCCCGTTGTGGACATATTCTGGTCGTCATCTTTCTTGAACGCGGGCTTTTCCAACGCCCTGGAGACCAAAAAAAAAAATGAGTGGCTTGTCGTTCGTAGCCCATTGGCGCTCGCTTATCTGAACCGGTGAGGTAAAGAAACGTACACAGAGGCAGATAACCTGATGGGTGACCTAAGTGGCAATCTACCACGAACGTTTCCGTGGTCCCAGCTGTTATCGATTGACTGTAGTCGTGTTAGATGTGTTGGATCAGTGGTTCCTAACCTTTTTAATATTGTTACCCCTGTAACCTATGAGGAAAACTGATTTTACCCCACCCTTTAAAATGTTATCAAATCAAACAATACAAGCAATGTTTTATGTTTGAGAAAAACTCTTTTTCTTTTTGTGTTCTCTGTTTGGTATCTGTGTGGCACAATAGAGAATTAAATTATGCACGAACTTCATCGCATAGAACTTTGAAGATTCTAATACATAATTAGGTTTTTCGTTACCCCCATAAAATAGCTGATTAACCCCCGCACGGATAATTATCCCCAGGTTAGGAACCCAGGTGTTAGATGGATATGTCACTGAAATATTGTAAAAAACGTAATAATAGTGTGAAATTATAATCTCCCGTGATTTACAATTTGTCTAGTAAAATTATAAATTTACGAAACATTAAGGGCCACCTGCTTGTCATTAGGATAAGTTAGGTTAGGCTTTTTACTCGACTGCGCGACACAAATGAGGGTAATGTGTTTATTTTAGGTTGGGCCTCAACACCTCGACAAACATCCTAGCGTGTTAATTTGGTTGTCACAATGGAAAGTCTAGTCTGTAGTACATTTATCGGCCGATATCCATATCACTATCAACACCTGTCCATTCAATGGAAGAGGAAGACCCGATTAGAAGGCTGGAATTTTGTCGTTTTATGATGTCGACGATGAAGACGAGTTTCTTTTTTTTTAACATTCTGTGGACGGACAAGTCAAGTTTCGACCGTCATGGTATCACAGATTACAATTATTACCTGGGCACCGAAGGCGGAAAGACACTCAAAACCTTTGAAACCGACCGCAAAAAAATAAATCACCTTTATTGGGTGTACTCTACCTGCACTAAGTCAAAAGTGATTTTTGTGATGTAGACCATTTTGTATTGACATTCATACCTTTTTGGATAGCTTATTAAATGAGGAAGTTAGTTAAGCGGTTTGTACACTTGGTGTCATAGTAAAGTTTTTACCTAGGCATCGGTATTTAAAATTTTGAATCTTCTTTTTAGGCTCATGATTTAAGACCATTAAGGAATTTTGGGTGGTAACGCCTTTCGTAGCTGTATTAAACTATCAACTTTGAAAAAAAAAAATGTGATTCCATCCAATAAGCAAGTATTTTAAAATTTTGGTTAAAATGAGCAAATCTGGGTATTTTCGTAAAAATCTTAACTTAAAAAAATCTTGAAAACTATTATTCGGTCATACATAAGGTGGGTTAAATTTGTTGCATTTTGGCTGCCCTATCACGTCCTGCCAGGAATACGTCGTGTTCCCGTTAACCCTGTATAAGAAGATAAGGGTTATACCCCTATCGGTCCAGTGTCTAGTTTAAATTATGTTTGGTTTTTTTATCGGTTCCGTCTTGAATAGTTATAATATAAAGGTTATACGGTTATAGGTTCGGTTTATAGATGGCCATTGTAATTGTAATTGTAAGACGGATTGGTTTCCGCAACTCGACGTCAACATGCGCCTATTTTGCGTGATTGATTATTTAGGATGGCTGTCAGTCTAGCCACGCCAGCTCCTCCAGAAATTGTAGAAGTCCCTTAGGGTCCTCCACCACTTCCGGGAGGGACCCGGGTGTGCCCAGGTGTTTGGCCCGGTGGTTGGCCACCTCCTTGCAGTTCAACACGACGTGGGCGGCCGTCTCTCCTTCCTCCATGCACGCTCTGCATAAAGGACTGTCGATGATACCTAGAGTGTATAGGTGTTTGTTGAACATACTATGTCCTGTTATTACGCTCGTAACCGCACGAAGTTGGGTCTTCTTTAGCTGGAAGAGCTTGCGGGAGAGACGTGTATTGGTTGCAGGTAAGGCTTCCTTTGACTGTCGGCATCCCTTCTGGTTTCGCAAATTGTCGTTACCTTGTACCTTGGTTTGCAGTCTTAGCAGAGATCGAAGCCCGTTAAAAGGCACCGGTACTATCGGTTCCGGACCAACTGCTCCGGCGTCGGAACCACTTTTAGCAAGTTCGTCAACTGCGTCGTTACTTCTGGATCCACTGTGTCCTTTGATCCATTGTAGAGTGATATTGTTGTTGTTGCTACATACCTTCATTATAGCACAGTAGCAGTTGTATATGAGTGCTGTCTAGAGCCATGAGTACAGCTCGACTGTCTGATAGTACCCTAATTGACTGTTCGGATATCTTCCTGTCTTTGATAGCTTCCATAGCAAGGATTATGCCCATGCATTCAGTCTGGAAGACAGTATTATACTCGCCGAGTGGACGGGAGATGTCAATATTAAGGTCCTCTGAGAATACCCCGGAGCCAGTACCTGTGTTTGTCTTTGATCCATCCGTAAAAATTCTTAAATCAGTCTGATCAAGTCCTTCACCGTGATCATATTTTTTTCTAAAATACATACATTTTATAATATAGGTAACTCCTCGGTAGCAGTGCGCAGGATATCTGCGTGAGGGGCCCTGCTGTTCTTCGCCCAGAGACCTAGGGTGTTTAGCCGTATCGCGGATATGCATGCTTCCTGCTTAGTAACCAGGTGTAAGGCTGGTATGTTGAGCATTACCTCCAGAGCCGCGCTTGGTGTAGTCCTCATGCTGCCAGTCATGGCCAAACAAGCTTGTCTTTGAAAACTTTGTAATTTAAAACTTTGTAATGTACCGTGGATAGTTTAGTGCGCGGCCACCACACCACAGCACCGTAGCAGGCCGTTGGTCGAATCACTGCTGTATATAGCCACCGAATGATTTTGGGGGAAAGGCCCCATTTTTTCCCTATCATTCTGCGACATTGCCAGAACTCAAGGTGTGCATTCCAACTCAGCTTACTGTCCAGGATTATACCTAGATATTTGACCTCAGTGGAGAGTTGGAGTTGAGTGTTAAAGAGTCGAAATAGTCGTGGGAGATTGTAATTGCCTAGCATGCGTTTGTTAGTGAATATTACTACCTACGTTTTGGTTGGGTTCACCGATAGCTCGAACTCTCTGTACTAGATGGCCATTTACACGGGTTTTACTGCCAACATCTAAATCTACAGTGTAGATAAGTAGATTCTACACTAATATTGTAAAGAGAAAAGATTTGACTGTTTGTTTTCATTGAATAGGCTCCAAAACTAATGGACCGGTTTGAAAAATTATTTCACCATTAGAATGCTACATTATCCCTGAGTAATATAGGCTACATAATTTTCCTAAATTCCCACGGGAACGAAGTCCCGGACGGGAAGCTAGTTTAGAATAAAAACATGGTATTTTCATGAACTGTAATACTCACCGATTGACATTGGGTTTGTGTATGGTATTGACGGGCGGCAAGTGTATGTCTATGTCTCTGAACGCGTACACATCCTCTGCCTTTATCTCTATGTCGTCGATGTCGACGGCCGGCGCGGGGGGGGTCACCGCGGGAGGGGGGGTGGACGAGCTTGCTGGACAAATTATAATAATAATGTGAGAATATGTATGAGCTGGATTCATGGCCCGAATGCTCCCCGAGTGATGGGCGAATGTAGTCATCCAATGGGTACCAGACGAACAACGATGCCGAAAAATCTACACTAATATTATAAAGAGGAAAGATTTGATTGTTTGTTTGTTTGCATTGAATAGGCTCCGAAACTACTGAACCGATTTGAAAAATTCTTTCACCATTAGAAAGCTACATAATCCCCGATGGACATAGGCTACATAATTTTCCCGAATTCCCACGGGAACGAAATCCCGGGCGGAATGCTAGTTTGCCAATAAATTCTTATGGGACCACACCTCTGAAGTATTACCTTTTCCTTTGTTAGCCCATATACGTCCCACCGAAAGGACATGGGCCTCCCTTCGAAACACGAAGGGGATCTAGTCCATAGTCCACCACGCGGGCACAATGCGGGTTGTGGACCGTTCGTCCTTCAAAAAAAAACGTCTAAGAAAATAGACGTGCGGGTTTCATCACAATGTTTCCCTTCACCGCTGAGCTAGTGATAATTAGAAACCCGAACATAAATCCGAAAAGACGAATTTAGCGGTACAGTCCCGCACCAGGATTTGAACCCGCAACCTTAAGTCTGGCTCATTACCAACTGGGTTATCACTGCTACTTGTATTAGCACCTATCATTAAAAAACATCAAAATCCATTCCTACCTATACATACATTTAGGGCAAGCTTATCGTAAGCGCCAGGAGCTCGACTAGCCAGTCGTTCCTCGCGTTTAGTCCACCACACATCTTTATTTAAAATATCTTATTAAATGTTGCCGTGTGGTGATCGGTTGAGAATAACACTACCCCATTTCTTTCCGTGGGTGTCGTAAGAGGCGACTAAGGAAACATATGAGACCTGCCTCCTATTAATCCACCCCAGTCAACGAAACCTTAATTTGTCCTGAATCTGAGGTCTCATGCGGTGTGGTAGGCTCTGTGAAGGGTCGTCTGATTCGCGACCACCCTCCTACCGAAGTCCGACGACAAACAGCTTGCTGTGTTCCGTCGGTGCGTGGGAGTACCAGTGCCTTATAGGCATTTTCTGGGTTAACTCGCTTCATTGTCGACCTCATCTTATAATAAAAAAATAAAGAAAACCTTGTGAACAACAATACACGTGTAATTTCGTGAACTGTATAAATTCTTTCTTTAAAACATGTCCTTCTGATTAGTGATCGCTGAACCCGTACATCCTTAATATGCAGTCTAGTCAAGTGTAAACATTACCTTACACGCGTAACAAACATACAAAAAACATACAGTCGAATTGAGAACCTTTTCCTTTTTTGAAGTTCTACTCAGGTACATGGGGTAACTTATTTTTTAAATATGACGGCCGGTTTGGTCGAGTGGTAGGTGACGCTGCCTCTTGATCAGCGGGTCCTGGGTTCGATCCCCAGTCGGGGCAAACATTTGTGTAAAAAGCAGATGTTTGTTCTCGGGTCATGGGTGTTTGAGTTTGTCTTTGTGTATGTTCCAAGGGACCCACGACACAAGGGAAAACCTTAGTGTGGGCCTTTGAGTGTGTAGCGTTTATTATTATTATTAAATATTTTTTTTAGATAATGGGTTTGCTCTTGACCACAATCTAGCCTAGAGACGGAGATGTGGTCGAGGATGTAGCAAGCTCACCCAGAAGATGCCTATTCACTCGAACTTTGAGATTCGGGTTACATGTGCCCGGAAATACAGACGCAGCCAGAGAATTCCATTCCTTAGCGGTGCGCAGTAAAAAACAAGTAGAGAAGCGCTCAGTACGGATCCGAGGAATCTCCACAAGGTAAGGGTAGTACCCGGCGGTGCGTCCGGTAGAAGGGCGGGGGGAGGTGGGGGGGGGACAGACGGAATGAGCTCGGCAGCTCATGAGCACACTCCCCGAAGTACATCTTGTAAAAAACACATAAACGTATAAACGTAGGTACTGTACTTACCTATAAGCTGTTGCTCTATTTGTACCAGTTGACTCTTAATATGCTCGATAGCAGCATGCTTATTGTCATGAGCAGCGGTGGTGACCCCTACCGAAGTGGGGGAGCCCCCTAACGTAGGTAACACCAGCGAGGGGGTGGGGGGAGCTGTCGCTAATGAAGCAGGCGTTGGTGGCGCTGACTTTTCTAGAAGCATCGATAGGGTAGGGGCGCCGGCTGAGGGCGAGACTGTTTCTGGAAAAGAATGCAATAACAGTTAACATGTTAGAAATAATTGGTGCATATAACTTAAACCTTTCGCGTATTGAACACATAATTTAATACTAAAACGGGTAAAAATTCGCGTATATATTATACTAGCTTTCCGCCCGCGTGGACTACAGGTTATATCGAGCCCAACTGTGGGATAAAATGTAGCCTATGTCCTTTCCCAGGCTCTAATCTGTCTCTGTACCAAATTTCTTCAAAATCGGTTCAGTAATTTAGGCGTGAAAGACGGACAGACAGACAGACAGAGTTACTTTCGCATTTATAATATTAGTAAGGATGTTTTTACCTTTGTTCTCGACGTTTCGACTCGATTGCACGCACTGTGGTCATGGGTATAAAAAATAACTTTGTTTCTTTAACCAAATTGATACAACACAACGTGACATTCATTCGGAATCTCCTTTTAAGCTAATATTAGCTTGTGCCAGGAGATTCCGCTCTTCCTTAACACAACTATAGTCTACCCGTCACCATGGGGCGCCTAAACGCCGGAAACAAACGTAATGCGAATTTTGACGCGTTTTAGTATTAAAACAATTGGTGAAATATTTACAAATCGTCCATTAATCAAATGCGGCAAAGGGTTTGTGAAAAAATCACGAAATATCACAAGGGGAGATATCACGTGTATTTAATTGATCGTTGAATGCGTGGTATGTCTGCCTGATGCTTTTATTACGTGTTTAATATTACCTAATATTCAAGAATTAAAATTAATTCAATGAGATTATACTTACCTGTAATAATGTTCTGAAACTGTTTAAGTTACTTTTTACTAAAATAACACGTGATTTTGGGGGCGAGAGGTGTTAGTCATAAGCTTAAATGTATCACAAGGGGGGACGGGGGTTAAGGAGATGTCAAAAAACCTCACGTGATTAATGGAGGACCCTTTAAGTGGTTTAACGTCTGTATTTTGGAAATTAAAATACGAAAAACCACCTCTCACCATTACACAACATGTTCCATCTAAAAACCCTCATTATTTGTGTCAAACGTGGCATTAAGTGGTTTACTAGAACCACTGATGCTCTGCCTACCCTGTTAGGGATTAAAGGCGTGAGCGTATGTATGTGTGTAAAATACGAAAAATCGTTTTTTTTTTTTACCCACAATTTTCCTAACCTGTAAATTTCATAAAAATTGTAGCTGTTTTCGAGAAACCGATTACATATTTAATATATGTGATAATAGCCCAGTTGGTAATGAGCCAGACTTGTACATAACCGGAAGGTTGCGGGTTCAAATACTGGTGTGCCTTTACCGCTAAATTCGTCTTTTCGGATTTATGTGAAGGAAAAATCTTGGTGAAACCCGTGCGTCTAAGAAAATTCGTTTTCGGAAGACGAGTGGTCCACCAACCCGCATTGTGCCCGCGTGGTGGACTATGGACTAAATCCCCTTCGTGTTTCGAAGGGAGGCCCGTGCCCAGAGGTGGGGACGTATATGGGCTGGTAAGGGGCTCGATTGTATTTAATAGAGCGAGAAATAATGTAAAACTTGGGTCCTCAAAAAAATTTAATTTGGTACTAATATCATGAGTCAAAAAAATCGTTTTAGGTAACGTTCTATTTTAAATTTGCAGCGAGATTTATGTTTTGGCGACAAAATTCATTTTCTGACGATAAAATAATTGCAGCAAAAAAGTAAACCTTACCTTTTAAAAATTGGGATGTTGACAGTGTTTAATTTTAAGAATTATTGTATGTGAAACAAAAAATAATGCTAGAAATATATCAATATCCGAAAACAGCATTAAGATTGGTTTATAAATGAACATGTTATTAGCATTTATATTATCGTAAGGACTAGTTATCTCGTTTTGTGGGGAGAGCTAGCTATCTCGTTTTACCTACGCAAACAAATGGCGGTGACGTCACATGCCAGTCAGTGCATCTTTTTTCGTTGTTTGACATTTTCCCCCATATTGAAATTTGATAGCCTGTAACTTTTTTATTTCTCAATAGTTTTCAAAAATTAATTCGTATTTGGGTTTAAGATACAGTTCCTTTTTAAGAAAAACAATAAAAAAAAATTGTCAACATTCCTATTGTAAAAATGGGATATAATTTTAATAGGTTTAGCAAACAAAAATCGTATAAATTAATACCGGAGTCGTTTTTTAGGGCTTCTTAGATCAGATAAAGGGGGAGATGAGATATTATGAGATATGAGATGAGATAATTTTTGAAACTAAGAAAGATACATACCGTTTCTATACCAGTCGAGAGCATGACTCATTGCGCGAGAAAGTGGACAACAAGTACCACACGAGATCAATGTCCTCGGGCAAATTCATAGTACCCAAAGTAACTAACTATTTTGTAGACAGAACTCTGAAGAAGCGAATTCCCTACCTGCTAAATAGTTTGCCCGAGGCCATTCGTCTCGAGTCCAATAGGAGTAAATTTAAAAAGGAGTTAAAGCAGTATTATCTGGATACTCTTTAATAATAATTAACTTAATATACCTACAATAATTAATGTTAAAAATGGAATGATATTATACTTTTATTATATTGTCATGAATGGTTGTGAGACTGCTGATCTCACAGACAAACCATTTAAACGGGAGTGTGGGAAACCCGTGCGAATTGTGGGAGTGTGTTTATAATATTATTGTATATTCAATTGATTAATTAAATAAATAATAATAATAATAATTTCTTTTAGAATCCAAAAATATTTGTTTACTGCCACGATTAGTCGGCAAGTCGTAATTTTTAGCAGCCCTTTCATAATTTCGACTGCCTCGTCTATTTGCTACAATATTCTATTAGCTTTTCGATTTCATAAAGCCGAATTTTTGTCGCCGAGTCATAAATAAATAGTCGCAACTTTATTTTTATCGCTGAAAAAGAACATTTTTGCAGCTTTCTGTAGTCACACGCAAAATTATTTGTTATTTACATGTTCTCCGAAATTATATGCCTTTTATAATAACATATAGTATATTATAAATGAGTATGAGTTAGTTATGACAAATAATTTTAGGGGAAGGAAAATTCGCGCCGATAAGGCCCACGACCCCAGGATTAGATCTCTTGGTGCTCTAACCAACTGAGCTATCGTGCCTTCAAGTCAAGCGGCAACATTTCTCAGTCCCATAAGCACATTACGTCGTGCGTGTAGGTTAGCGCCATCTGTGTCTCGTACGGAGAACTACTAACTCACAATACCTCTTATTCGAAGTGATTAAGACAAGGGCGAAACCTATGAACGATTTTTGTATACCAACCAACGACAGTAGCAGGATGCGGTATGTGCTGCGGCGTGGTGACCACCGGAGAGGACTTCAGCAGTGACGTCAGCAGCGGCGACGACGGCGCGCCCGGCCCAGCCACGGCTGTCATCAAATAAATACGTATTTTAAATACATATTTTATTTTAGACTATAATCCCACTCGAGACTTTGTTCCTGTGGAATTCGGGAAAATTATGTAGCCTATGTTACTTCTGGATAATGTAGCATCCTAATGGTGAAAGAATTTTTGAAATCGGTCCAGTAGTTTCGGAGCCTCTTCGTTACATACAAAAATACAAATTTTTCCTCTTTATAATATTAGTATAGATTGCTGCTTTTTATAGTCTTAGTAGTCCCATTACTAAGACTCCATTGTCCGTCTGTCTGTCACCAGGCTGTATCTTATAAACAGTGATAGTTAGACAGTTGAAATTTTCACGGATGATGTATTTATGTTGCTGGTTTAACAACAAATACTAAAAAACATAATAAAATAAATATTTAAGGAAGCTCCCATACAACAAACAATTTTTTTGCTCTTTTCTATAGATAATGGTACAAAACCCTTTGTTCGCGCACAACTCGCACTTGGCCGGTTTTTACTCAATTACAATCTTTAATATTATTATAAACGTGAAAATTTGTATGGATGTATGTATGGATACTTGTTACCCTTTCACGCTTAAACGGCTGAACTAATTTTGATAAAATTCGGTATTATAATTCTTGGGTATAGTTTCGCGATTTTGAGTACAATTTATACAATTTTGCTTTGGGTTTTTAACTGATGACCACTCTCAAATACAGCTCATTTGACCGGACATCCGTTTCAATGCTTATTTTCGCTCTAACTTTTTTTTAAAATTGGCACTAACTAAATATGACAATTATATCCTTCTTACTTTAGCATAAAATTCACTAGCTTTCCGCCCGCGGCTCCGCCCGCGCGGACTACAGGTTAAATCGTGCCCAACTGTGGGATAAAATGTAGCCTATGCCCTTTCCCAGGCTCTAATCTATCTCTGTACCAAATTTCAACAAAATCGGTTCAGTTGTTTAGGCGTGAAAGACGGACAGACAGACAGACAGAGTTACTTTCGCATTTATAATATTACTAAGGAAGTAAGGATTAGTTTTAAAAATCTGTTAACTTATTCATGAAGAGAATTACATTTTTAAAAAGAAATAATAAAATAAGATAAGTTAACTAGCAAACAAAGCTACGCGGACATCATGTCTGTGGATGCAACTAAAAAAAATATTATTATTGTTACGATTATTTTTTAGGGGAATAAAAAGAAAAATGACGCTCTGACGCTAACGGAAAGAAAATACCTACTAAGAGAGGGGTTTGACACATAAATAACTAACTTCCCGCCTAGGACTACGTTCCTGTGGGAATGTCGCGAATGAATTATACACATCAACCTTCCTCTTGAATCACTCCGTCCATTCGTGGAAACCGCATTTAAATCGGTTCAGTAGTTTTTGAGTTTATCGCGTTCAGACAGACAGACAGCCGCGGCGGGAGACTTAGGTCCGTATTACAGAACGTCCGTAGCAGTCGTCTCTGTCATTTTGATAGTGAGAGAAAGAAACAATCAATACTTAATGTACAGGGCTTTAGGTATCTCTTTCAACCTCTCGGGTGGTTAATCTTTTTGTTATCATATGTTCCTTTCTTTCATAGTAATATTGTATTATATGTATTAGTATATGTAATATTGTTATATTATGTACTTAAATATTAGAGCTGTAGTTTATGTAATATATAAATATATTTTATTATTATTATTATTATTTCATTTTTTATTGTTAGCCACCACCCGCTCTGCTTTATATTTTTTTCATTATTTTCCTACCCAAAGGTTGCCTGGAAGAAATTGCTACCTTAGCAATAAGGCCGCCTTTTTGTACATTTCTGTTTTCTGTCCTTGTTTGTTATTGTAATGTTTTTGTGTCACGGTGTGCAATAAAGTATATGTCTATGTCTATGTCTAATCAGTCCATGAAACTGAACAACTTCCCCAAGGAACATAGGCCGAAATACGAAAAAAAATTTGAGTTCCCACACAAACTTTATCAGCATGCTATAACCAAAGAGATTTACCTAAAGCCCTGTAGATCAATAGTTGAGTCTCCTTCTGTAATACAGGCCATAGTTTCATAATATAGTATGATGATAAATAATAAGTGTATATGTTACCGGAAATGTATGAAATTTAGGAATCATTTATATCTGTCACCGGAAAATAATAAGAATCGTAAGTTGATCAACTTTCGAGGTAGTTTATCAACTATCTTGGATTGGTCGGTTTCGGTTTGCCGGTTACTGGTTTTCTTGTTCCGGAGACAAGATTGGTTATTGCTTTAACGGCTACTCTGCGTTGGGGCTTCGTTATTGGTTGGCAATTCTTAACGTCTGGAGCTTTGTTATTTTGTCGGATAAATATTCAATTACCTTTTGTTGTTCAGTAACTTGAGTGGTTAATTTCTGCAGTAAATTCACACATAGCGCATTTTCCACTTTCACAGATGTAACTGCTTCCTTGCACTGCCCTATTAATACTTCTAACTCGGATAAATCCATGTTTTTTTGAGGTTGCAGCCCTTCGTAAGCGCGAGCCCTTCGTATCGGAAAATAATACACGGCAGTTGAAATGTATTATTTAACGTATACATTTCCGGTTATTGATCAGTTTACGACGTCTCGCGGTAAAATGATCCGACAAACGCGATGTGTACGTTGATTGGTTGAAAGCTCGAGCTGTTCGCTGATTGGTTGAATGCTCACTTAGAACTGCGTCAAGTAAGTTTGTTAGTAGCCAACCCGTTTAGGGTTGGTTGGGTTAGGTTAGAACTGCGACCCTCAACGCACGAGTCGAGCAAGCGTAGCGAGCGTGCCGCGGCAGCGGCCGGCAAGGTGCCAGAAACGACTCGACTGTGGTTGCCTCTTAGGTTGTCGCATCGACCAATCAGAAAACAGTGTATTATATTACGGATGTCAGTTTAACGTAAAAATACACACGGGGTAGCGTTTGGTTCATTCGTGTATTATTTGACGTGTGGCAAAATCGTTAGTTGATAAACTTACAGCCAGGCAGCGTAAGTTGATCAATTAGCTAAAATTTATTGCGTTAAATAATACATTTCAACTGCCGTGTATGATTTGCCGATAGTTGATAAACTACCTCGAAAATTGATCAACTTACGATTCTTATTCATTTCCGGCGACATATCTATTAGGAAACTGCAAATTTATTTATATCAAAACAATACGTACAATAATCACATTAATCACAAAATCACAATTGAAAATACAATTTTAGTCTAATCTACTCAAATAAACCACCCCGTTTCATTCCCGGGGCAAAGGTTCCCATAACGCTGGCTGCGTTGTCGCGCTGAACTGCCAGGGATAACCTTTGCACCAGGAATGCTCCGGAGCGGGAATCCTGCCCCTCTCTCGCTGTCTGCGCCCCAATTCCTTTATATAAACGCTTTAGCCTCACTGCCCCAGCAACCGGTTGTTTCAATCGCCAGGGGAACGAACGAGTAATTTACCAGCGCGGAGTACTTCTCGCGCTTACGAAGGGCTGCAACCTCAGCCGCACCGGGCGCTCTTGTAGTACACAGAGGTGAGATACGGCGAAGGTCCAGACGCACATAGGGTCCCACAGTAGGCACTTTCCATTCTGCTAGGGCACCAAGGTCATACCATCAGGCCTCCTAGGAATTTCCTAGGAATTGTATAAAATTCCGAAATTGCTCTAGGAAATGTATAAAACTAATACATTCTGTGAATAAAATGAATAAAACAACCTAACCTAACCTGAATAAGCGACGTGAATTTGTCTTGGCCATATTGTAGATTTGCTCGCTTCATGAAATGTTCGAGAATTTATGAAATGGTTACATTTCATGAAATGTTTCACTGGCTATTGACCACATCATGAAGTAGCTCAGCTGAGTGGAAATGCGACAACCGCTTAACGCAACCACAGTCATTTCTGGCACTTCGCCGGCCGCTTCCGCGGAACGCTCTCGCTTCGCTCGCTCGGCTCGTGCGTTGAGGGTCGCAGTTCTAACCTAACCCAATCAACCAACCCATAACGGGTTGGTTGGGTTAGGCTACTAACAAACCTACTTGTCGCAGTTCCGTATGTCGCAATCGAACAAAGAAGTCGAATGACTTATAAACAGGCGAAACCAAACATTTTATACATTTCCGATTGTCATTTAGGAAATGTATAAATTTCCTAGGAAATGTTGATACATTGAAATACACGCGCACACGCACAAGATGATTTTTTTTTTTAAATTTTTGATAGTAAGTATAATTCATTTCACACATTTCCGGGCAACTTTTAGGAATTGTATACAATGACGGATTTCACACATTTCCGTTAACTTGTATATACATATATATATACCAGCGGCAGCAGCAGGCGGTGTATGCGCGGGAGGCCGCCACGTTCTCTCAGCGCGCGCTCGTCTCTCCTCTCTCTCTTTCAGCCAGGCGACGCGTCGCGCGTTCTCTCTCTCGCGCGTTCGTTTGGCCACTTCGACCTCGCCCCACATTTCGCGGAGACGCTCGTCCGACGTCGACGGGTTGCGGGCTTCCATCACTTCTTTCTGGAAGTACGTCAGAGGTATCTCATACATTAGCCCAAACGAGAAGCTAAGGCCCGTATTACAGAAGGAAACAACTCAATTGTCTCTTTTTCTCACAATTAAAATGCAAAAGACAACTGCTACTTAAGTATAGATCAGAGTTTGAGTCGCGTTCTGTAATACCGACCTAAGTGGGAAACGCCCGTCAAACTTTTCAGAAAAAAATACAATTTGTTTGGAAATATATTTCTGTGCATGCGTGCCTGTATGTACACATAGAAGCATACATGGGTATCGTGTGCGCGTGTATTTCTAAGTGCGTACGTGCATGCATATGTGTATATGGATGCGTGCATGTATTTCGATAAAGTGAATGCTTGCATACATCTTCAGCATATCTAGGTGAATACATGCGTGCATGTTTAAGTGCGTATGTGCATAAGGACAGCATAGCAAAAACTGAAACCCTAAACTATTTTTCTGAATAATTTTCCAGTGAAATTTTCCTCAGGAGATTGTACAAAGTAATTTATTCAAATAAATTATTTTTTACAATAAAATATAAAAATAAACAGTTACCTACATTTTAAGTGCTAAAGTAGTTAGATAACGTAAAACTCCTTAACTTGACATTACCAGGAAAAAACTCTTTTTGGAGCTAATGTCAGTTATGGGTAGCTAGTTGATATTTTTAGGCTCAAGATGGCCCTTTATGTATGTGGGTTGGTGGCTACTCCAGCCACCACAGCACTGTCCAGAAGCTAAGAATCCGTCTGAGGAATTCACAGGCTTCACAAAGCAACCTAATTCCTGGTAGGATAAATTTTTTTTGGAGTTGATGTCAGTTGGTCCGCCACTCCCACGCATTCCAGGATTACGTGGGCGACTATTTCATCAGCCTCCAGGCAGCCCCTGCAGAGGGGGCTGTCGGTAGCGTTTAGGAAGAATAAGTGCTTGTTTAAAGCACAGTGGCCCGAGAGGAAACCCCCCATTATTCGTAAGTTACTTCTGTTTAGGCGGAGCAGTCTTCGCGTCATGCGCGGGGAGTTATGGGTAGCTCCATCATTTAAGTTTTTTCAAAGCTGTCCCTTACATCTAATTAAGCAGATGAGTTATATGCTTGAACCATATGTGTATATACTACATACAAATGTGGTGATTTAAATTAGAAAATCTAGTTAAACAGTTAAATACTTACCAAATTCCCCAATAAAAAAAAACTTAATACCTTAACTTAAAAACTGTAAAAAGATTTTGTTTGGAGTTGATGTCAGTAATGGATGGCTCCATCGTTTAAGATTTATCTAAGCTGTCCTTTACACTTGTTATAATGTTTAATGCGGGACAGGTTAATAACCGTGCCTGTAGTTCTATTTCTCTTTTTTTTATATTTGACCTATGCTCTTTGGAAAAAAAAAACAGTTTCACGAGCTGTTTCACATTCTTAATTTTCGCTGATTGAGAGTCACCCCATAAAATTAAGTTTGGTTGCCATACCTTTAGTTGTTCATATTGTTGTGTCATTTCTGCGATTGTCTTCTGAATCTCTACAATCCGTTCCTGCGTGAGTCGTTTGAGGATGCTTTCCTGTGGAGTCTCGACCGCACCCTCTGAGCTTCGTTTCTTACGCTTTGGAGTCTCCACATGGTCTAGCAGGGCTTCGTATTGGGCTGCACAACTTATATGGAAAAGAGTAAAAAAAAAGTATATTAATTAAAAAAAAGTAACCGTGTATTAAGTCTAACGGCTAGTGAGTCGGACTCGTAAGGGGTCATCCACATATTGCGTCACAGCGTATGGGGAGGGGGGTCATACCAAACGTGACAGACAGTACATGTTAAAGGGATACCAAAAAAGCGTGACATGGGGGGGGGGAGGGGTTCAAAAAGTCGAAATTTTGCGTGACGTAATATGTGGACGGCCCCTAAGTGAGAGGTACCGAGTTCGATCTCCAGTGCTGCCATGTACCAATGTCTCATTATCTGAGTTATGTACAGTGTCGTTCAATAATGGAGTCATAGATAAACTACTTAGCGCATTGCAATAGGGACTATGTTCCTCTGAACATAGTTCAAACGATTTCTCACGCACACAAGCTTGTAGCCTCCTCTAAGAACATAATTTTGCTAAGCGACATCTCTTGGCTCCTCGGTGAAGTTTTTGTAGGACGCATTCATCCAACATTGCACTGTCCTCCACTCACCGCTGTTGTTGAGTCATATCAAACAATCGGTAATGTAAGCATGATGTAGTGTATCTTTATTTTGTCGATCTTACTAGCGTTAAGTATGGTCCAGCGGATAAGCACTGTCCTAGCAGGGTGAACGGTTTACGGTTCTATTCCCAGCTAAGTAGTTTCTTTTTGTATTTTATTTTTGTTTGTTAAAGCATATGTTTGTTTTATTTTTGTTTGTTAAAGCTTTTGTTTTATTTTTGTTTGTAAAACTATTTTTACACATAATATTACATCAATAATAATAATGTTACATTATTGTATCAGTGATAAAGTATTTGAATAAAACTAACATAAAATTCGACTAGGTAATTTTATTTCCTATTAATAAAATCTTTTTTTTTCTGCAACTTGATCACTTACAGTTTTATTAAGGTTATAGCTTAAGGATTCGTTTTCTTGAAGAAAAGAGTATTGAAGCTTAACCTCAACAAAAATTTAAATTCAACTTGCACTACAAAGTCAGTAGATACATAGTTTATAATAACTAAAGAATAAGTAATAGATAAATATCACAATTTAACATATAACAATATTTAATTAAACTTGTTAAGCCTTAAAATCGATGAACTCCATTTATTTTCCGTATGAATCCATTATATTTATACTTTTGCACCATACGCTGTGATTCATTGATAAGTCGCGAGCGTCCACTGCGCGGCCGAGATTACACATTACCCTCATTCCGTAACGATTCACCTAACATTGCACGGTCCTTCACTAAAACCAAAATAATAAGATTAATATAATAAGGAACAAAAACTATGCACCACTAATAAATTGCTTTAAAATAGTTAAGCTAACCATTCAGATGACATGTTTACGCTCTCAAAATAAATTATAAATTTAAAAACAGTGTTAATATGTATTAAGTAAACATTATGATACTCACAGTAAGATCAGTCTCATTAGCAATTTGGGATATATTATATCCTATATTGTGCAGCGCAACAATACGCTGCCTCTCCTGCAAACTTATATTTATTTGTATGCATGTCGAAAAAAGAAATCACAGTAAAGTGCCGATACGGTGAGAATACACGAGCACCTTCGCAAATGATCTAGCAATGACAAACAGGTTGCTCATGAACACCGAACCGAACGAATCTAAACTAACTTCATTGTATTCAATTTTTGTATGGTATGGTCTATGACTATAAAAATGTTTGAAAACCAAAACATATCTAACAAAACGTCATAGCTATTAGGCGACAGTTGGGCTCGAACCCGCGCCTCGCTACAGCAGGCAGACGGTGTTACCGCTGCGCCACCAAGGCTTATACTTTGGGTCGTGAAATTATGCTTGTTATCAGAGCAACAAGCGTAGTGGGGTATGCGGTATATTGATTTGTGTCCATGTGTGAGTACCGCAAGCGATACGAGCAGCCGCAAGCGATTTGTTTTCTGCGTTTTGTATTGACTATGCCTCCATATATGAACGTGATAGTACATAAGTTGCACACTAACCGATGCTCTTACGATGAGGGAAAACAATTTGAGGAAACCTGCACATTCAGGAGACTGAATGACCCACTGTAATGGCCCACCAAACCCTGGATCATGGTCAAGCGTACCCCGAATGAGAAACGGGACTACACTAGGAAGAAGAAGAACCTTGTATTAATTGACAGCATGTTTGGTCGAGTGGTAGGTGCTTCCTTTTGATCGACAGGTCTTGGGTTTGATTCCCGGTTGGGGCAAACATTTGTGTACAAAGCAGGTGTACAAAGAAACACCTCTCAGGCCACAGGGTGTTCGTGTCTGTCTTTGTGTAAGTTCCAAGGGACCCATAAATCCTACAGACCTATTAGTCTTATGTCCTTCTTACTTAAAACCATGGAGAAGGTAATTGATTCCTACATCAGAGAGGCCCACCTAGGGCCCAAACCTCTGCATGTTAGGCAAAATGCCTACCAAAAAGGAAAGTCCAGTGAAACGGCACTTTCTGACCTGGTAGACACGTTGGAGAAAGCCATAGAAGACAAGGAAATAGCTCTGTGTGCTTTTCTCGATATCGAAGGGGCATTTGACAACACCCCAATCGATATCATAGTGCGCAGCATGCACAGTCGCAACATTGAGAATACCATCACTAGATGGGTAGACAACATGCTGCGGAATAGGATTACGTCAACCAGCCTACTGGTCACAACCCTATGGTTCAAAATTACCAGAGGCTGCCCTCAAGGGGGAGTGCTCTCACCCCTCGTGTTTGTCCCTAGTTGTTGACGGCCTGATATACGAACTAAATGAAGCTCGCTTTGAGACTCATGGTTACGCAGATGATTTAGCGATAATAATTGTGGGAAAATGCCCTAGCACTGTCTCTAACCTAATGCAAAGGGCACTATACATTGTAGAGGATTGGTGCACTGAGAACCAATTGTCAGTCAATGCGGGTAAAACCATCATAGTGCCATTTACCAAGAAAATGAAAGCTTGAAGCCCTAACGCCTCCTTCCCTTTTCGGTACCCCCATCTGCTTTTCAAAGGAGGCCAAATATCTCGGTATCATCCTAGATAACAGACTCACTTGGAACAAGCATATAACTCACATTGTAAGGAAAGCTAAAATAGCAATGGGTGCGAGCAGCAGACTAGCTGGGTTGCGTTGGGGCCTTAGCCCTAAAATAGTGCTTTGGCACCACTGTAGTCAGACCAGTGGTCACCTACGGTTGTATAGCTTGGCACAGGAAAACCCTTCAGTCTACCTATGTCACCTTACTTAATAAAATTCAGAGACTTGCCTGCCTTATCGCAACAGGTGCTCTTTCGTCCACTTCGACGATAACAACGGAGGCGCCACTCAACCTGACTCCATTGCATATCCAAGTACAGATGAAAGCGAAAATGACACTAATACGCGCTAAAATAGCAGGCCGGACGAGATGGAAATCGTCTTTCATGAGAAACGCCTATGATGACCTCATGAAAATTCCCATCAAAGCATGCCCTCAGATGCAATGACCAAAGAATATAACTTTACCAAGCTATACAACGTTCTAATTGCAGATAGGTCTGATTGGTAGGTAGGGGCTCCCGGTGATGTCAAATCCAATGACGTCGTCTGGTTCGCGGATGGGTCCAAAAAGAACGGGGTGGCCGGAGCAGGCTTCGTTGGAGGTCACCCCACGGCCAAGAAATTTGCCAATCTCGGGCCATATTCCACCGTGTTTCAAGCCGAGATTTTCGCAATCATTGGTTGCACTTACGAAAACATAGAAAGAGCGTATTCAGGTAGGAGAATACTCATCTTCTCTGATAGCTAGGCCGCTCTGTTAACCCTCAAGGCGAACATAGTCTACTCTAAATTAATAAAAGAGTGCATCACGATACTCAACATGCTTGGCACAAACAACCAAGTCACCCTTGGATGGATGCCGAGCCACAGCCGGCGCAGAGAGTGCAACCAAGGGACCTGAACCCGTCTGTGGCATTCCTTCATGCGCAATCAAACTTGCACTTAGACATTGGGGGGACAGCGAAAGCAATAGGCTTTGGGCTCAGACCCTGGGACAAGTGCAGGCTAAATCGCTCATTAAGGGCTTCGATGAGAAATTGTCAAAGTCAGTGCGCGCAATGAACAAAGGCAACGTTAGAATTCTTACTAGGATTCTAACTGGCCACAATAAACTAAACAAACATCTACACAACATGGGCCTCACCGAGACCAAGTTAAGAAGTAGATTCTGTCATGAAGCTGACGAAACGTCTCTTCATGTAACCTGTGACTGCAGCGCACTGCACTGCAGCAGGAATCGGTACCTTGGAGGCCACAACTTATCCTACCAAGATATTAAGTCTCACGCGAACGCGGTGCTATGTTATGTAGACGTGTTATTCACAAATTATTTGCAGTTAAGCGCGGCGTCAGCCGTCGCTTGAAATTTGATGCCATGAGTGAAAAACTTGTGGTGAACGAGCTCCTTGCATTCCTTCAACAAAAGCTGGATGTAATGGACGAGGTTAGTGCTCTCCAGATCGTCAGTCGAACTTTAGCTGACATCGCTGAGGCGAAGAAGCTTTTATTCGAGTCCACCAACAAGCTGGACCAGATGGTGTCTCGCCGGCGTGATGGGACGCGGAAGAGTCCACAGGACATCATCACGCCGCTGAAGGAGACCGATCCTGACTACGTGCCTACGTTTGTGGCCCAGAAGCTGCACAAGCTTCCTCCCGTCACGTTCGACTACGTTGACGTCACATGCCTCCTGATGGTCATCGTATCCTTGAAGGCGAATCAGGTGCAAGTCGAAGTTCGAGGCATCGGAACGCACCGTGAGTGAATTACGCAAGGAGGTCGATACCTTGCGTGTGTCACTCGCGATATGTAGGTCACCGGATGCCGCCGCCACGAACATCAACTCGAGGCGCGGAGCGTGCCTCAGCACGTCACTAGCGTCAAGTTTTGAGTCAGCTGGTGCGTCACCGCCCGCTGCTGTGTCAGCAGCGCGCGCTCCGCCGGCCGCCGCCGCTCCGCCGCCTGCGCCCGCCCCGCACGATGCCCCGCTGCAGCCCGCAACGCCAGTGCCTGCCGCTACCACCACGCGAGCATCCAAGACGTTCGCTAAAGTTGTCACGGCCAGCAAAACTTCAGTTGCTATGACCCAACCTCCTCCAAAAGTGGGACACCGTGACGAAGATGGCTTCGTCAAGGTGCAGGAGAAGCGTTAGCGATCGGGTAACAAGAATCGCTGCGGGACGACAGCGACGGACCCGGAAGTGAGTCTGCGGGCTGAAGCTTCGAGCACGCTTGTGTACTTGTCGCGACTGCACTACAGCACTGAGGTGCAAGACGTCGTCGAGTACATACGGAAGAAGACAATAGTTTCCTTAGGACTCCAGAGAGTGAAACCATTGGAATCGCATCACCGTGCTAGTTTCAAAGCATTTGTGGTGCGGTTCCCAACGTTCATGCTGGAGACAGTCATGAAGGAGAGCTTTTGGCCGGAGGGCGTGGTGTTTCGCCGTTTTTTGTAAGATTCCGAGGGGGGTTCCCGGTTGCAGACACCCCCGGAAAAGACCCGGGAAATAGTGTTAGTTAGTTTTATTTTAGGCCTTAGATGCCTGACTTTAAATGATATTATTATTATTAAGGATGTGCCCGCTAAGGACATAGCCAGATTCGCGGTTGGCATAGGACTCCAAGACGTACTGTGATAACACAGAAAGGTACTGTTACAATAGATCTGTCAAGGTCGCAGTGACATGGGGGCCTGTGTACACGCTTGACCCCAACCCTTCAAACTCCTTAAATAATAATAAGGGACCCATAACACAAGGGAAAACTAAACTGCATTCAAAGATTTTCGAAAATTCGGTTGCCACACCCGGAATCGAACCAGCTAAAATCCAAAGAAGCACCCTGTACTTTAATAGTATCGATCGATAGAGTCAATCGTATTGTGCTGTATGCGTCCTTAAACGCCTAATTGTACTTATTAAAAGAAATACACTGGGCGTCAAAAATAAGTAGTACCCTTTTCAAATTGCAATTACTCCTAAACTATAGTAGTTACACTTATGAAATAAAAAGCAGTTTATAGTAAACTTAACGAAGTTTATTAAAGTTATATTTTATTTGGCATGAATAAAGTTTCAAACTTAAAATTAAGATCAAAGTAACTAAAAAGTATCAATTTTTAACGATATGTCAACCACTTAATTTTCACGTTTTGGAACTTTTTCACAATTTAATAACTTGTGTTGCCGCCTCGGGCTCTAATTACAGCTTGGATCCGGTTTGGCATGCTGAACACTAAGTTTCGGAGGCGGTGTTGGGGAATATTTTCCCATTCTTCTATCAGCGCATGTTTTAGAGCCCTGAGTGTGGCAGGAGGTGGACTGCGCCTTCTGACTAGCCTCCCAAGCTCATCCCAGGCGTGTTCAATCGGGTTGAGATCTGGGCTTCTCGATGGCCAAGCCATCAAGTTGATGCCAACCTCCTGAATGTACTCTTGTACGTGGTGAGCAGTGTGTGGCCGGGCGTTATCATGCATTAGGATGGCTCCATCACCCATATTTATTAAATATGGCCCTGCATACTCGTTGAGGATCTCCGAGGCATATCTTTCACCAGTCAAAGTCCCATTTTCTATTACCACAAGCTCTGTGCGACTCTCTGAAGAGATACCAGCCCATACGTGTACAGAGCCCCCGCCATATTGGACTCTTTCCGAGATACAAGCTTGAATGTATCGCTCACCGGGTCGTCTGTAGACTCTCCGCCGTCCATCTGAAGTGTATAAAGAGAATCGAGACTCATCTGTGAATAAAACTCTAGCCCATTCTTCTTCGCCCCATTGTACGTGTTGACGGGCGTAGCGTAGTCTTGCTACGCGATGCTCTGTCTCAAGTTTGGGGCCATTTGCTGGTCTTAGAGGCTTCAGGTTAGCTTCAGCAAGTCTTCTTCTCACTGTACTCTCACTGATGTAGTCTGTTCGGGTCCGAAGAAGCTGTTGCTGAACCTCAACTGCATTAAGGTGTCGATTTCTTAACACAGTGGAAACAATAAAGCGATCTTCTCGGGTACTTGTGCACCTGGGTCTGCCATTACCTCGTCTCCTTAGATGGTTTCCAGTCTCTTCGTACCTTTGCTTTACTCGCTGAACCGTTCTTAAAGTTACACCCACCCTCCTTGCAGTACGACGCATACTGATGCCCACTTCGAGAAAAGCTAAGATTCTTGCACATTCTTCTGGTGAAAGAGGCATGATTAGTCAAATTTACTCTCTGAAGATACCTATGCTTTTCAATTACAATTGCTTTATCAGCAGCGAATGTGTCAAACACAAAAATCCTAAGTAAGACAACACCTTTCAACAGTTTAAAAAAAGTGTTTTTATTTATTCGTTTTTTTTAAAGTCAAGCATTATAAGTTCTTATAATGCATGAAGTTTTTATTGAATAAGATTAAATTTTCTTTTTAACCTTTTTTGTTTCAAAGGTCTAAGTTTTATAGTTTGGGAGAAATCGCAATTTTAAAACTGTACTACTTATTTTTGACGCCCAGTGTAGTTTTAATGTAAGAGGATCGAATCTTTTTAGAATTAAAGTCTCGCTTTGTCAATGAAAGATGAAAAAGTGAAAAAGGAAAATGACAGGGAAGGGGATTTATCAAAAAGTGAAAAGAATTTGTGTTTTTTTTTGAGAGATGAGAGGGGAAAAATGTTTTTTTTTAATTATTGGAAGTAATTGGGTAAATAAAATTTTTAGGTTTGGGATGTTGGAGTTTGTAATCGTTATCTTTTGCAAGGTTCTACCGGGTCCCTTAATTGAGGACGCTTTCCGGGGATCTTGCGAGGATGGAGAGTGCAACTAGCCAGAAAGGCCAACTTCCGATCCGGGGGGGGAAGGGAATCAGTACAACAACCAGACTACCACTCCAGTCTGGTTGTTGTTTGGATTTTTTTTCAGAACTACTTTCCTAATGAAGAGGACTTGTAGGAGCAAATCACCCTGATCCGAGTGTAAATACCCAAGTAATCGAAATATATTTGAAAGCGAAGTACTATTGGGACGGTTTTACAGCTAAGTGGACAGTTTTATATCTGATGTAGTTGGTCGGTTTCGTATTCAAAAGGCGCGGAGAGGGCATCGTTGTAGAGAAAACCCTTAAATAGAATTGGCAGGGCAGTGAAAGCGGGCAGATTTATCCTGTCTCGAAATTTTGTTTGAAACCCTAAATTCAATTTACAATCAGAAAATCGCGAGTGACGTATAAGTAAGTTGTGAGGTGTCAGAGAAAACAAAATCTATAAGAGGGAAGCCATCTCATATTAAATATAATGTTAGTGCGAATTGAAGAGAACCAAACAGTGTTGTGATAAAGTGCCGAGTGACATATAAATAAATTGTGAAGTGTCAGTGAAAACAAAATCTATAAGAGGGAAGCCCTCTCATATTAAATATAATGTTAGTGCGAATTGAAGAGAACCAAACAGTGTTGTGATAAAGTGCCGAGTGACATATAAATAAATTGTGAAGTGTCAGTGAAACCAAAATCTATAAGAGGGAAGCCCTCTCATATTAAATATAATGTTGGTGCGAATTGGGGAGAGCCAAACAGTGATAAGATGCTGGAAAATCTCGTTTACAAAAAGAAAATCGCGAGTGATAATTTGACTCATTTTAGTGATGGTTGCAAAAATCATGGAGTGATGGAATTCGGGGGAGAGGGGAGCCCTTTGAGGTCTAGATGAAAGAGAGATTTATTCAACGGTTATTTGGAATAAATAGTTTTGCGTGAACAATGTCAGTGTTCTTGGGTTATTTATTCAATAGTGGTGGACGTTGAGTGTACATTAAAGGGTTGGGGTTGTGGTACGGCATTTTGATCGGGAGAGGGGAGTTTGGGATGTCCATCAAGCCCAGACCTGGAAGAGGGACCGAGGACTTTTGGCGAGAAGAGGGCATGTTACCTCCGACGGATGTCAACTGAGATGTCATCCTAATCGTCATTTTGTTTGAATTTCGAATTGTAATTTTGAAACATTTATTTTAAATTTAAATTGACACTTGAATTGGAATTATTAAAATTGTCACTTGAATTTGGATTATTAAAATTGACTTTTGAATTTGAATTGGGAATTTCATTTGGAAAAGATGGAAAGGATTGGATTTTCAGAAGGGGCAGTAACCCAGTAACTGACGCCAGTTTATTTTTTTGGATTCTTTTATTTTACAATTTCAGAATTGTTTTGTTAATTTATTTAATTAAATAATCAATTAATAATTTTGATAAAAATAATTTATTAGTTTAAATAGTTACATAATATTATAACACTAAAGTGAATAGAAAAGCAGAATTCAAGCTGAATTAGACTGAAGTTGTCAGTTTCATTTTGAACTTGAATATGGAACAGGCCAAAGTTGACTTAAGAGATTCTCAATCAAATGTTAGGAGTAAATTTTCTACCTGTACCGAGTGAAGTTGTGGTCTTGACTTTGGACTCTGGTGAGTAGAATCTTCTTTAAGATCACTAGGGATTTTATTTATTTTGGGATTAAGTTATAGGGATGTTCTTTAAATTTCGGGCGGATTCTAAATAGATTTTTTTTCTTCTTTGTTTTTGATCTATTTATGACTTGATTTTGGTAAAGCGCTATGCCTTTACTTTATTCTTTCTTATCAGACGATCTAAGGGTTACGTACTTGCTGCTAGTTTAGGATCCGCCTGAAGGTTTTATTTTATTTCCTTTTCCCTCTGTTTACTAGGATCGTTATTTCGTGATTCGCGATGTTCGGCGAGGCCTGAGTGACTAGGTTTTCTTGAATTTTCGAGAAGACGTTATATTATAGCACCTATCTCTCCTTCTACGATTCTTCTACTGGCTCACGAAGGACAATTGTGACGCTGCTATTAGTGTAGCACAATACACGAGTAGCGACAAAAGACGGATGACCATCGGCGGCAAACGTCAGATTTTAGTTTGCTTTCGTAGGCTCCCTCTTGCTTTACAGTTGACCTACGGAAACCAGGAGATGCCCCTCACAACCACTGAACAAAGTACCTCTACAGACTATACATCCTACTCAGAACCATGTAGCTGAGCAGTCTTCTCATTTGCTAAATTATCCTTGGGGTTGCGCGGTCTCGTTCACCGAGGCGCTAGGGGAGGGCTTGTCAGTAGCAGACACGTGATCACCGCGTGCGGGGGTTGTTCAGTTCATTTGGGGGGGTAGCTTTGTAATACCACCCCAAGGAACACTGTCCTACCCGTATACGTGATCACAGCTGACTACTTCGGTAGTCAGTCATAGGGTGTGTAGTCTGCGGTAATACAAGGACGCGCTTCAGGCGACGGCTCCTAGGTTTCGCGGGGAGGAGAGATTGCGACCATTAGGTTTTCCTTTCCGACACTTGGCTTTATAGTTCGGAGTCTAATCCACTCACAGGAGAAATAGGGAAGCACGATGTTTGGCCTAGTATTAGCTGAGGATATTGTCGCACAGAGAACATAACGATTCTAGGAGATCCCACAAGATACCTGACCCGAACAGTCTCCCCGGGTTGGTCACCCCAAGGCGACAGATCTTGTCATTTGGAGCGCCGTCGACAGGTTCCGGGGCGTGGCTGGGGGAACTCCCCAAATGATGCCCTGGGCTTATATTAATCTCTCTGTCTAGGTATTCTACTCGTTGTCCCAGCCTCCGGCTCTCATCCTGCTTCGAATGGAATAATTAAGAGATTATTCCTTTTGTGTCAATATGTCTGTGTTGTGTGTGTCAATATGTCTGTGTTGTGTGTGTCAATATGTCTGTGTTGTGTATTGTGTGTGTATTGTATTGTATGTCAAAATGTAATTTATTGGACTATGTGAAGCTCATTAAATCATGTTTTAATCTTGAATTTGCTTTTAATTCCTCTCTAAGTCTGGAAACCCGCTTTTAAATAGCTTGTACCTGCGAGAATCCTAGAAGTCATTCACAACGTAGAACCCTAGACATCACAGCCGTAAGTATAGAGTATCCACCTCCATTAATGCAGGTGGGGATCAGTACAGTATTTTACAAAAAGTACAGGGTGCATGGACGTAAAAACAGGTGTTATTTTTTTGAAATTAATCTGGTTCTATTCCGGGTGTGGCAAGCGAATTTTCGAAAATACTTGAATGCAGTTTAGTTTCTTATTTAAAATAAAGGAATGTTTCCTTTGAGTTTAATTTTGTATCTCCAGTATTTAGAGTACTTTCTCTCCAGGAGGCGTTAAAAAATCCATCCTGTATATAATTCTTCTGTGCGTGTGTTGACAGTGAACTCCTGCTAAACGGCTGGACCGATTTTAATGAATTTTTAGTGTGTGTTCAAGTGGATTCGAGAATGGTTTGGATTTACGAAAAAAAGAAAATCCACCGGGAACGAAGTCGCGGGCGGACAACTAGTAATATTATAAAATGTCTTTCAAAAATTAAAATCCTTTTTCTACGCACTTCACACGTTCCTCAATCTCCATCTATCATTGGATTACCAAAATAAAAAAAATAAAATTACCGGTATCGAAAAGATAAATAAACAAACCTCTTTTGTGAGTACCAGTCAGGCGGTCTATTGGCATCTCCTACGGTCTTCAGCGCCCGAGAGACAGACATCCAGTTCTGGTCTCCACTCCGCACCACCGCCGAGGCTAGGCATAGCTGTTCTCTTATATTCCAGCTATCCAGCGGTACCCTTTTCAGCTGCAGTCTTTCTTGCACTGAACTCATCTTGAGGTTATGTTAACTGCATTCGGTTGTAGCACTACTACTCGCCACAAATTAATAATAGTCACAGCACAGACTAATTAGAGATACTATACTACTTAAAGTACGTAATGCTGCTCACAGATTAGGTATATTAAGTTTTTTTTTTTTTTATTGTGGCGATCGACCCATTGGGGCATTACGCCCCAGTGTCACGTCAATTAGAAATCAAAAATAAATTAGAGCGAAATTTAGAAAAAAAATGATTTAAAAAATGATCGTTTAAGGATGATGCTCGCTTAAAAATATTTTTAAGCTTAGAATAGAAATAGCATCTTGTATTATTTTTTAAATTAATTATTAGTTATCTGGCCTGGAATGGAAGCTAGTCCTTTTGGCACAGACTACTTAGAAGATACTACGTATCAGACAACCGACTCGCATACATCATTTTCAAGGGATATGTTTAGTCTGTGGCGATCCGGTAAACCGGTAAATGATTTTGACATATTGTAGCGTTCTTCGCTTCATTTAGGCAAAGGCTACCACATTTATTCAACCAATTCAGGTCAGCACTTTAGTGGGTTACCTATGTTTTTTATCTTTTAATTTTATCTTCTTTTCTTGGATAAAATGCCTGATTAAAACAAAAAAATGTTATTATAACAATTTATTTTATGAATTTTGCTTTAAGTTTTATTTGCATCAATAGCAGACTCCTGCGATGAAAATAGAATTATATCAAAGCTTTTTAAAATTCTATTTATTGACTATATCAATTATTTATTGCAAAATATGTCACCGACAATACAAACTGATCAATTTCGTGCTTTGGACACATCACATCGAAATTCTGGTTTTCAAACTCACTTTTTTAAAGTCACTAGGCTAAAATCAGTCTCTAGGCTCAATATGGCACAAAAAACTTCACAGCAGAATCTTGGCTAAAAGGCAAAAGAGCAGAGCTCATCAAACAAACTTTACTAACCAAAAAAGACACTTAATAGTAAATTTAACTTTACAACAAAAATAACCTCAAGTCGTGGAAAACTTTGACTTTTTACTTTACAATATGGCCGTCAGCAGGTAACGGATGGCAAGAGCGGGGGGGAAGTGGAGTGTGCGAGGAGCCAGGGCCCTCCATCTGCCGTATTAAAAAGTTAACACAAATCCCGATCTTGTCTCTCTATCGCACTTGTAGGAATTTCCATAAGGCTCATTCCATTTCATTCTTACTAAAATGACGATTCACTCTTGACCGGAAGTTGCGTAGGTCCGCCATATTTGGAGAGATTGTTTTTGTTTATGTTATGTGACGCCATTATGGAAATGTCAATTTGGGTGTCACTCACTTCACTTGAAAAGTTTTTTCTGGTTATAAAGTTTTTCGCGCCGCCAAGATCGATCAACTTAAAAAGAAGTAAAGTGCTACCGATTGCCATAAGCTGAGTATTAATTAAAAACAGTGTAATTCAGTGGTATATCTGTGCTTCAGGTGTTAGGTATTTCTAAAGGCTGCGCCTCCGCTGCCGGAGCCGGCAGTGGGGACGGGTGCCGGAGCCGGCAGATGGGACGAGTGCCGGAGCCGGCAATTAAGTGGAACGGGTCGGCAAAAAAATGATTAAATCGGCATTGTTTGCATCTGATAGATGATATAAATCATCATAAAACTTAAATGATAGGTAATAATAATAGTAGATAGGTACTCAATGATGTGCTGCTATGTTATATGTTACCGGAAATATATGAAACCTACAAAACAACCTAACCTAACCGAGCGGAACTGCGACAACCGCTTAACGCAACCACAGTCGTTTCTGGCACATCGCCGGCCGCTGCCGCGGCACGCTCGCTTCGCTCGCTCGGCTCGTGCGTTGGGGGTCGCAGTTCTAACCTAACCTAACCCAACCAACCCTTAATGGGTTGGTTGAGTTAGGCTATTAACAAACCTACTTGTCGCAGTTCCTTCTGTTGCAATTGAACAAAAAAGTCGAATGTAAGTAATACATTTCCGATAGTGATTTAGGAATATTCGCAAATTCAATCTTAGATAATCACCAACGCATCAAAGCACAGACCCCGATAAGAACACAAAATCAACTCATGTCAGCTGTCAAAAACGTTAAAAATTGAAACTGACAGTAACTTCCGGCAACCGTTCCAATTTTTCGTCGTTGCCGGTACCGGCAGCGGAGACACTTCCATTTCTAAAAATGGTTTACTGTTGTGTACCCGGATGCCGCAACAAAAGTGTTAAATCAGGTCCTTTACATTTTTATGCTGTTCCGGAAGTATGTCCCGAAGGAAGGTGTGGGTGAATCAGTGTCCATTCCTGCTTAAGTAATTTGAATCGCAGAATGCACAAAGATGATTCGCGTCACAAAAGCGCAGAAATGGAAGATTTAATCCGCACCAAAGTCATTAAGGGCTTTGGCTATAGATCTTCTAAGAAAAGAAGGCTTAGTAATGAAACTTAAGTAATTCTGAATCACTATGTTTAAGTTATTCACCACCACTCTGGCTAAATGCGGGCTGATGGACCTGCAATTGTAAATAGTGTAAATAAAAATTCTATATAGAGTGATTCTGCTCATAAGACTGAACAACAAGATCTCGTAGAAAAGGAGGCTCAGTACGGAAACATAAGTCATTCTGAATTATAATAAGTTATTCACCACCCGTGTTAAGTGCGTGCTTATGGACCCGCGATTGTAAATAGTGTAAATAAAAATAAGAAGTTGTATTATGTAGCGATTCTACTAATGAGACTAAAAACTTTCCCCAAGGAGCGTGACCCTTGGGGAAAGTTTTTAGTCTTTTAGAGAAGTTAGCAAGATAGGCTTTTTAAATTATATTTTTTGTTTCCACTCTGTAAAGAATATGTAGATTTATGGTACAGTCAGCGTTTTGAATTTCATCTAAAGTTGTTTGTGCTGAGTAGGTTTTTTTTTTTGCAGGATATTAAGATCAAAAACTAAAATCAAAATCGGGTACAGGGCGGGTCACTGTTAATAAAGTTAAAACCTGATTTAAGGCTTGAATTTTCCACTGTAAATCATACAATCTATTTGAAAAAATATGAACTTTCTGTATTTGCTCATTGATTGGTATGCACACTTTTCTGTTACCTTTGATCCTTAATATTTAAGGATCTATTTTTAATGTAGATTTTATAGATTTCCATCTTAGATATTGAGAGACTTATTCGACCATTAAACATTTTTAAATAATTTTTAAGTGATCTCGATTTTTTTTTTGAATTTTAAAGAACATTTCAAGATTATTCCTGATAAAGCTTATCCTGAGTTTTTTAGAATTTTAAAATTATGTTTTAAGGTTCATAGGTAGAACATAATTATTCCCAACAATGACAGACCACTCGGACCTTTATAATTTTTAGAATATAAAGGTCTGGGTGGTCTGTCATTGTCGGGAATAAATAAAATAAAATAAAATATTATAAAAAAACAAAAGTGTTCTGTAAGTGATACTTATGATACTGGTTCAGGATTTTAAATATATATAGCTAAGAGGAGGTTTTTTATCACCCTGTACATACAGGGCTTTAGATATCTCTCTTTCAACCTCTCGGGTGATTAATCAGTGCATTAAATTGAACAACTTCCCCAAGGAACATAGGTAAAAATACGAAAAAAATATTTTGATCTCTCATTCAAAATGCGCTATATGCTGATGAAGTTTGTATGGGAACTCAAAACTGTTTTCGTATTTTGACCTATGTTCCTTGGGGAAGTTGTTCAGTTTCATGGACTGATTAACCATCCGAGAGGTTTAAAGAGAGATACCTAAAGCGTATTTAGGATTAAGATTAAGTATATTTGAATAAATAATAATATCTAGTTTTATCATAGAAAATATATGCAATGTATTACTTAATATATTTTCGGGGTGCAATCCAGGCATGTTGTTAATGTTAAAGTAAATTAGACAAGTAAACCTTAATTTCTTATTTTGGGTAAAAATAGCTCATTGTTACCTCGTCTCATGTATAATCTCGCCACATCGAAAAACAAAAGTCATCTCGTCACACCCAATTTTTGTTTATCTCGTCACAGTGTCAAAATTTATTTAAATAAAGCCAATTTCATGTATATTATATACATTTTTCTGATCTTTCAATTTAAAGTTCTCCGCCCGTAAAAAAGCACCCGTTACCTCAAACCGTGTGCAACCACATACGCCTCACAACAGCTGCTTTAGACCACTTATCGAGGGACTAAGCAATACCATGTCATCGGCGTAACGTTTGTTTGTTACTAACAAATGTGACGTCAATATGACACCCAACCCAACCCAACATGCTGAGTCACTCGATAAGTAGGTTGAAAAGCACAGACGAGCTCAAACCACCCATCGCATACCGCATTCAAACCCATACTCATCCGACATCGTCGTACGGGCCCATCTCACCTGATTCCTCTGATTGATATTAGCCGTTGTTAGCCGAGACGAGATTTTTTTATTTAACTGTGACGACTTGTCACAAAATGTATAAAGTCGAAATGTTATGACGAGATTACACATGTGACGAGATAACAACGACCCAAAGAAATACTATTTTTAAAACCGATTATATACACGTTGTGTTAAAATATTTGCTGAGTTTACCCCCTGGATATGAAAATCAGTAAATATTTTTCTCAACGGCCGGATAAAACTTAAGTGCTTAACTGAAATGGCATGTTTGATGTACATTACCTACTTCATTTGTGTTTTGTCAGAAAATTACCTATAAATAATTGTTTTATCTATGTATGTACCTAATAATAATTTTGAAATGTTAATAAATAAATACCTCCAAAATACCTCAATTTTTTTTTCTACAAAAAAAACTAAAAAGGTTTTAATGGGCATTTTTATTTTTTAAAGAAAGATAGGCAAGATAATGTTTTGGCCGAATCCAGTGTCTAACCGACAAATTGGCAAAAAGTCTAGATACATGACCAAAAAAAGAATATACATGACAGGAAAAAAGAGATGGAATGTTTTTTTTATAGCTGTCCCTTTTTCGCAGTTATTGCTTCACATTTTTTGTTCGAAGTTAACAGTCTTCTTTCGGGTAGTTGTATTGTATGTCTATGTAGTCCATTGAAATGTTACATTTTTTAGGCCTTACCTTGCGTTTTTTAGAGGACGCAATTTTATTTTTTTGATGTGTAGGGGGGGTCAGTGTAAAGCTAAAACCAAGTTTGTGGGGTCGCCACCCTTGTCCCACGGCCGCCATCTTGAAAATAGGGGTTGAAATGGTTTTTACGGTATATCTCTTAAACTATTTATTTTATAAAAAAAATTTGTTAACATTTTTTGTTGCAAATTAAATTCTCTACAACTTTGGTCCAGTAACTTTTTGTCGTAGAACTATAAATAAAAAAGTTATAAGCGAAAATCTTCAGAAATTCGAGAAAAAAATTTATATTTTTCGATGTAACTTTTTTTTTATCATTTTACGAAAAAATGATATCAGACCATTTTTATAGATCGTTTTTTGAGGAACAACTTTTATTTATTAGCCCTCATTTGAAAAATATAGATATTCTTAGACGACACATGAGGATACAACAATGAGTATTTTAAGATGTGGAAGCCAGCTGGATTCGACCCTTATCGTATTTTAGAGGTCAAATGACAACATCGATGATGTTTATTCCGTTCTATTGTCTTTTTAGGAATCCAATTGGGAGGGTGTAAGGAGTTGACATAAAAAACAAAACTACACATCATCTGCTTTCTAATGCCACCCTAATCATCAAAATCGGTTCAGTTGTTTAGTCAAAAGGTTTTTTTTCCATTTTAGAGGTTGTCTAGATGACTAGATACTGAATAGTACTTACTGATTGCTGAAAGAAAATGATTTGGTTTGAGAACTAAAAGCATCGGAGAGTATCTTCTACCCTTCATACATACATACATAAGCTCACGCCTTTAATACCCATCGGGGTAAGCAGTGCATTAGGGGTCTTAGAGCCACTTGATGCCACGTTTGACATATAATTTTGAGGGTTATTAGATGAACCAATAATGTATAAAGGTGAGAGGTTTTCAGACTTTCGCCTATTTATTCGCCTATAACCTATAATTTTTCGCCTATAAACCTATAATACAACAAAACCTTCGCGTCCTACTTACTAACTTTTGTAGTATGCCCGGGAAGAGTTGGCAGCTGGTACTTTTTAAGTTTTACTTGCACTCCCAGTTCAACGTGGAAGGCTATCTTCTATTTCACTCATTCTGTCGTAGACACGGCAGCACATCTGGCTATACATGTTGTCCTTGACGTCGCCCTTATCTCAGTCGTAATAGCGACGACATTCGTATTGAAAATGGGTAACCTGACGTATAGTACTGTTGTCTGTCATTAAAAGAACAAATTGTTCCAACACTGGTATTGATTCCGAGCTGATATCGCTGGAGCTTTTCAAAAGCTTAAACTATCTTCTTCTTCTTATCGTGTAGGTATATTCAAGAATGAGACGAACTTGGCTAACCCTGGTGTCAGAGTTTTCAAACCGCACAATGGCCTCCAATGGTTTTAACGACTGTAGTCAATCGACAACAGCCAGGACCGACAGCTTAACGTGCCCTCCGAAGCACGGAAACGCTCGTGATAAATTGCCTCTTTTGGTCACCCATCAGGTTCCCTGCTTCTGTGTGCGTCCCTTAACCTCACTGATCGGTTGAGATTAGCGAGAGCCGCTGGGTTACGAGCGCTTCAAGCTTAAACTATAAACTTCTAGAAAAGCTTTCTGGGTGTCGAAAGCAGTCTTCTTGCCCCTGCCATGCCGATACCGCGTCGTCGGCTAGACACAGTGTAGCATCCGTAAAAGGCATGGAAAATGGGCATATTCATGCATTGTGTTGGATTAGCTACCAGTTTAAGAATAGGTATGCCTATTCATAAAGTGCATTTTTATGAATAGAATAGAATGCCTGAAACTTTACCCAACACCAAAGGCAATCAATAATTCTTCGGGAGTATTTTGGTTGAAAAAATGCAAAGTTTTGTATGGGAGCCAGAGTCCGACTTGCATTTGGCTTTTTGTTGTTATAGCGATAACAGAAATATATCATTTGTGAAAATTTTCACTGTCTAGCTATATCAGTTCATAAGATATAGCCTGGTGAGTGGTGACAGACGAACGGACGAACTCACCCTTTATACACCCTTTGGATACGGAACCCTAACAAGTGGCTGTATAATTAATTACTCCTTTGCCAGTGTTAAATATAAAAAAAGAGTGGCTGTACATTCATGTAATCCTTTGCCAATACTAAAATTAAAAAATAAAGGTCAGTAGAAATAGCCTCGTCGTAATTTTTGTTTAAAACCGTGATGTCCATTCAATACTGTTTAATTGTTTAATTTTCTTCCGCGTTCACTTGTAGTTTCCAACCTCGATATTGGCAAAATTGTCTTACCTTAAAAGGAAAGAGCCATATATGCACAAGAATAGAATAGAATAGAATAGACATTACTACTATTAATTATTTGTGATTTAATTTTTATGTACATACTGAAAATTTAAATTGTTGATGAAAGGTTATAGTTGTAAACGCTAGTGTTTATATTGTCTTTGATAGTTGTTGCTCGGCAGGTGTTGTGTCGGACGTCGTCATGAGTGCATTTTGTGTTTGTAACTTTTGAGTTACACGAAGATGATAAGTTGGCGGAATTGCGACCACGCAGATTGCCATACATAATACAAATATTCTTAATATGAATCTATTCTACTTGAGCCTGATTATCTAGAGGTGAGAGCAGATTTCGAAAATTATGCAGTGCTTTAGGTGTGTAGTCCTCCCCAGAGTATCTTTCCTGTGTCTTAAACATTTTCAAACAAAAGTCATGCTTGGAAGGAGGATCCAAAAGATTTGTCTCCCATATTTTGAAGGACTGGACACAGAATTAGGGGATTATTTGCTAACAAGCCGCAGGTATCTTTTGGAGCCACTGGTTTGTGCATAGGAACCTCAAAACCTGGTTAAAAAAATCCACCTTATAATTTAGCATAGGTACCCATAAAATGGTCGCTGGGTCATGTCAGTAGCTTGTAAGCTGGACAGTTTAATATAAATGAGGGTCAGAGGGTCATGTTAGGGTCAGGAGATTGTAACTGGTTAAGATATATCTAGGCAGGGCTACCTTAGGTCCCATAGTCTATTAGTGCATAGGTTTTGAATAGGACCCCTTTAGTAAAACTTACAATTTTATTTAAATGTTTTTAAACCCGACTGCTGGCGCACCGTAAGGGAGGGATAAAATACAATTACCTGACATCCCTACTAATCCCTACTATCCCTACTAATATTATAAATGCGAAAGTAACTCTGTCTGTCTGTCTGTCTGTCTGTTACCTTTTCACGCCTAAACCGCTGAACCGATTTTGATGAATTTTGGTACAGAGATAGATTAGAGCCTGGGAAAGGACATAGGCTACATTTTATCCCACAGTTGGGCACGATATAACCTGTAGTCCACGCGGGCGGAGCCGCGGGCGGAAAGCTAGTAAGTAATAAATTAAACCTTCGCGTGCTTTTAGAACACATGGTGTACGAGATTTGTATCGCACGCGGCGTAAACAAGCACGCGACGGGTTAAGTATAGCTGTAAGAGTGGTAACTTTGCAATAAAAAAAATAAAAAATCTAATTGAAAGTTTTATTAAATAATATCATGTTAGCCATGGCTCTGATCAAGGAACTGACATAAAATGGTACATAACACATACAATACAACAAATAATAATATTCATGTTGAATATTCATAACTCTACTAAGTTACACTTCTTGCTTTCTCAGTGTTTCAACAGTTCTCATAATGTGGGTGTTAAAAGCATGCAGGGCGTGCCTGACAACAGAAGGAAGACTTGAAAAGATAGACCCTAAGTTCAAACGAATATTTTCTACTCTAACAGATTTAAAAGTAAGTATTTACTTGGTCTCATGGTAAGTCTTAAAAAATTATGGAAGTCAATGATATTACAATACAGGGCTTTAGGTATCTCTCTTTCAACCTCTCTGGTGGTTAATTAGTGAAACTGAACAACTTCCCCGAGTAACATTGGGTCAAAATACAAAAAAAAAATTTTGATCCCCCATACAAAATGCGCTATATGCTGATGAAGTTTGGGGAACTCAACATTTTTTTTTGTATTTTAACCTATGTTCCTTGGGGAAGTTGTTCAGTTTCATGGACTGATTAACCAACCGAGAGGTTGAAAGAGAGATACCTTAAGCCCCTGTATACACCTTTTATAAAAACCCAATACAATTAGACCCCAGGGCCTTACTTATTGTGTGGGAAATAGTAGTGCTAGTATGTACTAGTAGTGTATGAATACCAGCTAGTCTGGGCCGACAGACAATTTTCAGCTACCAGGTTCTGAAGGTACTTACTAAATTTACTCACTTGTCTTGAAGTCTGGGTGCTGATGTCTTATAGAATATAATTTATTAAATATAAAAATGAATGATGAACACCGCCAGACACTCTGTCGGCTGTAATTTCTACCAGACTCTTTACAGCTCGCAAGTAAATTATGCGATTGTACCTACAATCTGAGCTGTGATTTTTAATATGACGTTCAATTCAGGGCACTGTAATCAATATTTTTTGTAGCACCCAGACTTCAAAACAAGTGAGTAGGTACGAAGAACCCCCATGTGTGACTGCGACTTGGAGGAAGGATCTTCGGATCATATCTTTTTTAACTGCCCTCTCCGTCCAATCTCTCCAACTGTCTCCCCTCCAACATCCCCAAACCTACTAACATGAAGTCCTTACTAACGTATATGTCTGACCCCTTCTTTGTCAAAATACTCTGTAAATATATTAGTCATTTTAATATAAAATTGTGATAATTATTAGTATTTAAAATTGTATATTGCTCTATATTATTTTATATCTTAACAAGGTCCCTACTCTACCAACTTTTCGGCGTTTTCTACTTACAGCTCTTATCAGTTTTCTTGTCTCCTCCATTACCTGACACTGGCAGTAAATGGTCGTTCATTCAAGAACTAATCGCTTGCCATAATCTATCAAGAAGTGAAGTGAATTGACAAGTGAGTAATTTTTGTAAGTATGTACCTTCAGAACCTGGTAGCTGAAAATTGGCCGTCGGCCCAGGTTAGCTAGTATTCATACGTTACTGTATGTACTAGCACTACTATTTCCCACACATTTGGTTAATGAGAATATAAGTAAGGCCTCTCAGCCTTGGGATCTGTCTAAATTGTTTCCGTATATGTCGCCAGAAATTAATAAGAATCGTAAGTTGATCAATTTTTGAGGTAGTTTATCAACTTTCGGCAAATCATACACGGCAGTTGAAATGTATTATTTAACGCAATAAATGTTAGCTAATTGATCAACTTACGATGCCTGGCGGTAAGTTTATCAACTGACGATTTTGCCACACGTCAAGTCATACACGAATGGACCAACGCTGCTCAGTGTACATTTTTACGTTAAACTGATATCCGTAATATAATACACTGTTCTCTGATTGGTCGATGCGACAACCACTTAAGGCAACCACAATCGAGTCGTTTCTGGCACTTCGCCGGCCGCTGCCGCGGCACGCTCGCTACGCTCGCTCGGCTCGTGCGTTGAGGGTCGCAGTTCTAACCTAACCTAACCCAACCAACCCTAAACGGGTTGGTTGGGTTCGGCAACTAACAAACCTACTTGTCGCGGTTCTAAGTGAGACATTCAACCAATCAGCGTACACCTCGAGTTTTCAACCAATCAGCGAACACATCGCGTTCGTCGGAGCATTTTACCGCGAGACGCCGTAAATTGATCAATTACCTGAAATGTATACGTTAAATAATACATTTCAACTGCCTAGTTGAAAACTACCTGGAAACTACAACTTACTTGATAACTACCTCGAACTACAACTACAACGTTATCAACTTACGATTCTTATTATTTTCCGGTGACATATATAAAATTTATAAAGAGGAAAGATTTGATTGTTTGTTTGTTTATATTGAATAGGCTCCAAAACTACTGAACCGATTTGAAAAATTCTTTCACCATTATAAAGCTACATTATCCCCAATGGACATAGGCTATATAATTTTCCCGAATTCCCATGGGAACGAAGTCCCGAGCAGAATGCTAGTTTGTGTATAAAACAAAAAAGGTGGTAAGAACCCACTACAATATATGTAAAACTACTGTGTGTCCGTTTGTGTCTGTGTAAAAACACATACTTAGGTGTGTAATTTGAATTTAAAAAAAAAATGTTAACGGAATAACCGTTCTTATCGTAATAGCATAGATTGCGGTAACCTGAGTAACCTGATGTGAGGCCCTCTGTACTTATAGTGGTAAATTCATTTGTGAAGTATTCCTAAGGATCGATTGTGCCTGATGTTTTTTGATTAAAACAAAAACATTGAATCCTGAAAATGTTTGAAATGGTATTTTATGGGTCTTTGTTAGTGCGAATTATAAGAATACTAGCTTTCTGCCCGGGACTTCGTTCCCGTGGGAATTTAGGAAAATTATGTAGCCTATGTGTTAATCCAGAGTGTCAGCTACCTCGATACCAAATTTTATGAAAATTGGTCTAGCCGTTTAAGTGTGAAAGTGTAACATACATCCATCCATCCATCCATACATACAAACATACAAACTTTCGCGTTTATATTATTAGTAATGATAAGTATTCTCAATTTCACAAAATAATTACAATAACAGATATCGGAAGGTGATGGCCTGCCGACGTACTTTTGCTTGGAGTGCCTGTGGAGTCTCAAGAAGGCCATGGCGTTCCGGCGCCGGTCGCAGCGCGCCTACTACGTCTTTAAGGAGATCCTGCTAGTCAGAAAACAGGTAAGTCTTGTGACGAAGTGAGTAAAATCCATCATAACTCGAACAAACTTGGTTTATTTCTTCTATCTGTCCACTAGTTAAAGCACAGTTTTACTTTAACACTAGAATAATCTTACTAAAGACAACTGTTCAACCCGACGACTCGCGACCAACCAAAGAGTAAAATAATTAAACCAAAAGGAACGACCAACTGCCGTTCGGTTCCGGACGCCAGCCTTGTCTCCCACTCTCTCCCTACTTCAAAATGACGCACTTCAACGTGACTGTTCGAGTTTCTCCCACCAAATTCACAAAAATATATCAAAGAAACTTCTTGCAAATTACGAATCACGACAGTCTATTGTTATTAAACATTTTTTCGTTCTTTTATTCAACCTTTGGATCCCACTTCTGTGTAAAGGCCTCCCTATTCTGAGTGAATGTTTTTTTTTTAAATTTTTTTTTTATTAATAGTGGGTGTGCCCTTGATCACAACATAATGAGATTTACTATGATTTTCGAGTATCAGAATGCAAAGTACATTGCATTGGTTTCGTGCAAAGTACGGACGGCCGCAACTTAGGTTACCACACGCGTGCACTCGGTACTGTTGTGATATATATATCTCCTAGCCGATTTCGGCTATAGCGACTGGATCTGAATTTATATCAGGGCGCGATCGATTGCCCTAGCGTGTGCCCTAAGATGGCTGCAATAGCCTATCTTGTTAGAGAACGTGCGTGAACAGTCACGACACGTAAGGACACCGTCCACATAGTTATATGAGATGGCTGCTGGTGGTCTAGCCTTAAGAGCATCACGCTTATCGTCGAGGCAGGACCTTCGGTGCTCTTCAAATTTGGATACACTTTTGTATACCAAACGTCTCCATTCAGGGCGGCAGCTTGCCTTATCTTCCCACTTGAGGGGGTCCATATCACATCTTTTCATGTGTCTTTTCTGAACATCCTTGTACCGTAAGAACTGGCCGCCTTGTTTTCGCTTGCCGTTCTGGAGTTCAGAAAAGAACATGCGCTTTGCCACCCGTTCTTCAGACATACGTGCTACGTGCCCGCACCACCGAAGCTGGCGTCGCATCAGGTACGCCTCAATGCCGCAGACTTTTGCCCGTCGGAGAACATCGGTATTTCTTACCCGATCCGACCACTTGTTGTTTAAAATGTCGCGGAGGCATTTGAGATGGAACCCGTCTAGCGTCTGTATATGCTTACCCATGTCTCGGAGGAATATAGGAGGTTTGGTAGAACTATCGCAAGGTAAACTGTTGTGATAAGAGCGGTTTTGCAATGAAAATGGAGTAACCTGATGCGCTGACCTATGCATGCTGTTTTTATTGCTTTTTTACTGAAAAAAAAAACTTGTGAAAATAACCTCATTCAACTCAGGAACGAAACCAATAATGTCTAACAGAATTTCCACATTTCAGGTGACCTTGAAAGACTTGGAAGCAGTAGATCGTAAGAAGACGAACCTGATCTCATCTTACAGCTGCTGGTCCCCAAAAGACTGTGTGGTATATACCGTCACCACCCCGGACGCAAGCAATGACATTCCACTTGAAGAAGTCAGCCCAGAAATTCAGCAGGCTATTAAAGATAGCTTAAGTATGTATTATTAAAGATAGTTGGGGTATTTGTTAACAATATTTGTGCGAATGGGACTTGAACCCACGACCCCGGGAGTAGATCTCCTGGTGCTCTAACCAACTGAGCTATCGTGCCTTCAACTTAAGCGGCGAAGTTCCTTATTCCTTTACTAAATACATTAACACAGGGGTTCCCTAACTTATTTGAGACGCGCCCCCTTTCGACCATAAAAAAAATTCCGCGTCCCCCATGCTCCAGTCCACATTATTAGTTCAGAATTAAAAAGTATATAATAACAAAATAAGTATTTTATTGCTTATTAAAAATTTTACAAAAACCATACAAAAGGTATTTGGTAAGTAGAACCTACTTATTGGGAATGTGATGGATGATATTGCATGGATTTGACGAGGTTTACAATTCTTGGCTTAACCATAGAAATTACCAATGTCAAGTTTATTTCTACACTTGGTTTTTATTGCAACTACAGCAGAAAATCCCCTTTCGCACAAATATTTACTTAAGAATTGAAAATAGCAGATATTTTGGCGTAAATTGAGAAATATTTGACCCAAAACAGTGATTGACCCATTTTTTCAAAATCGTATTTAGCAGCAGAACTATTTTTAATGTCCAAGACTTCCTTTATTGTTTATCTCTAATAAGGTTTTTAACATTTGCCCACCGAGGAAACAATATGTTCTTGACAGGCGTCAATCTCAGCTAATTTCTGTGGCTTTTAATCGAAAATTACTATTACTTATTGGTCGTATCAGCAGTCTGGAATGCATTCTCTCAGCGGTCGTAGGAATTTTATACTTAACTACACAGGTGGCCCACGCCCCCCTTTAATGGTCTCTGCGCCCCCCACTTAGGGAACCCCTGCATTAATACGTCTTTCGTGTAGGTTAGCGCCAACTTGTGTCTCGAACGGCTCAGGCTTAGGTGCATATAAGTATTATTAAAGATATCTTAGGTGTATGTGTTATTGAAGATAGCTTAGGTATGTACGTGTTGTTATTTTTATCTGGCGTTCTTAGCGACCTCCAACCGAAGTCCGATGCCAAACAGCTTGCTCTGTTCCGTTGGTGCGTGGGAATATCAGTGCCTTAATGGCATTTTGTGGGTTAACTCGCTCCATCGTCGACCTCATCTAAGCCCTTGGTCAAGATTGAGGTCAAGAGTTAACCTATCTTATAATAAGAAAATAAAAAAGTATGTATAATATACAGGGCTTTAGGTATCTCTCTTTCAACCTCTCAGGTGGTTAATCACTGAACAACTTCCCCAAGGAACATAGGTCAAAATACGAAAAAAAATGTTGATCATACAAAATGCAAAGTTTGTATGGGAACTCAAATTTTTTTTTCGTAATTTGACCTATGTGGCTTGGGGAAGTTGTTCAGTTTCATGGACTGATGGACCACCCGAGAGGTAAAAAGAGAGATACCTAAAGCCCTGTATAGCAATAAGGCCGCCGCATTGTACAGTCAAGAGCAGGTCCCGCTTTACACTACCAGTTTAAGCTGAGCTCAGATTTAAACTGCGCGCCATACAATGCAGGGCCGGTCCAAAGTCCAAAATGTCAAGCTTGACGTGCTCTTGAGTGTACACTATAAGATTAACGTGTTTTTGTTTTATGATTATGTTTTTGGTGTGCAATAAATAGGTAGTATTGTAATGTAATTATGTTATTATTTTCAGTTACAGACGCAGAAAACAAACCAAAAGATTTTGACTTTGATTTACAACTTGACAAAGAAAAAGGCATTTACAATTTAGAAATAAAACATTCACAAAATAAGGAGAATGTTCCTAACGTACCTAACAGCGAAATTAAACCCAAACATGGAGAAATTGCAAAACAGAACACTAATGTAATCAAAAATGCGTCAATACTAGTCGATATTAAGCCAGCGAATTACAAAGAGATAGAAAGAGAAGAAGAGGAAGAGAGAAAGAGGTTGAGAGCGAAAGAGATAGAACAAGCATTGCAGGAGATAGAAGCAGATGATGTGAATACAGCTGATGATGGTCCGTATGACGACGGGGTTCCTGAAGATATTGATTTAGATGATGTTTTTAAAGGTAAGATTTTTTTAACCTGAATACGCCTTTATAACATAACTAGCTTTAATAGTTATGTTAAAAAGGCGTATTCAGGTTATACACCTTTATTATTAATAAAAAAGTAGACATTAGGACCTACTCCTCTGCCAAAGTGAGAAGTGGTGTACAAAAGATACTCCTCGAAATACCTACCGATAAAATATACTCCATCTTAAACCCAATTTGCTGACCCTCTTGAGTTGTATCTTGCCTAGTGGTTTGTTTGCACCAACAATCGCTGGTGCAATCAAACTGATCCCAAGACCTAAAATCGTAGTGCTAGGCAGGTCCAATCCAATCCGATCACGCACTCATACATACATACACACACACACACGCATACACACACAGTCACACACGCATACACATATCTATTTATACACACACACTTACACGCACACACAAGTAGACACATACCAAAATGCATGCAGATATCTTTCTTTTTAAATTCTCTTTTTTGCTATTAGTTTGTTTTGCACTAGATGTTTATATTATACTACACCTATTAAGTCTATGCCTACCTTTTGACAGTTTTATAGATTCCAGGGAAAGGACTGGTGACCTATATTACAGGTTTAATTACCTAGTTTAGGCACCAGCCCCCACAAATAATATAAAGTTGTTGTTAACTGCTAAATAAGGTTTAAAGAAACAATGTAACAGACTATGTTAACTGATTTAATATCTCTTGTGTACCCTATTTTTTTGTGGTGTGGAAATAAACATTTTTTCTATTGTATTGTAATAATAATGAATCATCTATTTCAGGCTTTGCCCATGTTACACAATCAGATATATACAGTCGTGGCCAACTAATTAGGGACGCTATATCACGAAAATGCACGAGTTTCTCTTAATGCCGAGAAACCATTTCAGAACGTAGCTTTGAAGCTTTTACCATTGGCAACAAGTAAATTGACTAGTATTCTAAATACTTAGTGGTCAGGGAAGGAAATAGCTACATGCCATCCTAATTTTTTAAATAAATACGGCACTGCTTTTTTCTCATTATTAACTAATATATGGACAACTAATTAGGGATATGTAAAATTTTGACCATAAAATTAAATATGCTGGGTAATATTTAAATGTTTATTATATAAAAAAGGTAATTAACAAAATTTAAACAAAAAAAAATGGAAAACCGATATTCTAATAACCAGTATGGTTTCCTTTGTTGGTTAAAACCATTTGACATCGGCGTGGCATCGATGCAATCAAATTATTGCATATTTCTAAAGGAATATTATTCCAAACAGCTTGGAATTCGTCGTAAAGCTGATTTTTTGTTGCAGTACGTCGAGTTGAAATTTTTTTCTTGGCTTCGTACCATAAGTGTTCGATTGGGTTTAGGTCTGGGCTGTTTGCGGGCCAATCCAGTACCGTCCCTGACTGCTGCGCTAGGAACGATTTGACGGAATGCGCTGTATGCTTTGGGTCGTTATCGTGTTGGAATGTCCACAACACTGGCAACACTTCTTCAGCTTCAGCATACGGTATCATTTGTTTGTATTGAAACTGGTCTAATTTGCCTTTTTTTTTTTATTAGCCCTACTTCATGTCCTGAAAAACAGCCCCAGATCTGAATATTGCCTCCTCCATGTTTCACCTGCTTTTTTGTATATTTTGGATTCATGGCTGATTTTATTGGCCGTCGCACATATTGTCTGCCATCTGATGAAATCAAATTTATTTTGGTCTCGTCAGAAAAGAGCACATTTTTCCATTGAGCAACAGTCCAATGTCCATACTTCCTTGCAAACGCCAATCTTGCTTGTTTGTGTAATTTCTTCAGTAACGGAACTTTGCGTGCTACTCTTCCTACGAGTTTTGCCTCCACTAGCCGCCTTCTGACGGTCCTCGCTGATACTCCAGCATTCATTTCTGGTCCAAAAACTTCGCTCTTGATATGAACGGAACCCATAAAGGGATCTCTCTTCGCGAGAGCAATCATTCTGCGATCATCTTGTGGGGTGGTTTTTCTTGGTCTCTTCTTTCTAGGCACACTTTCAGTTGTATTATGCGTTTTGAAATATGCCACAGCATTGTAGACCATGTTTTTGGAACATTCCAAATGATCTGCTATTTTCCTTACGGCCACCCACGCTGGTAAAAATTAATAATTACTTTTCGCATTGTTGCGTCACAACCTTCGATCAACTATAGAAAACTAGATACACAGTCCCATACAAAATGAAATTTAAAAGTGTCCTAACTACAATACGTACTTAGATAGTTGTATACCACTTCATGTATTATGAAAAAGTTCTAAAGTGTCAAACATTTTAATCTAATTTAAACCTTAACGTAATATTATAAGGTCGAAAATAAAATCTGTTTAATTTGTAAAATACCACTTTTGGTTTTGAACAAAGGATAACGTAAGACAATTTGATGACACTGGCTGTCACGTAGAACATGGGAGGAGTGGAGTTGCCTTTGTTAATTTTAAAAATATATTAGTTGGGTCGATTTCACATAAAAAAATCTTCGTACAAACTTTTTAACAAATTCAAAATGCTACGAAATGGTGTGGTTTTCTTTTTAACCCCTGATTGTGTTGTGTATGTATATGAGCATCATAGCTCTTAAACTGATGATGTTAATGGTGCAGTTTATTTAATTCGAAAGCTTCTTCTTGCGCTGGATTTCAGATATGATTTATCAAAATTGGTTCAGCCGTTTACTTTTATGTTAGTTTTTATGGTTTTTTATTATTGAAAAAATCACATTCATTTCAAATTAACCGACGATTAATATACATTACAATTGATAATCACAGCCGCCGCCATTCTTCTTAATTATTGCTTATAAACATAATATTCTATGCTTATTTTTTTATGAAATATGAAATAACTTATACAAAAAGAAAAGAACTGTGTCTTTCCCGATTACACATATATTATGTTTTGCTTATTTAAAACTTAGTATAATTTTTTGAACAGAAATGACCTATTGAGATTTAAGAGTGGAAATTAGCTATGAAACTAAATAGATATTTAAGTACAAGAAATAATATATTAAAAAAAAAAAAACAACCAACTCAAAAAAAAACATTTGTCTTCTTCGCTGTCATCATCTTTGTCCTGAAGATGAAACATATTTTTTTTATTTTATTCAATACAAGAAACTCCAAATCAAAAGTGATAAAAAGGTACACACTATTTGAGGTGCAGCTGTTTTGTGTAACCTTTTGACTCCTTTTGTAATGACATACGAGTCACTTTCTAAAAAATGCTTGGAGCAAACGACACTACTTTGCGACGGCTAAAAAAATCTTCACATCTTTGACGTGCGATCACGGATGTCCACTGTCCACATCGCACAGGATCTCTAGGAAAACTAAAAATCCAATAAAACTTTATGTTTGTAAACGTCACGCACGTTAAATTTTTTATTAATTCAATTTTATATGATTAATGGTTTTGCCATAATACCTTTAATGTAAGTATAGAAAACAGAATTAATATATATACTCTTTACACTTAAATTTTATAACACAGATGAAAATGAAAAAAAAAACAATAGAAAAAAAACAGCGTCTCTATTTGTTTTAGAACAGAGTCACTGCATAACCCGAACAAATGATGTTGAAATACAACGGTATGGATTTGTAAGTTCGGCTAGTGTCTATTCAATTTAAAGGGTTATACTCTCGCCGAATGTTATTTAATTAAACTAAAAAAATGTTTTATAACCTTTTCTTGGCCAAATACCAAGATAATTTCAATTCACATATAATAATTACAAAACTACTTATTTAAAAAATGTAATTCCATATTCCTTTAATGTTCTGGAGGTGTGATTTTTACAATTTTTCACTGCGCACTGCGGCATGGTTACTTTCGGAACGAACGAATGCTACTAAACGAAAAGACAACCTAAAACGTCAAGTGGGTGATCATTTAGTGAGGGAACTTTTTTGTTGTGGATTGTGTATCTAGTTCTTTATAGTTGATCGAAGGTCACAACTCTTTTTTCGACCCATATTTTTAATCATTTTATGAGTTTACAAAACACACAGTAACGATCTCGCTTTTCAAATTGCCGCCAAAATTGAAAACGCGCAAAAGAAAAGCTATAACTTTTTATTTTTTTTGAAATTAGAAGGCAAAAACTAAATGTCCCTAATTAGGTGGCCAGATCTTTTGTACCACATTTATTTGTTAATGTGTTTTGATGAGGTTGTATACGAATAGTATGTATTTTATTTTATTTTTATTTTATGCTAAGAACTAGAGTACTATCAGTTAATATGTTTATAAAGTAACAGACAATAATATCGAATATAGGTTATAATAAAAGGACTTGAATAGTTAATATTGCTTGGTGTCTTAACTTTCCCTAATTAGTTGGCCACGACTGTATATATAAAACAAAATACTAAAATTATTATAATATAAAAATAAAAATAAAACTCATGTCAAAAATTAAAAAACAAAAGAAAATTAATTTAAAATGTATCAAACTGATTTATATTTTTCCCGCGACTTCGTCCGCGCGGAATAGTTACTTTGGGCCGAATTTTTATTTTATTATGCTACTTCTTCATCCCCACAAAGGTCGAAATTTCAAAAACGCTACAACAAATGTTTATTTTTTTTTCTTATCAAGTGCCTAAATACTAAGTTTCATGGTTTTATATATTCGCAATGACCAACTTCCATACAAACTTTCATCTGTAGTATATACTGATCTGTTTGAAATCGGTGCCAAGCCAAATAACTTCGATAGGCCGCCTTTGCACCGACTTCAAACAGATTAGTAGGTACTACGTAGCACACTAAGGTCCGTATTACGGAACGCGACTCTGATTTATACTTAAGTAGCAGTCGTCTTTGTTATTTTGATAGTGAGAGAAAGAGACAATCAATCCCTACTGATATTAGAAATGCGAAGATAACTCACGCTAAACTACTGAACGGATTTTTGTGTTTGGTACAGAGATAGATTAGACCTTGGGAAAGGACACAGGCTACAGCCGCGGGTGGAAAGCTAGTACTCAAATATAGATCAAGGCTTAAGTCGCCTTCTGCAATACGGAATGACGTTGTCTTTATATTTCGCTTTGAAGTTGGTTCATTTTTGTTTTTAAGGTTTGCAAGAAGCTCCGAGCGATGACGACAGTTTGCCAGAACTTGACCCGTTCCCGCCAAAACGGCAACCAAAAAAAAAAGCCCGAGTTGAAAAGAAAAAGGCTCGAGCGCCAATCAAAAATGCTACTAAGTCGGTAAGTTAAATTAGCTTTAAGTAAGTATTTTGTAATAGAATAGAAAATTATTTATGGCACAGGACATCATAACACAAACATTTAACGACACACGAACAGTAGAAATACACAAAAAAAAAACAGACAAAAAAAGAACTTCATAGTTATCTACACAAAAAAAAGAAAAAATATTTATATACAGGGCTTAAGGTATCTCTCTTTCAACCTATCGGGTGGTTAATCAGTCCATGAAACTGAACAACTTCCCCAAGGAACATAATACGAAAAAAAGAAGTTATGTTCCTTGGGCTCTCCCAGAGAGGCAATGGGGTAACTACTAACTACAACACTGCAGCTAATAAATTGGTGAATCATTTGAAATTTTATAACCCGTTCTACTGGAAGTGAAGATTGAAGACAACCCCTCATCGTATATGTGACATTTCAAGATTTCGACAGTCGATGCCCTCAACGTCAAGTGCACTTTATGTGACCGGATTGCGCGTTCACGACGGAAGGTCAACGGATGGTGATCATAGTCAACGGAATCCAGTAAGCTTTGGGTGGTGGCTTCGCTGTGAGGCTCTCGACGGAAGGCGTAGTGTGTCTGGTCAACAATACTGAAGTCTATACGAGACGCCTATGGAGATTTTTACAGTGGACAAGAGGAGCGAAGATTTTCGAGCTATTTTTGGGAACGAAACAACATGTTAAAGGAACATGTTAGTTCATGTGTCCCTACAAACTGAAAAATGGTCCTCTTTGTGATCAACGTTTTAGGGACTTGCACTCGCTTAAACTTTATGAAACTTTGACATATTGTAGAGAGGGATCAGGGAAAGAGTGAGAGGTTTCAAAAGTCTCTACGTACTAGTCTACAAACTTTTTTAGGGCCATTTTACGAGAGGACCATTTTAAGTTTTTCTGCGGTTTGCAAAAAGTTTAAATGCGATCGAGCTAAAATTTGGTACAGATGCTAGAGGCTATAATATCTACCTTCAGCTCTTTATATAAAACTAGCTTCCCGCGCGGGACTTCGTTCCCGTGGGAATTCGGGAAAATCATGTACCCTATGTCCATCCCGGATAATGTAGGATTCTAATGGTAAAAGAATTTTTCAAATCGGTCCAGTAGTTTCGGAGCCTATTCGATGCAAACAAACAAACAATCAAATCTTTCCTCTTTATAATATGTATAGACTAGCTTCCCGCTCGGGACTTCGTTCCCGTGGGAATTTGGGAAAATCATGTACCCTATGTCCATCCCGGATAATGTAGGATTCTAATGGTGAAAGAATTTTTCAAATCGGTCCAGTAGTTTCGGAGCCTATTCGAGGCAAACAAACAAACAATCAAATCTTTCCTCTTTATAATATGTAGAGATACAATGAGAGTTATTGAATTTCGAAAAAGTGGTCAAAAAACGCGGTTTTTTGCGGATTGCTCAAAAACTACCAAAAACTACCTACCAATAGTAGATTTTACAACAAGTGCACAAAACGAGTCATTTTTATCCCAGAGTAACGTCGAGGATAAAAATGGTTTTGTGGACGAGTTATAAACTCTGCTTTTCACTTCGATTGCGAGGAAATAATAAAATAACATATAATAACAAATTTTATCTTTAAACTTCTGATTATTTTGGCTGTATGGAGTTTTCTATGCCTTACTATAGACCCATTTATGAGTAGATCACTTTGTGCACTAGAGCACAAAATGCGATTTTGTGCAGCCTTTAGTAGATCGTTTTGTGCTCTAGAACACAAAAAACGATTTTGTGCAGCCTACGATCAGCCTTTAGTAGATCGTTTTGTGCTCTAGAACACAAAAAACGATTTTGTGCAGCCTACGATTTTGTGCAGCCTATAGTAGATCGTTTTGTGCTCTAGAACACAAAAATCGATTTTATGCAGCCTATAAGCTGCACAAACAAGCACTTTCCGAGCATGAGTAGTGAAAAACTCATTTTGTTCGTCTTTTTGTTGCGTTTTTTTTGTTAAATAACACTTTGTAGGTAGTGATGTATGGATGTTTGTTACTCTTTCACGCTCGAATGGCTGGACCAATTTTGATAAAATTTGGTATAGAGGTAGCTGACAGTCTGAATTAACACATAGGCAGTGGCGTGCATAGACATTTTAGGCAGGGTATGCAGTGAACTTTTAGTGATGAAAATTATTAAGATTTTAGAATGTTAGTTAAAACAACTTAAGGTTATTCAAATCAAAATAACCTGTGCTGTTCCAAACTTTTATATAACAGTTTGAAAACAAAATGCACGGAACACAAAATAAGCGGTTAGTATGCACACAGCCCATGAGCCAAGTATATTTTAGTATTAAAATGTCTTACTGCGGCACCTTTTTTTGCGTCAAATCCAATCTGGGCACGCATCGGCCTTTTGCGATAATGTTTACTTTTTCTTGAAAAGGTAAACTTGAAAAACTACGCAGTTTCAGCAAACAAACATCATCACCACACTTTTCACAACTTATTGTACTCATTTTGTTCTAAACAAATGTCTAACAATCACTATAAACTGATAAAACAATAATTTGGACAAGTTTTCGTACATAGTTACAAAAGAAAAACAATCCAATAAGAAAAACTTGCCGCAAAATTAAAAATCTATAACAGCCCTTCCAAACTTACCGAATATTGACACTTCTCAATTTGGTAGCATCGCTTTATAGGCAGAGCTTTTTTCGCCATACAATCAGTTCGTTAATTTTTGGCGGGGGAGGCGAAACAGCCAATCAGAAGCCAGCATTTTTCGACAAAAAAGGCATTACAAACGAGTGCTTATAAGCTTCGCCATCTAGCGGCGGCGACGAGCGGCACGGCTCTCTTCTTACTAGTTCTAATGTTGAACTAGTTTAGATGGCGCTGTTTTGAAAAAGTTTAAATTAAAAAAATACATATAATGTAGATGACGTGATTTAGTAAAACATTTATTCGTTTCACAAATTTTGATTCTGTGATCGTAAGTGTACATTATATATTTAATTTTTGTTTTATTTTCCTTGAATACCCTAGGGTAGGCACTGCTTTTCTACTTGTATGGAATGCACTGCACATAGGCTACATAATTTTTCCAAATTCCCACGGAAACGAAGTCCCGGGCGGAAAGCTAGTAATAAATAAAAAAAGTTTACTTTGAAGCTAACTGTGCCAAGATAAAAGAAGTGACAAGAGTCCTTGTTTTTCTTGAATTTTGAATCTTAATGTAAAGCGATAAGGTCGGTATTTCATTGGTGTTCACGTTCGGTTTTTAATAAATTCCATTTTTTAGCAGAGCGCTATTTATTGTGATGATCATTTAATCTGATAAGATAACCCTCACAATGTGTGTCAAAGGTGGCATCTGGTGGTTCTAGAACCACTAGAGCATGCTCCCGGGAATTCCCGGTTCTGAAATTACCGGGAAATCCCGGTACTATTGGAGTATATCCAGTACCGGTACCAGACACGATAATCCCGGTTCTCCCGGTTCCGTAAAATTGTTATTTTGACTAATTTAATTTCAAATTTCGCGGGCGTGAGCTTCAAAACTACAAACCGCGCGCTTAGCAGACGCGGGTGGGAGTCGGCGGGAACGGCGGGAAGGCCGCGCGGCGCGGGGGGCCCGAGCGGGGTGCACGAGCGTGCATCTTCGGTCATTTTGCCGCTTACTTCGCGTAAAACAGTGATAATTTTATAGTGAACCAAAAAATACTTGTTTTGTGATAAATTAAGGTGAGTAATAACTCACAGTACTGTGGTAATAATGTGACATTCATATTAAGAAACGTTTTAATTATGTTTTTGTTTATTTCACGAGTTTTGCATACCTAACCTACAAAACCTAATTTAATTTTGTTTGAGGCTTGTTTGTTTTCTAACCACACAAATACATAGCTACTTCAAATAGCACGCAGGGGCAATTGGGCATGATTTTACTGCTACAATCTTTTTAATTAGCTACAGTATGGGGAATCAGATAGGTAACCAAATAGGTACCTACATCTTCTATATTCTGAGCAATTTTAAGGCAAAAACACATTATGATTAGAGCGATCTATGTATATTGTGGGTCGATCGTTAAATTGGCAATTTCGTTGATATATCCGCCCGAAAGGTCATGTTATAGGAAAGATTCAATAAATTACAATTACCTTAAAGATTTTTAATAAAAAATAATTAAAAATTCATTTACTTTGTCGCTTTTTTAATTAAAGGTACTGCTTGCTTGCAATGGATTACGAAGAAGTTAGTGGTGAAAAGGCTTCTATTTGGCGTCATTTTCTTAGGGCCAAGGATAAAAACAAGGCAAAATGCAAAACATGTAATAAAATCCTGAAATCCGTTGGAGGAAGCACAAGTGGGTTGCATAAACACGTGAAAAACGTACATCACGTTAACTTGGATGCCGAGCAAACTTTATCGTCAAACAATCAAAGCTCGGGTTCTGAAATACCAGCAGTTTCTGTACCGCTATCCACTAATAAAAAACATAAGTTGACTGATTATTATCAATCCAAAGACAAACCTTCAACTGAGACTAGAATATCCCGCATAATTGCTTTAGACGGCGTTGCTTTCCGAACGTTAGAGAAGTCACAAGATATTAGAGAAGTTTTTGGAGAGTCAGGGCATACAATCCCAAAATCCGCTAACACTATTCGAGAGACTGTTATCAGGCACTGCAATGAAAAGAAGGAAGATCTAAAAAAAGAAATTGCAATTCTCTTGTCCGCTGAAGATAAGTTTGGGATTTCGTTTGATGAGTGGACGTCAAATAGAAATCGGAGATACATAAGTTTAAATTTACATTCACAGTCTTTAAGCGGACCCTTTAAATTCAAAAACTTAGGTCTCATTAGGGTTCACGGGTCACTGCCTGCAAAGAAATGTATTGATGCAATCAAACAGAAACTGGAATTTTACGGCATTTCTTTAGAAAAGGATGTTGTTGGAGTAACTACTGATGGATGTAGCATGATGGTAAAAATCGGTAAGATATTGAAATCTTTGCACCAAAAGTGCATAGCACATGCAATCCAGTTGGCTCTCGCAGACGTCTTTTATAAAAATAAACGTGCCATTAATGAAAATATTACTGATATTAATCATCAAGAATCTGACGAAGAGGAAGACTTGCCATTAGCGGAATTAGCCCCCTTGTTACGCTCTCGTGAAGGTATTCAAACAGAACAGTCAGATATTGAAGACGATACTGACGATGACGACGGCGTAATATTTACGCGGGATTGTGGAGATAGACAAAATCAATCAAATATGATATATTACGATTTGTTGGCCAAAGTAAGGAAGGTTGTGAAGATTTTTAAAAAATCGCCAACTAAAAATGACGACGTGTTACAAAAATATGTCGAATTGGAACATGGAAAAGAATATACTTTGGTATTGGATGCCAAAACTAGATGGAGTAGTATGGCTGATATGCTTGCACGCTTTATTAAGCTAAAAGTTTGTATTTCTAAAGCGTTGATTGATATTAACTCTGAGATTAGCTTCAACCAAAATGAGTGGACGGTATTGAACGAACTCTATGAGATATTAGACATAGCAAAAACAATTGTAGAGAGTTTGTGCCGCCGCGACGCATCATTACTTTCGGCTGATGTCGCAATTAAATATGCGTTGAGGAAACTCAATAGTATGGACACAGTTTTGAGCAAAGAAATGAGTTGCACTTTAAAAAAAAGGTATCTAGAGAGGCGTCTTCTTAATGCGGCGACACTCCAGTATCTTACTAACCCCGAAAAATACTTTGCGGAACTAAATAATACTCATGATTTTCCTCGGCCAAGTTCTGATGAAATGTGTCGTCTCATAATTGATCTTGTAAATTTTGACAATGATGGTGCCATCTATAACGACGAAGAAAACACTGGTCAAGAAGATATTCTGATTACGAACCCCGCTATGTCTAAAAAAGATGAACTAAGGCTAGAATTGGAAAAAGCTGTACAAAATCCAATCAGTCCCCAAGACCGCAGCTGCTTTGCAACACTTACAACAACCGTTAAGTTGGAAATGACGTTGTTCGAAAACACGGGCAGTCGCGGCCACAATCTGACACTAGCTTTCAAATATTTAAAAGCTATTCCCCCAACAAGCGTGGAGCCGGAAAGAATATTTTCATCGGCAGGATATATTTGCAATCGTTTGCGAAGTTCGCTAAGTGACCAAAGTTTGGACGTCATAAGTTTTTTGCGGTCATATTATCAAGAAGAACGGGCGTTTTAAAATATTTCTAAGGCGGAGTAATTCATGTTCATGTTAACATATTGATTAAAATTATTAAAATACTTTCATTTAATAAAAGTGTTTTTATTGATTAGCTTAGCTTCTACCAGGTTCACTTGTAAGAGCTGTCTGTCTGTATGCAATTATTAAACTATGTAAATAAATTTTGCTATTCCATTTCAACCTGGGATTAAAAAAAAAATACATTTGGCTTGTTTTGTATGATAAAATACATGAATAGGTACAACTTTCGTCTTCTGTTTCGTGTCGTGTGACTATTTTGAATTACTTATCACGAGGAACCGGGAGTACCGGGAGAACCGGTACTGAAGGCGCTTCAGCACCGGGAATCAAAATTATGGAAGCGGTACCGGTACTGCAGGCCCTAAGAACCACTGATGCTCTGCCTTCCCCGCTAGTGATTATAGGCGTGAGCGTATGTATGTATTTATCAATTAATTTTAATTCCAGACTGCTACTGTATTATCCAAAACTGAGATAAGGTACATGACACATCAAGAGCAAGTGGAGGCGTTTATGAGGAAAGTACAAGACCGGGACTTCGTAGCGTCTCTTTATAAGTGCGGCTTGTGTGTTTCCAACTTTAACACTATGGAAGAGTTGTTGAAGCATGTTGAATATCATAAAAAAAAGGTAAATAACCATTGATTTACAATAAAACAACTACATAGATACCCAATCTCAAAGAAACGTCAACCAAAAACTGTCCGAGCTTTGACGGATGAGTGAGCAGGATAAAAGAACTGAATAAAAGAATGAAAGAGTGAGAAAACCTATCAAAAATAATGCCCAATCGTTGTGATGGGCATTTATTTGCCGCAGACACTTTTTGAGCGCGATTGGAAGTCGAGTTGTTTATTGTAGGTCAATGTAAATAACAATAAATAGACGCTACACACTCAAAGGCCCACACTAAGGTTTTCCTTGTGTCGTGGGCCCCTCGGAACATACATAAAGACAAACACAAACACTCATGACTCGAGAATAAACACAAGGGAAGGGATATTAAGTCAATTAAAATCAGAATATATGTATGATTGAGTTAAAAAGAGCACGCCTTGGAGAGCACCCTCTTTGCCTATTCTTTTCCTAAGGAAGACTGCACTTTAATTCACTATTTAAAAACACTAATTTAATTCACTATTTAAAAATGCTAATTTAATTCACTATTTAAAAAATGCTAATTTAATTCACTATTTTGACTTATTTTGAATAACATCAAAAACGTCAAGAGTTAACCCATCTTATAGAAAAAAAAACAAAACATCCTGAATGTTCTATGAAATAAAGATATTTATGACTGTGACTTATAGATCTGTAGCCCGGGGACATTTATATTATGGAAAAAGTTTACCGTTTGTCTTTGTGAAATTATTATAGATTTCCATTTTATATACTAAAAAAGTGAGGTCTTAACGACCGTAACCCGCCATAACCATATGTAGTGATAAGTTAAAAAATTTCTATATATGCTAGTTTTGAGTTACCGTTTCTTTATACATCTGTTAATAGGCCCTCTGAACAAACCATATACCTATGTTAAGAGGATTTCTGTGGCCGGTTTAGATTTTAAGACTCATTTCTTCTTCATGGACCAAATGTGTCTTAAAATCTAAACTGGCCACAGAAATCATCAATAGGTATATGGTTTGTTAAGAGGGCCTATTAATTAACATATGTATAAATTTGAAACGGTAACTAAAAATGTAAAAAAAAACCAAAAAAACACTACATATGGTTACGACGGGTTACGGTCATTACGACCTCACTTTTAGTATATAAAATGGCGAAGTCTATAATAATTTCACAAAGACAAACGGTAACCTTTTTTGTAATATAAAGGTCCCCGGGCTACAGATCTATTAGTGTAGCTCTTTTTAAGAGTGTAGCGTTAATTAATTTAATTTATAATTTCAGACTGAATTCAAGTTTTCATGCGATATATGTAAGGATCGCTTTGACGCCGACGAGGCCTTGCTCATGCATCAGGCCGAATGTCATTGGTACGAGTACACCTGCCTAGCATGCAATGATAAGCATTACTCGCTGTAAGTATTGTGTCTACACTAATATTATGATAACCCTCACAATGTGTGTCAAACGTGGCATCTAGTGATTCTAGAATCACTGATGCACTGCCTACCCCGATAAGAATTTTAGATGTTATTTCTTTCTAGTTTTTTTATAATGCAAATGAATGTTGACGGCCGGTTTGGTCGAGTGGTAGTGACGCTGCCTCTCGATCGGCGGGTCCTGGGTTCGATTCCCAGTCGGGGCAAATATTTGTGAAAAAGCAGATTTTGTTCTCGGGTCATGGGTGTTTGTGTCTGTCTTTGTGTGTTCCAAGGGACCCACGACACAAGGGAAAACCTTAATGTGGGCCTTTGAGTGTGAAGCGTTTAAAAAAAAAAATGTTTTGACTTCACTAAGGCCCGTGTTACAGAAGGAGACTCAAGTCTTGATCTATACTTAAATATTATTGTCTATTTCTCTCACTATTAAAATGTCAAAGACGACCGCTATTTAAGTTTACAGGTGTCCCACGCCCACGGCTATGCCACATGGAGGGAAAGTAAATTAATTATTGTAGAAGGGACATTTCACTGAAAGAAGACTTAATTTTAATTTTTAAAACAATTTAAATTTCATCCATACGTTTTTAAATAATTTCCTGGTTGAACCGGGAATCGAACCCGGTACACGAGAAAAGAAAATCATCCTGTAGTTTTATCATACCGATCGGAAAGCTTAATCATAAGGATTTTTTTTGGTAAATAACATAGCATCAGAAATAAAAGGAAGATCATGAATTTTAAAATATAACGTAAAATTATGTTCAGAAAAATGATAAGCTGACTCATTTTGAGCATTTTGATAAATTAAATTGATTAATTTGAAATTTAAAATGTTAAAATTCATGGTCTTCCTTTTATTTCTGATGCTATGTTTATTAGCAAAAATTAATCCTTATGATGAAGCCTTCCGATCGGTATGATAATTTTTTTTATTTTTAAAATTAAAAAAAAAATATATTTTTAAAATTTTTTATTTTTATTTTTAAATTTTTTTATTTTTAAATTCTCATCTCCAATAATTAAGGTACTTTCCCTCCATGTGGCATAGCCGTAGGACGCCCTGTAGACTCAGACTCTGAGTCGCGTTCTGTAATACGGACCTAAATCATTTAATTTTTAATTATTTTTTATTTTACAGTGACGACCTAATCTTATGCCACAGTGACTTAGATCCGAGCCTATTAGCGAGGGCAAACGTAGATGAAACTATTAAAAAGTACTTCATAAAAACAGCATTGAAACCAAGAGACTATTCCCTCACTCTACAAGAATGGTCCGGTAAAAAATCGAGTTTCTTCTGCAAGATGCATAGGATTTATTTTATAAATGCAATGCAGTTGTCTTACCATATGAAACGACACGATGTGAGTATGTTTTAAATAATTTTATAATTTAAATATTTTTTATACTACACTTGATCGGAACAGTAGTCATTATTCCCTGAAAATGAGAAGAGAACGTTAGTCTTTTCCTCGACCAAAATAAGCGGGAGGAAAAAATGTATGAAAATCCATTTCTGACGTGTTTTAGCGGGAGGCACAGAATAAATAATAGTACTAACGTACAGAAGTCTCACTCCCTAACAAAAGTCAACTTTAGGCATAAAAATTTGCCTACTATTGCAAGCGGCACAAGTTTGCTAGAGAAATTGAAACTTAAAGTCGGCCGCTAGCGTTCATATTCTATTGCGCACCGCCGACTCGATGCCGCGTTCGCGACGAAAGCTCAGGGTTAACACTCGCCGCCGATTTAAAAGTAAAATTATTATTGAAATTAATTAAGTAAGTTATCAATGCTTATAAAATCAAGAGTAACTTTAATTAGGAAGTGTAGTAAGTAAAAACACAAAGTTAACATAACCAACCATGTTATTTGATACCTAGCCTACATACCTACTAACTACAGACACCTACAGACTATTGTGATGGCAAAACGTGTTTCTGTCTGGTTTTAATATTGTTAATAAGTAGGTACACATATTATTTTGTTCAACACGCGACCAACGTGGCTCACACGCGCGCGGCGAGTGTCAGCCCGCGCTCGCTGCATACTCAGTGTGCCCGCCGCAAGAACATGCCTAAACAAAGGAGTGACACCCCCCTGCGGGAGGGAAAAATGTACGAATTTTCATTTCTCACGTTTTTTCTAATCTATGGCGCGCGCACTCACCTCTGCCCAAGGAGTTTTTATATAATTTAAATATGGAATCTCCTTGCCACTGACTTCAAGTCCTTTTGTCTTCATAAAAAAAAGAAGAAGTGCGAAATTTTGGTCGAATTTGTGCAATTTTCTTAAATTGTTTGTTACGTTTTGAATTTTAAATGTTCCTCACAGGTGTAGTATAAAGCACTATGTAGCACTCGGGAGAAAGTCCGATTCCTAGCTCGGGAGTAAACTGCTTCCTCGCTAGTAATCGGTCCCTTTCCTCCCTTGATGAACAATGTACTATTCCTTTGGGGCCGTTTAAGCGTGCATAACTCATGGTCACACCAAAAGAAGATTTTTTTTCTTCGTCGTCACACTGATGATTTTCTACACCAGTTGTAAACTACCTATTTATAGTGTGGTCAAAAATATCGAAAAAATTAAATCTAAAATAACTCTAGAGCTGAGCAGTTCATTCCCATGGCTGCTTGTCTGTTAAATAATCAGAAATTCTGTAATGGCCTTTTTTGCAAAGTTTTTGTTTAAGTACTGTCCAAAGATAAATTTTTAGTGCGTATAGTTAGCAGCATCAGAGACGAATTTGATGGTTTTGGCTATGTCAAAGAATAGTTCCTACATAGTTCCAAACAGTGACAAAAGCAAATAAAATTTAAAAAAAAACCGACTGCGTAATAAAAACTAAAAGAAAAAAACAAGTAAGTCCAGTAGTCGAGACTTTTGTTATTGAATATTATTTGTAACATAAAGATTAACAATCAGAACCCATTACTAGGAAGCCGGATTTTTGATGGGTCCCGACTGTTCAAATCGTTATGTTATTCAATAATATTCAATAACAAAAGTCTCGACTACTAGACTTTACTAGACTTTTTTTCTTCTCAATTTTTATTATGCAGGCGGGTTTTATTATTTTTTAAATAAATTTATTTTCTATTACCCTTTTTAGTTAGGTTAGGGTCAGATATTTATATTTATTTATGTATTAATTTTCTCATTAGCTGTACATTTATATAACTTGTATATAAAATTTTACAATTTCAGAATTAAAAGCCTATATTTAAGTCAAAATCGTTACTAACCAACTTTAAATCGTTATAGATCCTAAACGGTAATTCTGATTGAAAAACGATATGAGAAACCTAAAAATGATTTTTAAATATCTATTCAACGATACCCCACTTGACATAGTTCGTCGATTTTCATGTTTGTCTTTTTCACATTATGGCGTCCAAAATCGGCCATTTTGATTTTTCCAAATTTTTATACTTTCTATGACATTCGCGCCGCCATGACAAATCCAATGACGTATCATTTATCTAAATCGGCCTATGCGTTTGGTCTAAATAGTGCCTGAAAGGTACACACAACAGCACATCAGGTTACCCCACTTTGACCTTGAGCTCGCCCTTACTGCGCTCGTAATAGTGACCCTTTTCGTAGTGCAACTGTTTAACCTGATGTGCTGTTGTGGGTACATACATACATAGGCTGATAAACATATTACCCTCCTGTGCGTCGCGCAGTCGGGTAATTAGTGCTACTGTATTTTAAAATATATTCGAGCATCTTAGTGAGGCTGTTAGCTTGACGTCAGCAGACACTAAGAAATACAGCTCGTATCAATCGACTTACATGTCAAAAAACTATGCTTGTATAATGCTTTCTAATACACGAACTTTCATTAGTGATTCAATACAATACGAGATATTATAGTATATCGGTGAGGCTGCTAGCTTGACGCTTTTTGCAACGGTCATTCCAAAGAAAAGGGCTGGAATTGAAAACAAATATTTATTTGTAATATTATATGCATAGAAAAAAAATTCTATGCATATAAACACAATTTTTTAAAAACCAAGGCTGACTGTCAAGCTGCACATCCAAAGAAGCATAGAATTGACTTATCGAATGATTTATTAGGTTGTACGATCTGAAGACCTTTGCCTATCCTAACAGGATGAAAAAAAAGTTAGTTTTGCAGAAAAATGTCACTGACGACGCTGTATTTTTTTTTTCATTTTACACTATGGATTTCTCAGAACGACAACATAACATAACAACATAATGTTAAAGTACCAAATACACCAAATAACAGCTTCATAGCTATAACAGGTTTATTGTTCATTTATGAATAGAGTATTTTAAAATGGGTTTAATAGTGTTATTGAACATTTAACTAAAAAGCGTTATATGGCTGTTTTAAAGGATTTTTATGAATAAGACTGAGTCTTTACACTTTCGGAACCATTTAATGCTAACTATTATGCCAACTCAATAAAATATCATTCTATGTGCGTTCAAAGTAAGTACCTAATTTAACTTATACCACTTTCGTATTTCTTCTTAATGGACCAAATGAGTCTTAAAATCCAAACCGGCCACAGAAATCGTCTTAAAATAGGTATATGGTTTGTTCAGAGGGCCTATTAACACATGTACTGTACACACATCAACACGGTCTAGGGATATTGCACAATTTTTCATACAAAATAGGTCTGTTTGAGAAGCTATAAAAACATACTCGAGATACAACGAGGGTTATAATTTTCAGACTACTAAATGCTAAACCTGAATTTTTAATTCTAGTCAATAAATTTTGTTTTACTTGAAATTTGTCAAAACGTGAAGAAAATGAAAAAAAAATTGCGTAAATTCGACCATCTTCATACAAAAGGCAGGCAAAAAGTGCATTTTCGTTTTCGTTTCCGTCACGTTTTCACAAATTTAAAGTAAAATAAAATTTGTTGACTGGAATTGAAAATTCAGGCTTAGCACTTGCTCTTCTGAAAATTATAGCCCTCCATGTTTCTCGAGTATGTTATTATAGCTTCGAAAGCAGACCTCTTTTGTATGAAAAATCGTGCATATCCCTAGACCGTGTTGATGTGTATATTTTGAAACGGTAACCCAAAAATGTAAAATTCTTCTTTGTCACACCAGTGTGACAACTTGGTGTGACCACGAGTCATGCACGCGTTCAAGTACTACGTAAGCAGATTTATTACAATTTACCCCTCCTTCGCCTTGTCAGCAAAAGTAAGCAAAGCTCTTACCTCCCCCCCTCCCATGCTTGCGTAAACATTGCTATATGCATTTTTCTTTTAATGTAGCCTGGTTTATAGGTAACAAAATATTTATCTAAACAAACTTAGACTAGTGAATAGCACGCGGTAATTCCCCTACTCGGTTCTAAGCGAGTACTAAACGTATTACTTTTTGTGGGAATCCCCGAAAATGCGTTTCGTTTTCAAGCATAGACAATGTGTGAGTTGCTATTTGTGTAAAAAAAAAACTACTGCTGATGTAATCACCATGTTATCAAAAATAAGCAAAGCAAAGACGCCCCGCTCCCCTATAGTGTTTACGAATACTTGAATGGCCCCTTCCATGCTGGACTTGGAGTGAAAGAAGAACTTAGAATTTGCCAGCTTAGGTAGCTTCCCAGGTATACAGTATAAGTCTGTAAGTGGGATGCGACAGTTTTGCTGTATAAGGCTGACCACCTCTCACCATTATATAACTTGCTCCTTCTAATAACCCTCACAATGTATGTCAAACGTGGCATCTAGTGGTTCTCATAAATAGCCTGGTATAAATATTTTTTTTTACTAGCCCATATACGACCCCACCGAGGGGCATGGGCCTCCCTTCGAAACACGAAGGGGATTTATGCCATAGTCCACCACGCCCAATGCGGGTTGGTCTAATAGTTTTTTTAATATTTTAAAAATAAGGAAGATGCATGTTCAAAATTCTCAATTAGGGCTCTTTTATTGTCATGCGTGTTGCCGCCCGCAACCTGTCATTTCATACATGTTTTTATTGTAAGGCGGAGACTTGACAAAAACACAGACAGTGTTAAACCAGTGTTTTTAACAAGCCTGTTGGTTGGTTTACTTGCAGGGTACACGTGAGACAACGCTGGAGAGGTGTGAGGTGTGCGGGCTGTACAATACGTCGTTACCGCGGCTCAAAACACACATGGACGACTGGCACCAGTTCAAATACACCTGCAGACTATGTCAACACGAATGCTGGAATAGGTGAGTACAGAACTAAGTACTTCTTTAAACTTTCGCAATTTAAACACATAATTTAAACATTTGAGGTCCTGATTACTCCTGATTCATTAACTCATCCAAGCGCACAGCCCAAACCCTCAGATCTAGAAAGCTGTAATTTGGCAAAAAGGTGTATTTTATCACAGAATAAATAATAGTACTAACGTACAGAAGTCTCACTCCCTAACAAAAGTCAACTTTAGGCATAAAAATTTGCCTACTATTGCAAGCGGCACAGGCTTGCAAGAGAAATTGAAACTTATAGTCGGCCGCTAGCGTTTATATTCTATTGCGCACCGCCGACTCGATGCCGCGTTCCGCGGCGGCGCCCGGAAGGTTGTCCAAGATATGCTGCTCTTTTGGCAGCGCGATCCTCCCCCATCCTCTCTACGTGGCCGAGCCAGCGAAGTCGGGCGGCTTTTATTTCGTAGAGAAAATACTCGGAGACTACCAGTGCGGCTTCCGTAGGAATCGTAGTACCGTGGACCAAATTTTTCTACTAAAACAAATTATGAAGAAAAGGTGGGAGTATGCCCAAAATTCGTAGATTTCATCAAAGTATACGATAGCATCGACCGAGAAACCCTTTATCGGATTGTAGCGTCGTTCCAAGTACCGGCGAAACTCGTCAGAATGATCAAAGTGGCCACGAGCACAAGCAAAATGCGAGCAAGAGTTGGCGGGGAATTGACTGAGGAGTTTGAAGTGGTGACCGGACTAAAGCAGGGAGATGCTATGTCGCCTGTGCTGTTCAACTTAGCTCTCGAACACATCATCCGAAAAGTCATTCTGATAGAGGGGGGAGTAGAGTTGAATGGCAGGCACAAAATTATAGGATATGCTGACGACCTTGCAATACTGGGACAGTGTGAGAAAGAAGTAATAAGCACGGAAACGCTCGTGACAAATTGCCACTTTGGTCACGCATCAGGTTAACTGCCTATGTGTACGTTGCTTAACCTCACTGATTGGTTGTGATCAGCGAGCGCCACTGGGCTACGTGCGCTTCAGAACTACCTACAGTACTGCTATTTTCTTTTTTTATATTATTTAGTATTTTAAAACGCCCACGTCATAAATTATCACAAATAATTTTAGGGAAAGAAAAATGATCAGCGCGACTAGGACTTAAACCCACGACCCCAGGATTAGATCTCCTGGTGCTCTAACCAACTGAGCTATCGTGCCATTAAGTCAAGCGGCGAAATTTCTCATTCCCATAAGCACATTACGTCGTGCGTGTAGGTTAGCGCCATCTGTGTCTCGTACGGAGAACTACAGACTCATATTACCTTATGATAAGGGTGAAACCGTAATTTATAATTACGCAAATGAAGTCGTGGGCGGAAACCTAGTAATGAACATACAAAAAATATACAGAAATATTTATTTACTTTTACAAAACTTGCAAAAATAAGGAAGTTGCAGGAACTGCCTTTTAAGAATGTAAAATTCCTGTGCCAGGAATTTCCGCTCTTCCATTAAAAATTTTTTTTCCGCAAGAAAATATATTATACTAGGTATTCAATAAAAAGTTAATAAGGAACTTAGGAGCTGAAAGGAGGCGTATTTGTGTAGTGTTTATGTGAGTATTGATGTGGGTATGAATGTGTGAGTGTATGTGTGTGTGTGTGTGTGTGTGTGAGAGAGAGAGAGTTAGTGTGTGTATATACAGGGCTTTAGGTAAATCTCTTTCAACCTCTCGGGTAGTTAATCAGTCCGTAAAACTGAATAACTTCTCCAAGGAACATAGGTCAAAATACGAAAAAAAAAATTTGAGTTCCCGTACAAACTTCATCAGCATATAGCGCATTTTGTATGGTAGATCAAACATTTTTTTTCGTATTTTGACCTATGTTCCTTGGGGAAGTTGTTCAGTTTCATGGACTGATTAACCACCCGAGAGGTTGAAAGAGAGTTACCTAAAGCCCTGTAGATATACATCGAGAGTTTAAACGTGTTTTCTTTTTCCAAAACAGGTTACAAGCGCAGCAACACGCCTTATTGCACAAAAAAGCTCAGAAAAATGCAGCGATTAATGGGTGAGTTACTTGTACAAACAGACATATACATGAAATAATATTCGTTTTTATAATTATATTTAATATAATTTTAAATAAATATCAACCTACTGACTGATATGTTTATCTTTTTTTTTCTTTTTTTTTGTGTACATAAATAATTAATTTGTCATCACGCCGAGTAGTACTGTGTTCTCTTAAATACTCTTACTAGGTTGACTGGAAGAAATCCCCTCGTGGGATAAGTCCGCCTTTGTATACTTCCTATTACTGTAAACTTGTTATCCTCTGTATCATCATCGTACAATATAGAATAAATATATACATACATACATACATACATACACGACTCCCACGACCCCGGGAGTAGATTTCCTGGTGCTCTAGCCAACTGAGCTATCGTGCCTTCAAGTCAAGCGGCAAAATTTCTCATTCCCATAAGCACATTACGTCGTGCGTGTAGGTTAGCGCCATCTGTGTCCCGTGCGGAGAACTACAGACTCATACTACTTATTTGAAGTAGAATATGATAAGGGTGAAACCGTAATTTATAAAAGGCCGCATATTTTTGTTGTGTTTATATTAATGTTGATGTGAGTATGAATGTGTGAGTGCGTGTGAGTGTATGTGTGTGTGTGTGAGAGAGAGAGAGAGAGTGAGTGTGTGTATATAAATATACATCGTGAGTTTAAAAGTGTGTTCTTTTGCTAACAGGTTACAAGCGCATCAACACGCCTTATTGCACAAGAAAGCTCAGAAAAATGCAGCGATTAATGGGTGAGATACTTGTACAAACAGACGTATACACCACTAGATTACGCTTGTCTCATCGTCTCAATAGAAACCAAGCGTGCCATTATTTTTCTACCTATTGTGACGTCACACGAGCGATTCAGTAATGGAACGGTGCTAAAGGAAGCAAATTTTGCCCCTTTTTTGACACGTGAAGTACATATACTTGTGTCGTTTAGTCGTGTATATGTCTGTGCCCGTTATACAGTCCTACCTTCCGGGGATGTCCATACAGGGTGTAAGGGGCTGCTTATCAAATACTTAAACTATGGAATCTATCCATATCTATGATCGACTACAAGTCATTATTTTTTTCCCGGAAACGTCAAGTTGAGGAGTTTTCGCTACTTATCAACAAAATGTACCTCTAAACCGTTCCCACGCTTTAAGAATGCGATGAACATTGCTGGGTTTCGTGTTTTACGCTTTTATCATTGTTTTTCATTGGAAAATGAAATGAGAATTAATGTATCAATTTTAAAATAAAAAATATTAAAAACCATGAAAGTTTTACTGGAGGAAATTCCACTGGAAAATCATTCAGAGGGGAGTTCAGGGTTTCAGTTTTTGCTAACCTGTCCCTTACACCCTGTATACTATAGTCCGGGTGGCTGCCGCCCACACTGTTAATGCGAGAGAACGGTAACGTATGGAGGGCCGCACATCAGGTAACTACACGCGTGCACTCTATGCCGTTGCAATAAGAGCTGTTTTTCAACGAAAATGGAGTACCCTGATGCGCTGGCCTCTGATGTACAATGTGACAAAAAATCTTAAAGAGATTGGAAAAAAACGTGACAAAGGGGCTGTATTGTTAATAAATAAATAATAAAAACGTTTATTAGGTTAATACAACGTTTATAGGTACCTACCTATATGTTTATATTTTTTATCTAACAAATCTAAGAATCACCATTTGACATTTCATAACTTGCACGCCGCAATACTTTGTATAGGCGTGAACATGCAATTTTAAAATATTTTCTTCGTGAAACCACGGAATTATGAAGTTTTTATTTAATTTTATCACAATCTACAAGGTGTTTCAAAAAAACCCAAAAAAAAAATTCCAAAATTTAATTTTAAAAGAGAAATAGTCGCAAATCTAGTAATCAGTTGCACGGTTTGACATCTACAAAATGAAAGTTTCATATAATTAATATGACATACTTGTCATATTTGTAATAGAGCTGTGCAATAAGATAAATGCGAGGCCATCTTAGTTTTTATGAAACGTTATAGAAATGTTTATGGTTAATTTTATTAAACATATTGTAACTGAGCGCGCTCGAAACAAAGTCCGAAACGGAGGTTCGTAAATGAACCGTGGCAGGAAATGCACGAAACTTCGTCCGTCCGTTCGTAATTTGTTGGTTCGTACCGCAATTTTTGTATTAAATGAGTATTCGATATCAAAGAAACACGCAGTTCTCCAGTTCATTCGAGATCATTGTGCTTGCAACACCGCTGAAATATCGGATACTCCTCTAAAACAAAACTCTTGGTGAGGACCGGGCAATCGCGCTAAAAAAAGTGGATTGAATCGCAATTGAAACGTAGCTGGGGAGCTACCACCTAAGCGAATCTGATGCTGGGTAAACGAATGGAACGTAGTCGATTGCTTCTTTATAAGGAGACCTTGATTAACGTTATGAACCAAACACAGCAATGTACATCTTTCCATTCGTTCAATCAGCATCAGCTTCGCTTAGGTGGTAGCCCCCCAGCTGCGTTTCAATTGCGATTCAGTCCACTTTTTTTAGCGCGATTGCCCTGCAGTTATAATGTGTTTAAAATTATATAAAATAATCTAGAAAATCTTAGGAATGTATTTATTATATAAATTATTTTTTACAGAGATTGTTATGTTGTTGATAGGCAAGACGACCAGATAAGGTACTTACTTGTGAAATAAATAATTTATTTTTTTGTTGTTGAATGGTTAGTTTCTTTATTTAGAAATCGTATTATGAATTAAAATACGTATTATGAATCAGTAGTAATAGCTTATCAGTGCAGGGTGTACGCCCTGCGTTACTTACTATTTTATTGTAGTTTTTCTTATAGTTACAAGATTATTATAGAGTGTTTATCTAAGGGACAGCTTATCAAAAACCAAAACATTGCATTTAGACCATCATGATAATCTCAGTAAAATTTCCGAATATATTCTGCTTTAAAATTAAATAATTCATTCAAATACACGCCATTTTACAAAAAAAAATATTTATAACAATGTAAAACACGACCACCAGCATTGTAAATTGCCTTCTGATAGCGACCCGCGCGTTGCTGTTTCGCAATACCTTACGAAACAGCAACGCGCTTAGTAGGTAACAACAAAAAGTAGGTAAACAACAAAATATAGAGGCTATAGTCCGAGTAGGAATTGATTCTTTTACCCGTGTTAAACACTCTACTTTTCATTTCGAATATGAGGAAAATAAAACTAGTTGTTTATCTAAACTATTATAATATTAGTAGTACCTATTTTTTTGAATTCCGTTACAGATACATAACAGATTAGTATCCCCCCAATTTATGTCGATTTTTTAAATTTTAAATATGGAACTCACCGCGTAATTGTTGCGGCTTATTAGTTCACACTGGCTGTTTTTGTTTTTACATAAAACTCTTCACAGCTGACAGCAGTTCTATTTTTAAAGTTCATTCCGGCCCTTAGGTGGGTGGGAAGTAATTTGTATGAGTTTTTCCCTTCCTATGGAGGGAAGCAGCATTTTCCACCCAATAATAAGATCAAAATAACACTAATTTCCGAGTATGAGAAATGAAAACCCCTTTGCTTGACGTTTCTGGAAAAAAATATACTTGTAGCCGATCATAATGATGGGAAGATTCCACCGTTTAAGTATTTGCTAAGCTGTTACTTACATCCTGTATACAGGGTTATTGGTAATACGTCACGATCCCTTCAAGGGGTGATAGTAGAGATCATTAGCTATCAAATCACCCTCGGGTAGACGGGGCAAAAATTTACCAATTCCAAAAAAAAATCTCTATTTTTTAAGAAAAGTGAGTTATACTTCTTTAAATTGTATTTTAAAAGAAACTTACGAATGATTGTAAATGTTTGTTTGTACCCGAGCCAGTATAAGTCCTTATCTTTGTTGTTATTTAACAAAAACAATTTAAAAACCCACTTTTCTTAAAAAACAGGTTTTTTGTTTCGAAATTGGTACATTTTTTTCCTATAAACCCGAGAGTGATATGATAGCTAATGATCTCTACTACCACCCCTTGAAGGGATCGTGACGTATTACCAGTAACCCTGTAGTGCAAGACTTGAATCTCCTTACAAAAGCTTGCCTATGTATTTTTTATAAGATGTACTTCGGGGAGTGTGCTCAGGAGCACTCACTCATTCCGCCTGCCCCATTCTTCTATCGGACGTCCAGACGCACCGCGGGGTACCATCCCTATCTTGTTGATATCCCACGGATTCGCACTGAGCGCTTTTCATCATCTTTCGTATTGCGCACTGCTAGGGAATGGAATTCCCTGCCTGCGTCTGTATTTCCGAGTTCATATAACCCGAATCTCTTTAAAGTTCGAGTGAATAGGCTCCTTCTGGGTGAGCTTGCTACATCCTCGACCGCATCTTTGCCCTTGGGCTAGATTGTGGTGAAGAGCGAACCCTTCATTAATATAAAAAAAAAAATTAAGTATAGATAAAGGCCCAAGATCACCCAACCCCATTGCAAGTAGACTTTTCTTAAAAAATAGAGGTTTTTTTTCGGAATTGGTACATCTACCCGAGGGTGACTTGATAGCTAATGATCTCTACTATCACCCCTTGAAGGGATCGTGACGTATTTCCAGTAATCCTGTATACTTAAGTATTGATTGTCTCTTTCTCTCACTATCAAAATAACAAAGACGACTGCTACTTAAGTAAAAATCAGAATCTGAGTCTCTTAATGATTGCCTAACGCTGGGCACTAATGGTTATTTTCCTGTGTCAGAGAGGAGGGAGAAAATTTAGAAAGGTTCGATTGCAACGTTTGTGGAACGACTAGCTACAGCCTTCGGCTGCACTACCTTCATCAGCTATCCGAACATCGATACCTGGTAAGTTTTCTTTTTTTGGAGTTCCTGGCCTGGTTACAAGATCCAACTCTTCCCAGGCTTACTGTAAAAGTGATTAATAGGAACGCGAGGGTTTTGCTGCATTGTGGGTGAAAGGCTGACAACTTCTCACTACTATACACCATGTTTCATCTAATAACCCTCAGAATTGCCGTGTGGTGATCGGTTGAGAATAACACCACCCCATCTCTTTCCGTGGGTGTCGTAAGAGGCGACTAAGGAAACACAAATGAGACCTGCCTCCTAGTAATCCATCCCAGGCAACGACACTTAATTTTTTTCCGAATCTGAGGTGTCGTCCTATGGTCTCATTCGGTGTGGTAGGCTCTGTAAAGGGCCGTCTGGTTCGCGACCACCCTCCTACCGAAGTCCGACGCCAAACAGCCTGCTGTGTTCCGTCGGCGCGTGGGAGTACCAGTTACTAGGAGGCAGGTCTCATTTGTGTTTCCTTAGTCGCCTCTTATGACACCTACGGAAAGAGATGGGGTGGTGTTATTCTCAACCGATCACCACAGGGCAAAAATTTTTTAACCGTCTTCAAAAAATTAGGAGGTTCTATGTTCGGCTGTATGTATAACTTTTTTTAAATGAAACAGTGCGCAATATAAAAGACTAGCATTCAGCATGGGACTTCGTACAGTCAAGAGCAGATCACGCTTTACACTACCAGTTTAGGCTGAGCTCTGATTTATACTGCGCACCATACAATGCAGGGCCGGTCCTAAGTCCAAAGTTAAGCTTGACGTGCTCTTGAGTGTACCTGTGGGAATTCGTGAAATGTATGTACCCTATCTCACCCGCTTATAAGTGAGCTTTTTGTTGGTGAAAGATTTTATAAAATCGTTTCATTAGTTTCGAGCTTATTCGTATATTATACAAATCTTTCATCTTTATAATAGTATTAGTGTAGGTGAATATTCTTCAGATGCCAGAGGCATCTTAAAACCAGTAAAAAAAGTTCATTTTTCAATTGTTTGACAGAGACTGAACAACGTGGCAGAACTGAACGACCCGCAGTTATACTGTAGCATATGTAACCTGTACTTCACCAACAAGCAAGCACATTTCAAGCACCTCGCCAAGAACAAGCACAAACAAGCCAAAATGTACCAGTAAGTGCTTCTTTACATTATACATGGTGTAAGAGACAACTTAGCAAATATGTACTTAAAAGGTGGGATCTACCCATAAGTATACACATCAACACGGTCTAGGGATATTGCACGATTTCTCATACAAAAGAGGTCTGTTTGAGAAGCTATAAAAGCATACTCGAGATACATGGAGGCCTATAATTTTCAGACAAGCAAGTGCTAAACCTGAATTTTCAATTCTAGTCAATAAATTTTGTTTTACTGAAATTTGTGAAATCGTGACGAAAACGAAAATGCAACGTTTGCCCCTGATTTCTCGTGGACCACGAGGGAGACTTATTTTTCGTAGACCCACCGATTGATAGCCCACTCATGGCACTGACACAGAATAAATAATAGTACTAACGTACAGAAGTCTCACTCCCTACCAAAAGTCAACTTTAGGCATAAAAATTTGCCTACTATTGCAAGCGGCACAAGCTTGCAAGAGAAATTGAAACTTAAAGTCGGCCGCTAGCGTTCATATTCTATTGCGCACCGCCGACTCGATGCCGCGCTAGCGACGAGAGCTCAGGGTTAACACTCGCCGCCGATTCAGAGGTAAATTATTATTCAAATTAATTAAGTTAGATAACAATACTTATAAAACCAAGAGTAACTTTAGTTAGGAAGTGTAGTAAGTAAAAACACAAGATAACATAACCAAACATGTTATTTGATACCTAGCCTAAATACCTACTAACTACAGACACCTACGGACTATTGTGATGGAAAAACGTGTTTCTGTCTGGTTTTAATATTGTTAATAAGTAAATACACTTACTATTTTGTTCAACACGCGACCAATACGGCTCACGCGCGCGCTGCGAGTAGCAGCCCGCGCTCGCTGCATACTCAGTATGCCCGCCGCAAGAACATGCCTAAACAAAGGAGTGACACCCCCCTGGCACTGATTCAATAATTCACTTTTGTAGTAGGACTTAACATTACCCATACTATTATGACTGACATTACATGACATAACTGACTTCGCGCGAAGCTGGGGCGGGCCGCTAGTATAGGTAAAAATCATAAACAAAAACATAATATTTATACATTATTTGGTCAACTAACTTTAGTTTATATTAAAGTTTAAAATAATTATGTGAATTGTCTAACGCATTTTCTTGAGGAAATGACCTGATGAAATATCTCCGTGAATAAGTTTGTGTTGGTTATCTAAATATATAAAAGGAGAAACTGACTGACTGACTGACATATCAACGCACAGCCTAAACGACTAAGCGTAGGCACTTGAAATTTGGAAGGGACGTAGCTTAGGTACCGTAGAGGTGCACTAAGAAAGGAATTCCCGAAATTCCCACGGGAACGGGAATTAGCAGGAAAATCCTTTTGTATGAAAAATCTAAACCGCTTAAGTTAGACGCTTGAAATTTGGCATGCAGGTACCTTAGTAAACTTAAAGATTAGTTGCAACAGGATATTGCAAAATTCTTACGGGAACGGGAGTTAGCGGGAAAAAACTTCACGCGGTTCCCGAAGTTCACGCGGGCGAAGCCGCGGGCGGAAAGCTAGTTTATTATATAATTATCTTGCTCGTTATATTCTTGGCAGCGTGATGATGCTTCTGATACATCATGTTCTTTCTCGCGTAAAATGTTCAATAAACGTGGTAATGATTTTGGGGATCGCTTCTTCACTTCTTTGTTCAGTTGCGAGTGCCAGCTCTCTACTACGATATTGTAGACGGAGATCCTAGGGCCGCCAGACCTTACTTATTTTCTCATAAACCAAATGTGTGGGAAATAGTAGCGCTAGTACGTACTAGTAATGTATGAATACCAGCTAACCTGGGCCGACGGCCAATTTTCAGCTACCAAGTTCTGAAGGTACTTTCAAAAATTACTCACTTGTCTTGAATCGTTTCCGCGCGGTCTTGATTTCCCATCACTAAATCTCGCTCGTGACGTTATTTTAGGTTCGAAAAATTCGACACGCTGGGTTCTCATACAGTTTGAAGTGCTATTTTCGTCTATCTCGATATAGGTCGGTGTTCTAGAACTACATGACGTTCTGCCTACCCCGAAAGGGATTAGGCGTAAATGTAGGTATAGATAAACAGAATTTTTTTAAAGTCCCCATATGATCTACATATTAAATAACGTAATAATCTATAATTTATTTTGAGTAATGTTTATTATTGTAATTTTATTATTTAAAATTAAAATTTGTGATAAGTACCTAAAATGTTAACTACCATATTTATTTGCAAATAAAATGAATTGATTGTTTAAAATAATTTCTATATTTTCCACTTTTGACATTTTTCTCCTGACATGTACCTTGTGGTACCTTTTGTGTTATTATTTTTAATAATACGACTCGTACTCATAATGTTTATTCAATCTTTTTAAATTTATTCAATCTTTCGATATGATTTTCTATTATGCTATTTTATTTATTTATTTTAATTACAGATTTGGCTGTAAGAGCTGCTACAATTTGTACGAATCGAAGCAAGAATTGATTGAACACGACTGTCCTGTTGGTTTCTCGCACAAGTACACCACTATCTACTCAGTATACCCCAAGAAATGTTGCTATGTAAGTATGCTGGCATATGCGTGTGACTAGTGCTCGAAATGGACCGGAACGCGCCGGAACTATTTAATAATTGTAACAAAAACAACTTGGTGGGACAGTAATAAATAAACAAAAAAAAGTAAAACCCTGGTGTCAGAGTTTTAAAAATCGCACAATGGCCTCTGGCTTGGTATTAGACTGTAGTCAATCGACAACAGCTGGGACCGACAGCTTCCCCCCGAATCAAATCAAATTTAATCAAATCATTTATTTGCTGAATATTAGTATTTTAAAATGTGATTCTGTCATATCGCGGTAAGTTTGAACGTGTTAGAAACGTTGAATATAATACAAACGTGAGCTACTTTGCTGAGTAAACACGTTCAAACTTACCGCGATCAAGGGGCTTAAAGTGCCCTCCGACGCACGGAATAGTATATTGTGCAACTCGGGAATAAAAGATGGGTTTTAATCGAGGGCCAAAGTTGGATCACGAGCAAATGAAGGATTCTAAATTATTCTAAATTAGTGTTAGAATCCTGAATGACGCGAGTGATTCATAGCCCTCGATGAAAATCCGTTTTATTCAAGAGTTGCACATTATATTTTATACCATGACCTCGAGAAAAAATAAGATTTAAGCGGAAATAAACATTTAATCAAGAAAAAAGGAACGTTATATTTATGAAAATGTACAGAGGCCAGCATTTCATTGCAAAACCGCTCTTATCGCAAGGGCACAGAGTGCACGCTTGTGGTGACGTGCGGCCCTCTGTACATTAAAATTTGAACAATTACTAAAGTTGAGTAGTTTTCTTGTTGTCGATAGGGTGGTCACTGTGACGAGATATTTATTTCTTGTCGACTATTACTAATTAATGACAGCAAAGAACACACATTTTTATTTAAAGCTTTATATCTGTCGAAAATTTTGACTAATCAAATATTGAAGTAATTTGCGCAGGGAATTTGAATTTCTAATATTCTTTGGGATGGAAGTCGTATGTCTATACATTGGAGTGTTCTAAATTTAAACATCAAAATTGCTCTTTTTTACGGGTTTTGCGGGAACAAAAGAATCTTTTTAGGGTTCTAAATTCAAATATCAAAACTGTGACTAAAAGAGCTCTTTATCCCCAATTTTCAGTGAAAAAAAGAAGCTTTTTAGAGGGGGAATGGTATAAACACTCATATTCGATTGCCACTTTAGTCACGTATCAGGTTGCCTTTGTGTGTTTTGCTTTACCTCACAGCCCCCCGATTGCGGTAAGTTTGAACGTGTTTACCAAAGCTAAACCGCTCACGTGTCCTTTATATTCAGCCCGGAACACAATGGAAACGTGACAGACAGACAGACAAAGAATTTATTCATTGCTTTAAAACATACACACAACATTCAAAACAATCAGAAGTACAAAGCGAAATACGAAGTTAGAAGTACGTGAGCTATTTAGCTTTGGTAAACACGTTTAAACTTACCCCAATCGGAGGGCTGATCGGTTCAGATCAGCGAGCGCCACAGGGCTAGGAGCGCTTGTTATGCTGATGGTCATTTGATGACTAATCCCTATGTACTTTGTTTCAGTGTGACGAAATGTTGGAAAACTACTCGACTTACTCGAGGCATTTCCACAGACAGCATGCGGACCTACCGTACAGACGGACCAAGGCAGACGTACTGTGCGAGCTCTGTGGGAAGGAGGTAAGCTGGACCTTAGTGCCTATTCATACAGGGTGTAGGGGGTAAGCTGGACCTTACTGCCTATTTATACATGGTGGGAGGACGAACAGGACTCGCGCACGTAGGGTTCCGTAACATTATCTATAAAAATCACGTTTGTTGTATGGGAGCCCTCTTCAATATTTATTTTATTATGTTTTTTCGTATTTTTTGTTTAGAGGATCGTCAAAGTGTTTTTTCCCTTTACAAACGGCGTCAATGGATTCCATCCCCTAAACATCAACGGATCCTTGTGAAATTTTGGTATAGTGTCAGGAATACCAAAAACTAGGTCCGTACGTTTTAATTTTTTTCATATTTTTTGTAAAAAAAAAGATATTTGAGACTAAAAGTCAGTATTTTTCGCCAAAAAATTCTCAACATTTAAGAGGTGACTGTTGAAAAACTAAGAACAATTGTGGAAAAACAAAACGTACGAACCTTGTTTATTCGCTTATAAATCTATAGAAACCAAAAACGTACGATTTCGTTAAGTTTTTGGGGTAGGAATTCATTGACGCCTAAAATGGAAATAAAACTCGGCATTTCACCGGAAAGCTGCTCTCGCACAAGTCTGAGGCGGATGGTCGACATCGAGACAGCATGAAAAACAACTGAGACGCTCCTCTTAATAGCGGCGACAGAAACATATCATGCGTGAAAACAACTGAACTATCACGCTTCATGAGATACAGCCTCGGCAGACTTATCTATCAAAACGGCAAAATAATCACGTTTGTAGTATGGGAGCCCCCTTAAATATTTATTTTATTCTGTTTTTAAGTAATTGTTGTTATAGCAGCAATAGAAAAACATCAACTGTGTAAATTTCAACTGTCTATCTATCACGGTTCATGAGATACAGCCTGGTAGAGATGGGTAGTGGGTAAAAACCCATTCAACCCTCCCGGGTTAAAACCGGGTGGTTTGGGTTTTAAGCCGGTTTAAACCCATTATCACCCAAATTGACGGGTAAAAACAGCTTACGCTAAAAGTATTTAAGATTACACATTTTTTTTAGAGAAAACTCAGAGTAAATAATATTTTACAGCTTTCCAAATACTTGTGTATTTCCATTACAGTCAAACTTTCCAAAATAGTTCGTAAGTATATCATAAAACTTATAGAGTTATCACTTCTACTTCAATTAAAATCTTATAAATGTTTGGAAGAATGAAAATAAAACTCAATAAAATTAACGTTTTGCAATTTGTCATAATTAAATAATTAACATGTTTCATAACTTTTTACATAAAAATCAACATCAAGTGAGGAGCGACAGAACAAAAATAGTTTAGTACTAAATGTCTCGATTAGGGCAAAAAAATTATTACACACCATATACTTACTTAGTCCTCTTAATAAAGAAGTTGTAGAGTGCGTGAACCGAAACTTCAGCGATTTCTTCGGAAAACTGTTCTTATTTTTTTTTAATATAAATACTACACGGTTGGCCGCTGATGGCCTTCACAGCTTCACCGTGGCACTCAGCCCAATAATTTTAAGTATCAGCCCTAACAGCGTCCCCTGTGGGGCTTTGGAGCCGAGGTTGGCCTCGGCTTAGGGCGGTCCTGGGATCAGGGAGTCGGACATACGATTGAGGAGAGAAGCGGAGATGACATGTTCTTCAATTTTTATATTTCCACTTTTTGTCGAATTCTTATCCATTTTCGAACTATTTGGAACGTGAAAATTTTGCTAGTGTTTGATAAAAGTAGTTTATTCGAAAATTTTCACTTTTCCTGAACTACAAGTGGAAAGTGGATGATAATTCGATGAAAATGTAGATGTAAAAGTTGTAGAACATTTTATTAACTTTCATTGCGTAGAAGATATTTTTTCTCTACAAAGCACCGTTTTGAAGATATTAGCGAAAAACTCAAAAGTGGGAACTTTCATCCCCCCCTCCCACTCCGGCACACCTCCTAGATGCGGGGGACCTTTCGTATGTTTACTCCCCAAGCACCCTGAACAATTTCCCGAAGAAATCACTTAGGTTTCAGCTTACGCACTCTACACCCCCTCTTGGTTCATTCGTTGAGGAGACTAATAACAATATGAACTTTTTTAGAATTTTTAGAATGAAAAATTTGTTCTGTCAGTCGGTTTTGAAGTGATTTTACTGCTTTTGTTTGAACTGAATATTAGGATTTAAAAAAATTAGGGTCTTTGCATGTGTCATATCATTTTCGTTTTCACCCGGTAAACGGGTTGTTTGGGTGGATTGAAATGGGTCATAATTGGGTTTTAACCCACGCTTAGGTTTTAACCCGGGTGTTTACCCATCTCTACAGCCTGGTGACGGACGGACAGCGGAGCCTTAGTAATAAGGTCCTGTTTTTACCCTTTGGATGAGGAACCCCTTAAAATTAAGGTGATCCTTACTAATTACTAATATTACTAATTTACTAATATTACTAATTACTAATATACTAATATATACTAATTACTAATAATATTATAAATGCGAGAGTAACTCTGTCTGTCTGTCCGTCTTTCACGCCTAAACTACTGAACCGATTTTCATGAAATTTGGTACAGATAGATTAGAACCTGAGAAAGGACATAGGCTACATTTTATCCCACTGTTGGGCACGACATAACCTGTAGTCCACGCGGGCGGAGCCGCGGACGGAGAGCTAGTAATAAATAACTTTCGTTGACATCTGTCACAGACATCAAGCTATATTTTAAGGAATGTATACTACGAGTAGTAGACAAATTAACAAAATTCACTATGCACTTCCACTATTTAAGTGAGCCTACGTTACGGAATGTGCAGGCGTGGTGGGCGGGAAGCGCTCTTGTTTAAGTTTAATTAAGCGTTTTTTTGTTTTAGTTTATTTTCACAGTAAGTCAACATTATTTGATGGCGTGTCTATGCTGATTCAATTTTTTTTTAAATGGCACGTCAATCCATAAAGGTTCGCCATCCCTGGGCCCCGATTCTGTAACTTAAGTTTTGTGTCGATGGAATGGTCGCCATTTTATCCATTCAGGTGGCGACATTGAGAACTATTTAATTTTCATATACTTGCTGACAACCACCCTGACCAGCAGCGCCACCGCCAACCGAACTTTCAGGATTTTCATACGGTTTTCATTCATATAATTTATGTCTGCGCTCTCACGGGAATGAAGACCCGGGCGGGAAGCTAGTAGTGTTATGAACTATTGTGTTAACCCAGCTGTGTTACATTTTCAGCTAACGGCAAATGAGTTAAAAGCGCACAGGAAATCTCACGAAATGTCTCAGAGTGAGCCGGCCGAAAATGACTACCGTCAATGTCGGCACTGCCCTGCCAAATTCAACACCCCTCTCAGACATGTGACGCACATACTGAACCAGCACACGTGGAAACCATTCAAATGTGCCCTATGTGAAAACAGATTCCAATACCGGTGTGATGTGAGGGACCATATACTTAAGGTAATAATAATAATAATTCAACACCCCTCTCAGACATGTGACGCACATACTGAACCAGCACACGTGGAAACCATTCAAATGTACCCTCTGTGGACACAAGATACCGCATATTAGCAACCAACGCGGGCGCCACGCATATTTTTCAGCCCGCCTCCACACTAATAGGTAATATGCATGATTTTTTTTAATTAAAAAAATTAATCCTCATTCATGTAATAAACAGTTTAGTAAAACTATTTTTCGGATAGCTATGAAATTAAAAAAGATATAAGCCATCGAAGATTTATTACTATCTCTTTCTAGCAAAACGAAATTTTACACAGAGTTTGTACGGAGACGTAGTGACATGTGACGTCACAGTCCATGTTGGATCTCTCTGTCTAATCGGTGCGTAATTGATAGTTTTAAATGCGTATATCGGCCGTATTTCTTAGCCGATTTTAATTTTAATTTCACTTTTTGTCATCTCAACTACGGTATTTTCATATTTTGTTAATCAATGCGATAAAAAAATTCATGCATATTCCCTATTACAAAACTTGAGTCAGTTAAAAAAATCACTGACTTTCCCAATTAATAAGTCTGAGTAAATGCAGTTAAACGAATTGGTTCATGTTTAGCGGCTCAACAAAAAGCTGCTGTGGTGTTCTGCAACCCTGATTAGGGCATTTCAAGTGTTGACGGTACATGAAGTCTAAAACAGGTCAACACTAGGCAATAGCATAAGCAATGAGACTTTTTTCTCATAACAGTTGATTTCCAAGGAAAGCATTACACTAAATATATGACTATAAGATCGCATTTCTTTCGTATTAAATTGACAATGACACATAATCTCGAATTGTTAAAAGAACGTATGTCCAAATTAAAACGCAAGAGAAATGAAAACTTCTCTAAATCCAAATAGGGTCTATTTTCCTCGTGTCGAAAATAGACTTCGTAAGATAGGTTCTTCTGGTACGGAGACCGCTGTAAATAAAGATAGACATTATCTTGTTTCTACTTAAAAGTAGTATTTTTTAAATAAATTATTTAATTACACTCTTTTTTGCAATAAAAAAATATTTAAATTATTTTTTTTTTCAATTTAGTAGGTAAGTTAAGGCCAATTAATGCATTTATGACCTCAAACTAATTCATACTTATTTTTTGTAAGTAAAAGAACGTCTTAGTTAGAATTTCATGTTTGATGAATTAGCGCCGTTTTTTCGGAAAATAGCAACAACAAGGGAGTCATGGAGGGAACGGAGAGAGGCCTTTGCCCAGCAGTGGGACACATAACGGCTACATAAGATAAGATAAGATAAGATAAGCAACAACTTTGTGAAATTAATGCCCAGGCAAAAGTTTTATACCTCGTTAGAAAGCAGATTAAGTGTACAACTTTTCAAAATAATGGTCTAGTGTAGTGTCATACATTTTTTTACAGGAGAATTTTTCAAAGTTTTGGTTTTTCCGAACAAAAAACAGAAACTTGGGAATCTTAATTTTTTCTAAAATTCCTGATAGTTTCTAGGTACAAATAATGTATTTAATAACATTGGTAAACTATCCAGCTTTAATATACAGAAATCAGATCTTGAAAATGTTATCATTTGTAGACACAACATCAAAAAGACTGACTCAAAGTAGAAAAAAGCCAAAAAAAAAAAAAAATGATTTTTTAGACCCGAGGAAGATTTTGAAAAACTAGGCAAATTAGCTGTTGGAAATTATCTCAGCTATCATCCCCTTAACGTTGATCCATTAATTCCGTAACACCCTGTATTATGCATGTTAATAATAGGTCTTTACCTATAAAATTGCCATTTTTCATAAACCATTTTTGAAAATCTGATTTTCTCATACTAATTCCAAATTTAACAAAATTTTGTGGGAAGGCTTAGACAACATTTAATTAAGTTTCGAAAGCTTTAACTGTAGCAAAGGTACAGCAAAAAATGACCAATGAAACGGGTAACAGATGAAACGAGTATATTTGAGTTTGAGCTTCGTTTTCAGTAAATAAATCCAAATTAAAAATCTCCAAAATCTAAAAAAATCTGTTATCCAAAATCTCCGTTATATGGCCAAGATTTTAAATAAAAAATCATTTTAGCAACAGCTATTCAATTAAATAAATTGTGAACATAATAAAGGTTGAGAAAAAATCGTCAATTTCATAGGTATGGCCTATAGGCCAGGCAACGAATGCTCAAAATAAGGTATAGAAGGAAACGCTTGGAACAAAATTTTTAACTTCGTAACTTGGTTTGGACTAGTTAGGAGGTAAACATATCAAAAGTCCCCGCCCGTAGCTGCTAAGCCCAGGGGGGTAGGGGGTTTGGAGGTCCCATTTTTTAGTTTGTGTCTCAAAAATTGTGTCTCAAGCGTTTCCCTCTATACTTTTTCGTTGACTGGCCTACTATTATATTATCTTGTTAAATATATGGTATTCAACATCAGTCACCTTCTCCACTGTATATGTTGTAAGGGCCACGTGCCGGTCCGTCCGTATCGCTGCGAGGCGTGCGAGCGCCGGTTCTCTCACCTGGACTACTTGCACCAGCACTGTGTCAAGGTGCACCGCGTCAACCTCAAGAAACACGACAAGTCGTTCTTCTTACCCAACAAGATGAGAGGTGAGCATATACAAGCTGATTTTTTAATCGGTACCCAAATTTTTCGTACGTAAATTAAAAAAAAAAATTACAGATCCGTATTTCTTTGTTTTATATCGTTTCATACAAACAAGCTTGATCATCTGAAAATACTCGTATATCAATATCGTCCAATTTACTTAAAAATTGATAATAGTACACTTCAATTCAACACAATTTGTGAGACCCGTATTTCTGCGTTTTAAAAAATTCCTCAAAAAAATGTTTCCTCCTTCTTTAGGAGGAAAATTCATGCCCGTGGCAAATTCATTGTACGGGGCCCCAGTAACAAAAAAAATACTAATAGATGCGTTCTAAAACTGTTCGACATCCTTTTCGTAAGAATGCTTTTTAATCTTAGTACATTCTATAATTGTCTCAAATTTAATTGACTTTGAGTACTGATACAGAGGCCAGCGCATCAGGTTACTACATTTTCATTACAAAACCGCTCTTATCACAACAGCACAGAGTGCACGCGTGTGGTAACCTGGGTTACGGTCGTCCGTACAAAAAAAAAAAAAACTTAAGGTTTTAAATATTTGATTACTTTTGAGCTCCCGGCTTCTAGGGCCAGGACGGGGGCCCCCACTTGGTCCGTGGCATTTTGCTAGCCCTGCTACTCTACAGGGTGAAAAAGAACCTCCTAGCTATATTCAAAACTAGCTGATGCCCGCAACTTCGTTTGCGTGTTAATTTTTTTTTGTACAGAGTACACAGATTGAAAACATCTATCTTACGTGATTTAGATTTTTACATACAAAAGTTTTTTCCCGCTAACTCCCGTTCCCGTGGGAATTTTGCAATATCCTGTTGCAACTTAGCTTTAAGTTTACTAAGGTACCTGCATGCCAAATTTCAAGCGTCTAACTTAATCGGTTTAGATTTTTCATACAAAAGGATTTTCCCGCTAATTCCCGTTCCCGTGGGAATTTCGGGAATTCCTTTCTTAGTGCACCTCTGCGGTACCTAAGCTACGTCCCTTCCAAATTTCAAGTGCCTACGTTTAGCCGTTTAGGCTGTGCGTTGATATGTCCGTCAGTCAGTTTCTCCTTTTATATAGGTATAATTTCTCCCGTTTTTTTACACATTTACCACTATATCTTTGCTCCTATTGGTCGTAGCGTGATGTTATATAGCCTATAGCCTTCCTCGATAACTGGACTATCCAACACAAAAAGAATTATTCAATTCGAACCAGTAGTTTCGGAGATTAGCGCGTTCAAACAAACAAACAAACTCTTCAGCTTTATAATATTAGTATAGATATAGATACGTATTACAATACCGAAGTAGAGAAAACATTTATAACCGAAGTAGAAAATGCCTTTATAGGCATTTTCTGGGTTAACTCGCTCCATCATCGACTTCATCTTTGACCTTATGGTCAAGATTGAGGTCAAGAGTTAACCCATCTTATAATAAAAAAAAACGAATTTCATGAGACCTATGATGGAAGAAAGACCGAAAATTATATGGCCGAATGTTTGTTTGACCGAAAGTTTAAAATCCCGAAGGCTAAAATACCGAAGATTAAAATCCCGAAGGCTAAAAACCGGAGACTAAAATACCGAAAACTAGAATACCGAATAGGGTGTCCATAAAGTATTCAATAATAAAACTGTTTTATTTTGTCTGTTTATATGACAAACGGAACTGCGACGAGTCGGTTTGTTACGGGTTGGTTGGGTTAGGTTTGGTTAGAACTCCGACCCCAGCGCACGAGCCGATTGAGCGAAGCAAGAGCGTGCCGCGGCAGCGGCCGGCGAAGTGCCAGAAACGAATGTGGTTGTATTTCAACTTTCGGCATTTTGAACATCGATGTTTTTAAACATAGGTATTTGGTGTATCGGTATTTTGAACTTTCGGTCATTTAAACATTGGTATTTTGAACATTCGGTCATTTAAATGTTCGGTCATGTAAACATTGGTATTTTGAACATTCGGTCATTTAAATGTTCGGTCATGTAAACATTGGTATTTTGAACAGTCGGTCATTTAAATATCGGTATTTTATGTTTAGTTATATCGTACACCGGCATTCCAACCGTTCGGTATTTCAACTTTCGATGTTTTAAGCGTAGTTATTTCAACCATCGGTATTTTGAATTTTAGGTATTGTAATACGTACCCGAAAGATTTGTTTGTTTGTTTGTTTTTTGCATTGAATAGGCTCCGAAACTACTGAACCGATTTGAAAAATTCTTTCACCATTAGAAAGCTACATTATTCCCGATGGACATAGGCTACACAATTTTCCCAAATTCCCACGGGAACGAAGTCCCGGGCGGAATGTTAGTTACTAATTTAAAAATGACTTTCCAGGTACAGTGCACGTCTATTCCCACATGCAAATCGACGGCAGCTTAATACACCCAGAAATTTTGGAGCAAATCACCGTTTACCTCGTCGATTATTTACACGAAAACGTCGAGGAAGTCGATTACAAAAAACATTTCTTTTTCGACCCAAACGTAAACCCCATACAAGGGACTTACAAGCATAAAAAACCAAAAGATGATAACATAGACAGGAAGAGAAAGAAAAAAGGAATAGACAAAGATATTGGCGGAGTTACCGCTGAAAAGAAAATAAAACTGGAAATTGAAGAAGAAAAGGAAATAAAAGGAGAAAATGAGTTCTCAGAAGCAAAAGATGCCGTTAGAAACCTACGAAAACTTTTAAGTGATGATGAGTGTAACGAATATATCGAAAACACGGTGCCTGATCATGACAACACTAATTACAGCATTCACGAAGATGCTAGTAATTTTAATATTGAATACAGCAACACAGAAAACAGTAATCTAAGTGATAGCCACAATCATACCATCCAAGATGAAGTTGGTAGTAATTTTAGTAACGAAAATAGCAACACGGAAACTACAAAAGATGGTCACATTGATGGAGAAGTAGAACATACGAGTGAGAAATTTGAAGACACCGAAACGGTTGAAACGGAAGATGTGATGGGACATTTGATAGAGAAAGACGGAGAATACTATGTCCTTGTTGATGATCAGCTATATAAATTAGAATAAAAGTTTAATAATATATGTTTAGTATTTGTTTGAAATAATGTTCTACCTATAATCATCATAATTCCTTACTAACCTACTAATATTATAAATGCGAAAGTATGTATGTTTGTACGGATGTTTCTTACTCTTTTACCTTCAACGGCTTGACCAATTTTGATAAAATTTGGAATGGAGGTAGCTGACACCCTGGATTAACACATAGGCTACAACTCTACTTAGGCTACATAATTTTCTTAAATTCTTACGAGAACGAAGCCCGGGCGAAAAGCTAGTTATATTATAAAACAAAAGTCCCGCGCCGCCTCTGTATGAAAGCGGTAAACTCCAAAACTACTGAACGGATTTTCATACAGTTTTCAGCAATGGATGGATCGATTCGAGATGAAGGTTTATGTGTATTTTTCATTTACGAAGTTCCGGACGAGAAGCTAATACTAGAATAATTTTCCACGTTAAAAACGTATGAGTCACCGACTTCAATCCCAACAACAGTTCGCACAAAGTAGATATCTAGTTTTTTGCGGACTACAATGCCTATTAGCAAATAACTACAAACAGAAATGTCATTCATTTATTTAGATGATGTTCTAGTTTGTAGTATATTTTGTTTTTGTTGATTTTTTTTAAAAGCGCTGAATCATTTTCGATAAAATTTATATGGGACCTCTTCAGGAGTATACTCTTTCAAACAAATAAAGAATTTTGAAAATCGGACAACAGTTGCCGGAGTAATCGCGTAACAAATATACAAAAAAAAAAAAACATACAGTCGAATTGAGAACCTCCTCCTTTTTTGAAGTCGGTTGAAAAACTGAAACCCTAAATATGAATCTTTCTGCAATCCGCATACGCACGTGACATAATGTCATACAGAGTGTAAGGGACAGGATAGCAATAAAACGGACAATAACGAAGGTTTCCGTACCTATAAAACCGGCCAAGTGCGAGTCGGACTCTATAAAAACCATTATCTCTATAAAAAAACAACAAAAAAATCACGTTTGTTATATAGTTAGCCTCCTTAAATATTTAATTTCTTCTTCTTTTTAGTATTTGTTGTTATAGCAACAACCGAAATACATCATCTGTGAAAATTTCAACTGTCTAACTATCACGGTTTATGTGATACAGCCTCGGACATACTTATCTATAAAAACGAGCAAAAAATCACGTTTTTTGTATAGGAGCCCCCTTAAGTATTTATTTTATTCTGGTTTTGTTGTTATAGGACCAATAAAAATACATCATCAGCGAAAATTTCAACTGTCTATCATCACGGTTCATGAGATACAGCCTGGTGACAGACGGACGGACGGACAGACGGATGGACGGACAGCGGAGCCTTAGTAATAGGGTCCCGTTTTTTCCCTTTGGGTACGGAACCCTAAAAACTGAAAATCTGGACTCGGACCATCATTCTGGATAATGTTCCAGTTCCAGTGGAATTTTCCTCAGGAATTTTTATAAAGTTTTATGTTTATTATATTTTCTGCTTTAAAATCAAATTATTTATTATAATTCACTCCATTTTCGAATAAATTACAACGATAACAGCGTAAAACACAAAAGCCATGTACATCGCATTCTGACAAACGAGCGCGGCGCGTAGGGATCGCGCGCGAGGCGCTGTACATTGCGTAGCGCCAGAGTAGGTAATTTTATTTATTTTTTATTATGAGATGGGTTAACTCTTGACAAAAATCATGACCAAGGTCATAGATGAGGTCGACGATGGAGAGAGTTAACCCAGAAAATGCCAATTAAGGTACTCCCACGCGCCGACGGACCACAGCAAGCTGGCTGGGTAAATATTTAAAATAGGTAATCCACATTAGGTCAATAGGGCATTTTTAGTGATGCAACGAATACGAATATTCGTATTCGCCGAATATCGGCCCTTTTATGAATATTCGTATTCGCTGAATATCACAATGGTATTCGTATTGAAAATGACTCCGATATTGAACAATATATTATCAATATAATTGAACGTGTATACCTCGCTCGTATGAAATGACTTGCATCCAGGCGAGATAATTGTATTAAATATGTGTATCCGAACGCACCGCATTTCGGTGTTTTCGCGAGAAGTTTGAATTGAATGTACAGGGTCAACAGCACATCATGCTATCCAAAACAGACAAATTTCTTCAATCAATTTTATCTCCAAGCATTAGAGTTTACTGTCCATTGGGGAAATTTGACATTTCATAATTACCTGATGTGCTATTGACTGATTTTAAGTCGGCATATTTTGTTTGTCATTGGAGTCGTGTTTATTCACCTTGCCTGTGTACTTTATATTATAGTTAACTGCGTTAAATACAAAATAAAAATAAAGTATTATGTCACGTAAAAGAGAAAATAAATAAATTTGGAAGCTTTTTGAAAAACAGGCCAGTAAGTTTTTAGAGTAGGTAGATGAATTTGCTTGTTCTATGATGAAAATATGCAAAATAACCTAATATGATTAAATATAATTATAATATAATTAATTAATAAATAGGACATTATACTTTCTATTTTTACTTTCTATCCTATTCTAAAAATAAATATTAAAACGAATTAACTTACTTTTATTTCATGAGAAAAACAATGAAGCCAGAACCAGAATCTACAATTTCAAAGTTTGTTTTTGCTTTGGAGGGCGTCAAGTGATAGAATCACATCTCGCGACAAGTTTTCAAATCACTTAAATAAATAGGTATCTCTGCAAATGCGAAGTAAATATTTTTTATTACTGCCTTTATTATTAGTACCTATTCGTATTCGCCGAATAGTAGTGACACTATTCGTATTCGCTTCGTAAAAAGTGGTATTCGTTGCATCACTAGGCATTTTATATGACGTTTAACACCCTTGTTTCAGAAAATAATCTCAGATAATCGATCGAAAACGTGTCCAGCCAGCTTGAAAAACAAGTTTTCACTGGTCTCTCAATCTCGGTAACGGAAGTGATTTTGACGAATTTTTGCATATCAACGGGCGTCACATTTTGTGACAGGCATCGAGCTAAAAGTTTTATGATACGTACAGCGGTTTAGTAGAAAAATGCAAAAATCTGTATCCAGCCATCTTGAAATTACGTATGAAACTTCTGGCTGGCACTTCTGAATCTCAATAAGGGGAGCGTTTTCGAATATGATTCCTTTACTAACATTTAATGATGCAATTTTTGACAGTCATAACGTTTGATTTATGGCATCACATGTAAGGGTTTACAAGAAATCAACAAAACAGTGTCCAGCTAGCCTAAATTCAAGCTGGCTGGACACATTTATCTCCGCTGCCTGATGGTCTACGACCTTCGAAATATGTTCAACATGTTGTGACGGGAACGATGAAATAAAATTATCAATATCTTTGAAACTACGCAAAATTTGTCCGTTACAAATTCAGGTTATCATTACCGTCCCTGTCACAACACGTTGAACATATTTCGAAGGCCGTAGGCAGCGGAGATAATTTTTTATTGATTTCTCGTAAACCCTTAAATGTGACGCCATAAATCAAACGTTATGACTGTCACAAATTGCGTCATTAAATGTTAGTAAAGGCTGGTTTACACTTTGATTAGTGCGAGTGCAGGTAATTAGTGCGAGTTCAGGTTTGTAGTGTGAGTAAGTAGTGTCCAATTCACTGCGAGTGCAGGTGATTAGTGCGAGTGCGACGCTACACACTAAACGCAGCGTTTAGTTTAGCGTTTAAAACGCTAAACACTCCTGTGTTTAGTGGCAGGCACGCTGCGGGTGAGGGGAAAGGGAGGGCGCGCGGGACGTGGACTCGCAGTCTACTCGCAAAAAAATAGAACACACTTCTATTCACTTTACTACACAGCCAACTAATCACTTGCACTAATCAGTCGCTGTCCACACCAAGTCACTAATCACCTGCACTCGCACTAATCAAAGTGTAAACCAGCCTTAAAGAAGGAACCATAGCGATCAGCGGAGCGGCGGCGGTAGTTTTATGTTTAGGTACAGAGGCCAGCGCATCAGGTTACTCCATTTTCATTGCAAAACCGCCCTTATCACAACAGCACAGAGAGCACGCGTGTGGTAACTTGAGTTGCGGCCGTCCGTATATCTCTCGCTACAAGCGTATTTCTGTACGTACAGCGCGTGGCGAGCGATGAAAACGTAAAATAACCGACGCCGCTGCCGCTCCGCTGATCGCTGACATTGAGATTGCAGCCTTAGACCTCCAAAATCGTAATTCTCACCTGCAAGCGGTGCACCCTGCTGCTGATCATCGGACGAGGCTGTGACGTACTACAACTCGTAAACGGTTTCTTTACTTGATATTGGCGACTTCGCCATTTTCTATTTTAATCCACACTAACATTACAAAGAGGAAAGATTTTGATTTTTGTAACGAATAAACTAAGAACCATTAGAGTGCTACATAATCCCTGAGTTGCCTAGGCTACATACATTTCCCGAAGTCCCACAGGAACGAAGTCTCGGGCGGAAAGCTAGTAATTTTAAGTACTCTTGACATTTGGCAAAATCACGTAAATCGTGGAATTCGTGGACACCATTCAAGAGTTATATCACGCGTTTGCCAAGCCCTCTGAATGGTTTTCCGAAGTGGGCATTTTTAAAGATGTTTTAAAGCTACAAAATAGTAAAGGAAAAATCAAAATAAACTTTAAAATATTTATTAATTGATCCAACATTCTTAATCATATAATTAATAAAAATAGCTTTAACCAAATATCGCAAATCAGAAATTAACTAAGTACTTACAATTATTATCTTAGAATTATTAAAAAACATTTGAAAATTCTCACAGGCAGTCCATATGGCACGTGATGATGATCAAATATATTCGAGAAGTGGCATGAAAGAGCCAGGTTTTGAAAAAGCCACTTGCATCATTTCGGTAGTTTAGGAACGGATTTGGTTGGTGATTTTATTTTTAAGTGGCAACATCTGAATTCCCGTCACCCCCTATAACTTAAAATCAACAACAAAATCTGTTCCTATACTACCGAAATAATGTTAACTGTATATCAGGCGCTGCGCTGTCCACCACATGCTACGTCAACAGAAACAGGAAGTTCGCCGAGACGCATAATAAAAAAATATGAACACTGTTGTTACATACGCAAAATTTATATGACCACAAACACTACAGGGCATCGATTCTGTAACTTGTGTGTCGAAGGAATGGAGCGAAATTGAACAACCCAAAATGATGATGGGTTTGATTTAATCAAACCCAAACTCAATTATCTTTATTTCATGGAACATTCAGGATGTTACTTAACCCTGGACCAGTCGCGCGATTAAAATAACGCAACCCGTCGCGTGGGGTCCCAGAAGACCCCCAAAAATTTAAAAGCCTCTAAATTAAATATTTCCTGGGAATATGATATTTTTTTATTGTATTTTATTAAGAGAGGAGTGTGCAAAAAAATAAATAATTGAAATCCACTCAGTTTTGTTTAATTATTAATATTAGGACTTCAGAGCAAAAGGAACCAGTCTTCTTTAGTGTACAATAATATATATATATATATATATATATATTGTACACAATAACAAACATGACAGAAAATAAATTTTAAATGACAGTTAAGTCACATAAAATATGAAAATACGTCTGCTGTGAACTAGCGCTGAGCGCAAACTGAAGTGTTATATCATCCGTGCCTTCATAAATCATATTTAGGAAGGTAGAAAAAAAATCGGACTTATGGAATTGTTTTAATATACTAAAAATCATGGTTAACTAAACTTTCAAAGACCCCACGCGACGGGTCCAGGGTTAAAATAAGTCAAAATTAAATACATAAAAACAAACATTAAAGGATTTAAATACATACATACACATTCGTTTTTTGACTACTGACTCTACGCCTATTCGCAGAGGTGCAGTCTTCCCCAGAGAAGAATTTCAAATCATCATCATCATATCAGCCTATTGCAGTCCACTGCTGAACATAGGCCTCCCCCAAGGTGCGCCACTTTGCACGATCCTCTGTTTTCATCAGCCACTACCTGATGAAAACAGAGGATCGATAACCACCCCGACCAGCAGCGCCCCTACGGAAAGTTGCAAACTATAGCAACTGAAAATTCAGTTGGCGGTGGCGACATCAGTCAAAGCAGCCGTCATTAGATGTATGAAATTTGGATAGTTGTCAATTTCGCCACCTGAATGGATAAAATGGCGACCATCCCATCGACACACAACTTATGTTACAGAATCGGGGCCCAGATCGTACGTCGTTTGCCGTCGTACGTCGTTTGCCTAAGTCTTCTTCTCCCATCTTTTAAGGTATACATCTAAAGCGCACATCATGTGTTCTATAATATGATTGGTTTCTTTATGATACCACACATTACATATTTTGCATTTTAACATATTTTGTTTCAGATTTTTAAGTTCTATTGCGTTTTTGTGAACAGTTCCGTTAACGTGTTCTCTAATATTATCTGGGTTATTTGGGACCTTTACCTGGCAAATGTCACATACGTACTCTCCCACTGTTGAACTATTTTGGGTTTCAGTAACTTGAGAGTTTTTAAGTTTAATTTCTTTGTTTTTGTGAATAGTTCCATTTAAATGTTCTCTAATATTGTGTGGGTTATTTGGGACCTTTACTTTGCAAATGGTACATACAAAATTCTGTCCTGTAGTTAAAGTATTTTGGGTTTTAGTAACTTCAGAGTTTCGGTTTTTAAGTTTCATTTCTGCGTTTTTGTGAACAGTTCCATTTAAATGTTCACTAATTTTAATAGGATTATTTTGAACTTGTACTTTGCAAATATTACATAGAAAAAGACCTTTCAATTTAGCTAGCATGTGTTTAGATCCATTAACATGTGTTTTTATATTATATGGGTTATTTGTTACTTTCGTTCGACAAATCTGACAAAAACTATTAACAACGTCATTTACACTACTAGTGTTTGCTGCAGCTTTAACTGCTTCATTTGTTTTCGTACTCGTGGCAACACATAGATGTGCCACTTCAGTTGAGTTTTTCACTATTGGTTTAGACGTCGAAGGTTGCTGCAGTTTCATCAAATTTGTTTTGTGCGTAGATCCTGCGTCGTGCGTTTTAATAAAAAGTTTCGAGTTAATAATATTCACGTTACAGATTTTGCAGAAATAGTCTTCTGATGTTCTTTTTACAGTCTTGCTGTGTAAAGGGTTCTTGGCGACGTTATTTTTGTGTTCTGTACTATAAATGTGTTTTAATTCTTCTTGAAGAAATCTCTTTTTACATATGTTACAGAAATAAAAGGTTTTTGATTTTGTTATTTTGTTTTCAAGCAAGAGTGACTCGTAAAAACCTTTGTGTTTAACACTATTTATGTGTTCAAGTATGAGTATGTCTTTATTAAATAGTTCTGTTTTACAAATTTGGCATTCCAATTTGTTCTCATCTATTTTTACCATCAGGTACTGCTTCTGTTGTTTAACCGACTCTTGTGCTGTTTCTTTTGGCGCTGAGTCTGATAGACTTTTGGGTTTTTGAGACAATTGACCAGTTTTAAGCAAATTGATAATATGTTCTGAATTACTGGTATGTCCGAAAACAGCTCCCTTGGACACGTCATTTTGACATACCTTGCAATAGTATAGAAATGTGTTATTTGCCACATTTACATCCAATTGATTGTTTCGCAAAAAAGAATCATACTTCTTAGTGTGTTCATGCGTATTTGTATGAGTGACTATGTCAGATAGTTTGTTATTAACTGGAATGTTACAAAATTTGCAGTTCAGTCGGTTTTCATCCAAAACTTCCATGAAAAACGAGTTGTTAATGCCACTTGTTACTTCTATCTTTAGCACAGATGTTTTTAGTTGTGAATTGCTTCCGATTCCTTCAGCCAAAAATGTTTTATGTTCTTTCAACACGCAGTGTTCTACGACATCTAAGCACGAAACATAAATATAACATGCATTACAAAAAACATTTCTATCGCTTATCGACCTCATAAGGTTTTTTTCTAAGAATTTGGCATAACATTGCATATGTCCTTTTGTCTCAACATGTTCATTGATTTCTACTGATCCTTTTATATATTCATGGCACACGGTACATAATACCGTATTTTTTGTGTCGGTCGGTTTTAAATGGTAGTGCATTACAGATCCTTTTTCATAGTTGGCAAGCCATTCATTGAACCTGTGATTAGTTGTGTTATCGTGGACTCGTTTTGCTTTTTTGTTTGGTGAAGTGAATTTGCAATACAAACAATAGTATTTTGGCACATCAGATACAGGAGTGACTTTGGTTACAGTATCAGTTGGTTCCTGAACTGGTTCCAATGTTGTCTCCTTTAGTTGTAATGAGTTTCCTCGCTCGTTTTTGCTTTCTAAAATAGCAGCGTTTATCTTTACATCATGTATAGGGTTTATAATATGGCCCAACGGATATACTGTAGACAATATATCACCAAACACTTTATTGCATACTAAACAGTGATACTTCCGTGTTTCTGGAAACTGCAAAAAATATATATTAAAAAAATTACATTAGTCAGTTTAAGGCATTGTCTAAGTGGTGTTTTAATATTTTATGGTAAAGCAGTTACAGTTTAGAACCTATTTTCATGAAATGTAGCTAGGAACCATTTCAATTACGTCAGCTTTCAAACAAAAAAAAAATCGGCTTTGAAATCGGTCCTTTCGTTTTTGAGCTATGTTGCAACATAAATGTAGAGATACACACGTCAAACGTATAATATCCCTCTTTTTTGTCGGGGGAAACCGAGTTTAAATCTAAGTATTGTCTAAAGTAGTAAATATTGTCTTACCTGACGAATGCAGTCCTTAGATACTGGTTTAGTTATCAACACAATATGGTGTTTCTTTAGACTATGCTTCCATTTAAGCTGTTTAATGTAATTTTCCTTTTTAGTAATATGATCTTTTTCACTCACAATTGTCACTTCGCAAACTTGACATATTGTAATTTTTTTACATTCGTCATATTTAAAACCATGAAATTTGTCGAAATCAATTTTAAAAGCATAGCTAGAAACGGTTATTTTGGCGTGGTTTAGGTCAAAATATTCAACATTATAATCTGATATTTCATTTATATTTAATAAGTAATCCTTCAAGACTGAGTCATCGATTTCAGCACTATCTATCTCTGTTCTATTTGACGCTACATTTTTCGTGATTTCTTTTACTTTTTTACTCCTTTTCCTCTTTTTCTTTATTTCACACTCAGGAACTGAGATTGTATCTGTTGCAGATGTTTCTTTTTCTACCTCAACACCAGCAGTTTTATTTTCTTCATCACCATATTTTGTTTCAACTGCTATTAAGCCTTCTTCTAAAATTTGGTTGTGTAGTTTAGAATAATTATTCTTGTCTTCGTACAGGAGGGCTAAAGCGCTTATCAATTTTTCTTGTTTTACTGCAATGCGATGTTTCTCGGTGTTTACATGTGTTTGTGCGTTAGTTACCTCCACAACGCAAGAACAAAATGTGCAGTAAAATAAGTTGCTGCGTGGAGAGCTCGTTCCATATCCAGACACTGTTTGCTGTAATAAAGAAACTGCAATCAATTTTAGGGAAGAAAAATGTTCGGCGCGAATGAGACTTGAACCCACGACCCCAGGATTATCTCCTGGTGCTCTAACCAACTGAGCTATCGTATCTTTAAGTCAAACGGAGTTTCACATTTCCTTTACTAAGCACATTACGCCGTGCGTGTAGGGTAACGCCATCTGTGTCTAATATGGAAAACTACAGACTCTTACCACTTATTCGAACTAGATTTCATAATTGAATTCACAAATAATTTACTTACTTTTTAGTCTAATCGAGCAGTGATAGCCCAGGTGGTAATGACTAATGAGCCAGGCTTGTGATCGTAAGGTTGCGGGTTCAAACCCTGGTGCGGACCTGTACCACTAAATTCGTCTTTTCAGATTTATGTACGGATTTCTCATTAATTAATTATCACTTGCTCAGCGGTAAATCCCCTTCGTGTTTCGAAGGAGGGCGGCCCATGCCCCTCGGTGGGGTCGTACATGAGCTGATAAAAAAGTCTAAATTAGGAGTTACCGGTTCTTTATTTCTTTCCAGCGCAGTTTTCGCTATTCTGGCATAAGCCTGATGCAGCGAGCTCTGGAGGTGATTCTCGAAGAAAGCTACTGCTACTTCCACGTCGCAAATAAAGCATTTGTTCATTTCCAGCTCATCTAAAATTAATAACAACACATATACTTTATTGCACATCAACAAAGTAAAAGTTACATCACGTTAGACAGCAATAAAGTAATGGTGCAAAAAGCGGCCCCATTCATAACATATTGCCAAAGAAATAATATCTTATCGGCAATTTTGGGTGTGAAGAAGACAATATTGCATGTAACCCTAAATTTAAAAAAATTTATCACCCCAGGCGATCGTATGTAACCAGTGGCATATCGATACTAATGGTAACATTTTCCCCCATTTTTACGATCACTGCTTATAATTCTTAAGCGGCTTAAGCAATTTTGATAAAATAAGGGTGTTTGGTGTATCGTGTGCCAAATTGAATACGGTGATTGGAGGGGTCTTTGGCTACCTCTTCAGCCTCCATAAAAAAATCTTGGTCCAACTGAATTTTTTATGCGTATTTTAATGCCCGAATTATTGGCCGAGGTGCCTGTATTTGATGAAGATGGCATTTTGCAGGAAGTCCAAATAATTGTCACCATTGAGGTTATCGGGCAGGTAATGCGGTCCAATTACCTGATTCCCAATCACTGCTGCTCAAACGTTCACACTAAACTTTCTTTGAAAGGATTTCTGACTTTTGTGCAGGATTTATAAATACTGCAAAAATTATGAAATTAATGTTTAAAATGCAATCTTTTTTTTATTTCAAGTAAAACCCACGAAATTTTAAATTTTTACTTGCCTTGTGAGTGTTGTTAACTCAAAAACTTGTTTTTATTTCACCTGATGAATATTAGAAAAATTCGACTAAATCCAGAAAATAAATTCATTAGCGATGTTACTAATAACTTTTCATGGCATATTGCATACCATTAGAAAGGGGACAGTTCAGGGATGTTTTTAAAAATCAGAAGAGCATGATCACTTTTAGTTTTTTTTAAATTGGAAACGAAAGTTGACGTTCAAGTTTTTTTTTTACTTTTAAAAACTTTGCGGTACAGTAAAAAAAAACTTATGTTGCTGGTGAGTAATTTTGGTTTCTATAGAAGCGTACAACGTTACAGATTAAAGATTTAAAAAAAAATCAAGCTAGACTTAACAATTTTTTATAAATTAAAATTTAAATGTAGACTTTTACAAAATTTCACCCAAAAATATTTAAAATACGCATAAAAAATTTAGTTGGACCAAGATTTTTTATTGCATGGCCAAAGACCCCTCCAATCACCCTATTCATTTTGGCACACGATGCACCAAACACCCTGTATATCTAAGAACCATTTCGATTACGTCAGATTTCAAACTGGAAAAACGGCATCGAAATCAGTCCATTCGTTTAGGAGCTACGATGCCACAGACACACAGATACACACGTCAAGCTTATAACACCCCTGTCGGGGGGTAAAATTAAAAAAATCCTCTACTTGTAACTTTGGCCTGATGGCTGATTTTCAACAGGCTCGTAGCCCAGTGGCGCTCGCTGATCTCAACCGGTCAGTGAGGTAAAGCAACGTTCGCAGAGACAGGGAACCTGATGGGTGACCAAAGTGGCAATTTATCACGAGCGTTTCCGTGCTTCGGAGGGCACGTTAAGCTGTCGGTCCCGGCTATTGTTGATTGACTACAGTCGTTAAAACCAAGTCAGAGGCTATTGTGCGGTTTGAAAACTCTGATACCAGGGTTAGCCAAGTTCGCCACACACTTGACTATACCTACACGAAAAGAAGAAGAACAGGCCAAAGTTATACAGTCATGTAGATTCATTCTCTTTGAGTTTGTAAGAAATCAATTAAAACTTAACTTACCAATGTCGTTATTGTCACTTTTGACAAAAATCTTGACTACTTGAGGACCTGAAATTAAAAAATATAAATTGTCCACGTTAAAAACGTATGAATCACCGACTTCGATCCCAACAATGCGTATTAGCGAGGGCCCGTGTCCCATTGGTAGGTACACATCACAAAAGATAATCACTAATATTATACATGTATAATTAGATGACGTTGCAGGGAATCTTATTTGTGTAATAGGATCCAGAAAGTTGAGGTTAACGGCACTAGATCACCTGGGTCCACAGTCTGTATGGGCGTCCCGCAGGGTTCAATTTTAGAACCATTCTTGTTTCTCGTGTACATTAATGACTTGCCTTTTGTTGTTAAAGAGGCCCATGAGATCGTATTATTCGCAGATGACACATCACCTCTATTTAAAGTGAAAAGATATGACACTAATTATGACGACGTGAATACTGCGATCTCAAAGGTAGTTGAATGGTTCACTGTAAATAACCTACTCTTGAACGAGAAAAAAACCAAATGTGTTATTGTATATGTTAAAAATGAAAAACTGGAAGTTGTAGAATCTACTGTATTCTTAGGTATCACTATTGACGCAAAGCTTCAATGGGGTCCTCATATTGATAAGTTAGCGAACAGACTCAGTTCAGCAGCTTACGCGGTTAAAAAATCCGGCAATTATCTTTATTCTTTATTGTACACACAAATACATATAAAAATTACACAAAGAAAGGACATGTACAACGGCGAGCTTAACTCAAGCAATGAGTTTTCTTCCAGCTAACCTATGTGAGAGGGAGAGGCAGTTGAAGTGGGCAAGGGTGTACCAAGATAAAGTGAGATATTAAATTTATAATACAAACATATTAATTAATAAATATATAAGCACATACAATTAGCTAAATAAATAAATAATATATACCTACATATATAAAATACCTATAATATATACATACATACAATATATGGATAATACTTAGATAGACAAATAATGCTCTTTCAGCTCTCTCTTGAACGCATCCAACGAACAACTCGCTCGAATGGCCTGTGGAAGTGAATTCCACAAACGCACAGAGTGCACCGTGAAGGAACCGCCATAACAGGATGAGGAGTGGGGTGGGAAACGAAGGAGAAGGGATCTACTGGTCCGGCAGGGCTTGCCACGTGGAATCTGGTACTCGAACTGCTCACGGAGGTACTGTGGGGAAGCAGGACTATTCAAAATTGAATAGAGGGTAGAGAGGACGTGCAGATCGCGTCGTCGCCTGATTGGCAACCATTTTAATTGAGACCTATAACATGAGATGTGGTCATATTTGCGCAGCCCGAAAATAAAACGTACGCACAGGTTCTGAAGCCTCTCTAACTTATTCAGCAATTCCTCCGTGGCATCCAAGTAGCAGACATCCGCGTAGTCGAGGAGAGGAAGGAGTAAGGATTGGGCCAAGGTAACCTTAGCTTCAAAGGGCAAAAACTGCTGGAGACGCTTGAGGGACTGAAATGAGTAGTGAACTTTTTTACTTACCTCGTTTATATGACTGGACCAGGAGAGATAGCAATCGAAGATAACACCCAGGTTTTTTGCAGTTTTCGCATAGGCTATTGGAATACCATCGTACACCACTGGAGGCAAAGTATTATGGACAACTCGATTGTACATATGATGGCTACCTATTAGTAAAACTTGTGACTTAGTCGGATTCACGAGAAGCCCATGCGATTTAGCCCAACTGCTAATCCTATCCAAATCTGCATTAAGCTCCGATATAGCGTTCGAAAGGTCATCAATATGGAAATGACGATAGATCTGCAAATCGTCTGCGTAGAGATGATATCGAGAGGAAATGACAAGAGTGATTTCATTTATGAATAATGAGAATAATAGAGGAGAGAGAACACCGCCTAGGGGAACGCCGGCAGTCAGGTCACACCATTTCGATTTGACATCGTCACAGTGGACGCACTGCGAGCGTCCCCGAAGATAGGAGTCGAACCATGAGATTACAGGTGGAGAGACGTTAAGAGATGAGAGGATATTTAGGAGGATGTCAAAGTCGACCGAGTTGAACGCACTACTGAAGTCTAGTAATGTTAAGATTGTCAATTGTTTTTTGTCAATAGCCAGACGAATATCATCGCTGACTTTGAGCAAGGCCGTGACAGTGCTGTGACCCGGTCGAAACCCCGACTGGAAGGGATTAAGGAGATTATGACGGGTAAGGTAATTAGAGAGCTGTCTTTGGACAAGACTCTCCAGGACTTTTGAGAGGATAGGTAAAATGGAGATAGGACGAAATTGGGAAAAGGAAGATGGATTAGAAACTTTCGGCAGGGGGAGAACACGTGCCTTTCTCCAACTACTTGGAAATGAGCTTGTAGTGAGAGAGTAATTAAGGATGTAGGTAATTATAGGAGCGAGCTCATCCACAAGCAGAAGGATCATTTGCAGTTGTATCCCGTCCTCTCCCACAGCCTTCGAGGTTATGGAAAGGAGTGATCTCTTAACGTCGCACTCTGTAACCGGTGAAAAATCAAAGGGGGAGCAATTGGGTTTTGTCTTTTGGGCAATTTTACGAAGTGTGGCAGATTTGACACTATCTTCAACTATGACAGGAGCTTGAGAGAAATGAACATTTAAAGCATCAACATCAATGTTTGTCGAGTTTTCAACCACACTTTTGCCAATACCCAAGGACCTAAAAAATTTCCAAATAAGAGAGTTACTAAGGTTTTCAATAGATTTGTGAATATGGCGTTTTTTAGCATTTCTACACAGACGATTACAGCGATTCCGGAGTTTTTTGAAGAGTAGAAGATTGTCTTCAGTCGGAAGCTTCCGGTACCGTCGTTTAGCCCTATCTCTCCTGGCCATCATTCTTTTGATCGAGTCAGACAACCACGGAGCAGGTAATTGTTTCACTCTGACACGCTTGACTGGAGCATGGACGTCGTACAGGAGAGTGAGAAGATTATTAAATGTAGAAACCATCTCGTCAACCGTGTCAGAGCCAAAGACATTAGACCAGTCAATGCTACCCGCATCAGCCCTCAAACGCTCCAAGTCAATGTCCTTGAAACTTCGGAGAAACACGAATTTAGGTTTGAGTTTGGGAGGACGAAGTTTGTATGACAGGTATATTAGATCGTGATAGGAAAAGGGAGATGTCATCTGACCGTGAGTCGCCACCATGCTAGGATTTGACACTATAATTAAATCAATAAGTGAGGGATTGGGATATTGAGGTGCATGATGAGTCGCTGAGAGTGGGAGAATATGCATATTTGTAGAGGAGAGAACTCCACGAAGTTTGTCAGCACGACTATCGGATTTCAAGAGACATGTGTTGAAGTCACCTAGCAGGATGGTGTGATCATAAAGAGGGCATAGTGTTTCAAGTTTTGATTCAAGGGAAGAGAAATAGTCGATGCGATAAGACGGGCTGTAGAAGACACCTAGAAGAAGTTTGGTATGATGAAAGAAAATTTCAACAAAAAGATGCTCAGCTGACTGGGAGTAGGCACTGGGAGAAAGATCTACTACTTGGGAAGGGATGTCTGCTCGAAGGTAGATAGCAACGCCACCGCCGCCTTTCCCAGTTCTGTCATTCCGAAGCAAGCGATATCCTGGAAGAGAGTATTGAGTGGAAGGGATAGCAGGCTTAAGAAAGGACTCAGATATAAGGACCGCATGGACGGTCTTGGAATCGAAAGAAGACAGAAGATCAGGATAGTGAAACGGTACACTCTGTGCATTAATGTGTACTATGTTGAGGAATTTCGAAAAACGCGTAAATTTTGCGTGCAGCGAATCACACAGTTGAGTTGAATCATCCATGTCATCACTAAACGCACTCGCATAATGTTCATCGGATGAGCAAGACGAAGAGCATGAAAAGAAGTCATCATCAAAATCGCACATAATATTAAAAATAAATAAATATAATAAATAAATAAAATATTATCAAATAAAATTAAAAATAAAATAAATTAAAAACTAAACTTTTGGCTCACCTCAACAGCCTGCCCTACACACGCTCAATTTAAAAACAAGTATCCAAGCCATAACAAACCAAAAAAAAAGAAAACATTTATATAAAGAAATCGTAGAAACGAAACGCAAATGTGACAGTGGGTGACTGCACGTCATTAATAATGTCAGATAAGAGGTCTTTGGCGGGAATTCGGCGTGAGCGGTTGCTTTGTCAATTGAATTTTCGTTTTCTGCGTGAAAAAGTTGTTTAATGTGTAATAGTGATAGTGTATTATGCAGTAAATTGACTAAAATTCGTGTAGTGATGAAAAATTCAAGTGATAACAGTGTTTCTGCTCCGTTTGGTACCGACAAAGATCCTCGCGGTTGTGCTTCTCGCCGCCAGTTTTCGTAAAACAGACGCTATCCGGTTTTACGCAGAACATGAGGAGCTTAGGGCTTAGGTTAAGTTGAAGAAAGAAGATTTTTCACTGAAGACATGGCTGTATGGACATAGTTTCCTTTGCCTTTCCCGAAAGGGATAAATTTAACAAAAAAAAATAATGTCAGATAAACGTCAAACATGTCAGGACTGTAAACAAAAGAAAAAATTGTTTTCGACGTCAGCAAAGAGAAAACGTTAAAACTTATAAAATTATTGTTAGACTGACCTCAAAAATCCGTGTTGTAAACAAAGTTATCCGACCAAAGTTAAATGATGATTGCAATCACCCACCTGCCAACCGATTATGTCGCTTTTCGTGTTGCTGCGGCTCTAGTGGGTTTCCTGGCAACTACAGGCGGCTGCGTTGGTTTCGGCCCTGTCTTAGGCTGCGCAGGAGGTGTCGTTTGACGAGCAGGGGACCGAGATGTTGATCGCGCACGCTGCGTTGATGGAAACAGCTTCCTCAGCAACTCCAGCTCAGCCATCTGTTCAATCTTAGTGCGCTTGCCGTCCGGACGCAGAACAGCAATCTTGCCGTCCGCTGTCCAGCACTTCCTGACACCAAAATGGGTGCGAGCTGCACCCATGCCGCGGTTTTGTCAGAAACTCTGATATGACGACACCAGTTCCCTTTAGTGCTGTTTTCTGCTGCCAAACTTCGCTGCACTGCTTCAGAGTCTGGAACCTAACCAGGATTGGCCTTGGCTTCCCGGTGTCACTACCAAGACGATGACAGACTGAGATATCTCCTTCGGAAAAGCCAGTCAACTTCATTTGGTTGGATAATATGTCAAAAGCGGCTGATTCTGGGGATTTCACTGTTGATTCAGGAACTCCATGGAACAGTAACACCTTACGACGCGAAGCCATCTCATGTCGGTCCAGTCCGAGATGCAGTAACTCCACCTGTGACCGAAGCGCCCCGAGTATCGTCAATATCAGCTGACGGAAATTGAAGAAGTCCTGGGACAGCTTGCTAATATCCTTGTGTGGTGATTGACCCTCCAGTTGATCTTGAAACTCTGCCAGCTTTGCAGCGACTGTTGACTCAACTTCTTGCAGTTTTGTGTAAAAATCCATCTTCAGTGTAGTGTTTATGGCTTTAAGTGGTGAAAATATGGTGAGCAGGTGTAAGGAAGGTTGGTGAACACGAAATTATAACATTTATTATAAAATATTAACTTTGTGAATTTTAAATTCAAAATAAAGTAGAGCAACCTAAAATCAGCTGTTGTTACTTAAACTACCCGCCAAAAAAAAAAAATCGGACGTTGAAACCGCGAGAACCGTATATTTCAGTTACTTCCACAGCCTAATGTCATATGGCATTTTACTGTGGGGTAATGCTGCCGACATCAATAAGATTTGTCCTGCAGAAAAGGGCTGTTCGCGCGATTTATTAAATGAGACCTAGAATGTATCTAAAAAATAGATTTAAGGAAATAGGTATTTTGACATTTGCGTCCCAGTAGGTACATATTTAATAATATTTTATCATGTACAAAATTGTGACAGGCACAATGTAAACACTACAAGCAAAACATAACTTGGATTTACTAGACAGTCGTCTCTACAAAGTTACAAACTCTTTTATGGGTCAATGTATACGCTTCTACAATAAGATAACCATGTGTATTCAAAACCTTCCTTTAGAAAAAATTAAGACAATAATTAAACAAAAACTTTTTAAAAAGGGCTATTATAAAATTTCTGATTATCTGTTAGACAAGCAACGGAATAAATTGCTCAGCTCCAGAGTTATTTAGATATTAAGTCAATTAAAATTAGAGGTAAGAAAATTGATATGATTGACTTAAAAAGAGCGACCCTCGGAGTTTCTTGCCTATTCTTCTCCTGAGGAAGAATAGGCGCAAAGTCAAAAATGCTAATGTAATTCACTATTTTGCTCAATTATTTATAGGTATTGATTTTGCTGTATTTTTATGACGTTTTCAAGAATAGTCCGGGAGCCGACTGCAAAAATTCTACCTCATAAAAAAATAGAAAATGGTTACTATATGGGGAAAGCTGACCTTTAATGGGTTCATTTGGTCTTGGTCGGCCGCGGCGCAACTTGGCAAATTTTGAGCAAATGGCAAAAAAATCGTGATAAAAATCGTCATAAAATGCCTCATCGAAAAAAAGAATGAAACTTATATGGTAGGATAGCTGACTTCGCAAACAGTTAAAAAACACTGGTCGGCCTAATCCTGTCTTGGCAGGTTCCGCTGTCCGAACGATTTTGTAGTACCACGTGACAGCTTAATTTTACCTCATCGAAAAATAGGATGAAAAAAACGGATTATAATAGCTAAATTTATGCTGATCACATATGTCTTGGTCGGCCTCACCTTAGCTTGGCAGTTTTAGCAGTCCGAACACTTTTATTTAAAAAAATCAGCATTGAAAATAACTAATATTTCTTTTAAGGTGACCTTAGATGTCATGTTTCTCATAGATATAGCGTGTTTCTAGGTTTGTGGTGTTTAGGTATTTAAAATTGTAGAGGTAAAATCTAAAATAAATTACACCATTATTGCTATAGGTATTTTAGAGGGTTGTAGAGAAACAAAACAAAATTGAATTAGTTACATTAATATATTCTCAAATCACATAATTGTTTATAAATTATTCGCTGTCGTCGTCATCGGATTCGGAATCTGACGAGCTTTCTTCAGACTCGGACTTATCAACAATGATATCCTCGACTCGCATAGGAGTAATATCACCTTCGAACCAATTTATTTTATAATTATCGTCCACCAATGACCAACCACTACTTGTTGCATCAAATTTGATACAGTGGGGTTCCGTGGCACACTGCCACATAGAGTTTACGAAAGCTGTTCGTAAAATTTTTTGTCTCAGTGTCGCCCAGCATGGAGGTATGTTTCCCGAATCAAAATTGTGTAGTTTTTTCAAAAATTTTCCGCGTAGGGATTGTGTCGAATATTTATTTTTAAATAACTCGACTCTTGCTTCGTTCACGCTTTTAATCCCTTTCAACCCATACATTTCTTTATAATAAAATAATTTATTCGTAAACTCGAAGCACATTATGGTAAATAAGAAACCCAAATTCATTTTAAGCCACTCGTTAAAGAAGGTTAGTTAGTTAACCTTCTTTAATATTAAAGGACAATTATCTAATAAAATGATATGAAGAACGATGTATGTGGCACTTCTTCTGCGAGTGGAGGATATCATAGCTAATTAATCAATTTGCGTATCAGGAAATGTCATCGGGCTCCGATGATAAAAGTATCAATTTAACTTGAATTACAGGTTATACGCAAGTCTATCGCAAGTTAAAAATAAGATCAAAAGAAGTAGCGAGGGTTTTTTTGCTTTGGGATATATTTTGTAACTATTAATCAGTATTCTTAACTTATTAAAAAGTCACTTTAAGAAACATTAATTATTTTCTATACTAATTTTTTTAATATATAAAAGTGTTCGGACTGCAAAAACTGCCAAGCTAAGGTGAGGCCGACTAAGACATATGTGATCAGCATAAATTTAGCTATTATAATCTGTTTTTTTCATCCTATTTTTCGATGAGGTAAAATTAAGCTGTCACGTGGTACTACAAAATCGTTTGGACAGCGGAACCTGCCAAGACAGGATTAGGCCGACCAGTGTTTTTTAACTGTTTGCGAAGTCAGCTATCCTACCATATAAGTTTCATTCTTTTTTTCGATGAGGTATTTTATGACGATTTTTATCACGATTTTTTTGCCATTTGCTCAAAATTTCCCAAGTTGCGCCGCGGCCGACCAAGACCAAATGAACCCATTAAAGGTCAGCTTTCCCCATATAGTAACCATTTTCTATTTTTTTATGAGGTAGAATTTTTGCAGTCGGCTCCCGGACTAGAAGCACTTTGTATGTTCTATGAAAATAAAGCATTTTTGATTTGATTTGACTGTTAACGAATCAAATAAATAGAGTTAAAATCCAGTCAGTTAACCATTAGATGTTTCATAGTTCATTCCCTGTATGAGTCTCGTTCACTTAACTTATTTTTTCTATGTCTATGGTCTCGTTGTGAGTGTTATTAGTTTGACATATGTCATAACCTTAACACTACTGGGGATGGAACAATATGTGAGAATCAAAATAAAATAAATATATTACAAAACGGTTCGTAGTTTACTTCCTGCAAAAGTTCGGTTGTTATGGGTTAAATGAAGGTATAACCTTCAAATTGACATTTAAAGGTCCTAATTTATTAGTCACTTTCCTTTTAACATGTTATCGTGTAGGTCAAAATATATCATTTGAGTCAAAAAACAAAAGCATACTTAATATTAAATTTAAAAGGTCTTGAAAAATTTTGTTATGATATTTTTTCATTACTATGTTGAATAAACCCATCCATTCAAACGTAAATAATAATGGCAGTAGTAGAGCGGGCGAGCGGGGAGTGGACGGCTATAATCGAAAGAGAACCAATCCTTTATCTTTAAATGGAAAATTCATTTTTTATTTTTTTTACAAAATTTAATTTTCAGATAATTAATTTTTATGTTTTTTTTTGGAATACTATCAACCTATACAATAACGCCTTAGAAGGTAAGTGACTAATAAATTAGGACCTTATATTTGTCACATCTTAATACATCTTGTGGACGGCGCCGGCGGTCATACAACTCTGCCCATTCTACTTTTATTTTCAAAATATCTTTATTTTATAGAACACTAGCTTCCCGCGCGGGACTTTGTTCCCGTGGGAATTCGGAAAAATCATGTACCCTATGTCCATCCCAGATAATGTAGGGTTCTAATGGTAAAAGAATTTTTCAAATCGGTCCAGTAGTTTCGGAGCCTATTCGATGCAAACAAACAAACAAACAATCAAATCTTTCCTCTTTATAATATGTATAGATATAGATATAGAAGATTCAGGATGTTACTTAAAATAAATGTTTGGCAAAAGGAACCACTTTGAGGGTAGTTGTTAAGGGTAAAAATGTAATAATAAGCTATGTTAATCGCTCTTATTGACTACCCTCAAAGAGGTCCCTTTACTAGACACAGTCACAAATGTAAGAATTAAGTACCTGAATTCAGAAGGGACTCACTCCGCGGTATTGGTATACAGTCTATGTCTGAAATAATAAAACACAACAGTAGTGTAAAAAGCTTTTTGGAGAATGTTCAAGTGCAGTATTTATGTGATAGGTATGTTATTTATTTATTTATTTATAGCCTTTATTCAGAATTTCTATTTCTTATAAAACTAAATTAATTTCATTATTCTTCATTTTCTGTTTGCTGCTTGGCAAAGGCCTCCTCCAATCTTCTCCATTCATGCCTATTTTCGGCCACCCTTGTCCACGTTCTTCCAGCTGTTTCTACAATTTCGTCTCCCCATCTTTTCTTTTGACGGCCTCTATTTCTTTTCCCGTGCCTGGGACACCAGTAAAGTATTTTTTTGCTCCATTTATCTATGCCTCTTGAAGTGTGGCCAGCCCATCTCCACTTTAATGATTTTACTTTCAGTGTCACGTCCTGTACTTTTGTTTGTTTTGTAATAGAGCAGTGTCTTATTCTTTCTATCTTCCTCTTTCCTGTCATGCTTCTTTCCATACTTCGCTGGCAAGTTCTTAATTTAAGCAGTTGGATTTTGGTAAGAGCCCAGGTTTGGCAGCCATAGGTCAGGACTGGTAGTATGCATGTGTTGAATAGTTTCCCTTTAACTTCTGAACTCAACTCTTTGTCCTTCATGATCTCTTTGTGCATCCAGTACAGACTCCATCCCTTTTGTACTCGTGTCTCGATTTCTTTGCTAGTGACGTTGCTCGGTGAGATTATTTGGCCCAGATATGTATATTCCTTTACATACTCAATTTCCTGGTTGTTGTCTAATATCAGTACATCTTCAGATCTATTTGTCATAGCTTTGGTTTTAGCAATATTCATTTCGAGGCCTACTTTTTTGCTTTGCTCGTTGAGATCGGTTATCATTTCTAATAGTTGTGTGGCGTTGTTCGAAAAAAGGATGATATCGTCTGCAAATCTTAAGTTAGTTAGTCTTTCGCCGTTAATGTTGATTCCGTGTCCTGTCCATTCGATGTTGCGAAATATTTCCTCTAACACTGCCGTGAAAAGCTTTGGAGACAGAGGATCTCCTTGGCGTACTCCTTTTCCAATATGAATGGTATCTCCTTCTGTTTCTAGTTGAATAGTTGCTGTACTTCCTGTATATACGTTTTTAATTATTCTGATATATTTTCCTTCTATGCCTTGGTTTTTAAGGGCCGTCCATATGTTATTATGTTCAAGAGAATCGAAGGCTTTACTGTAGTCAATGAAACAGCAGTAGAGTGGGAGGTTGTATTCATCAGATTTCTCAAATATTTGCTTGACAGTATGAATGTGGTCCACCACTGAGTACCCACTTCTGAATCCAGCCTGTTCTATGGGTTGGTTTTCGTCTAATATTCTAGTTATGCGGTGTAGTATAATCTTTGCGAAAACTTTGTAAATGTTTGACATTAGACTAATGGGCCTGTAGTTGCTGACATCGCTTTTGTCTCCCTTTTTATGTAAAAGAACAATTTTCGACTTGGTCCATTGAGAGGGTATTAGTTCAGTTTGTAAGACTGCATTGAACAGCTTTGTTAAGACTGGTGTTAGTATATACTTGGACTCTGCAAGAAACTCGTTTGTTATGCAGTCACTTCCTGGAGCCTTATTTTTCTTCTGTGTTTCTATTGCCTTCTCGACTTCTCTCTGCAAGATGAATGGTACTGGTGTTTGATCAAAAGTATCAGATACCTTGGTTATCTCAGGTGTTCTTACACTCGAGTAAAGTTTTTTGTAAAATTCAGTTGCTGTTTCGAGAATGTCTGGTCTTTTTGTTTTAATTGAGCCTTTCTTGTTTATAAGTTTTGGTATCCATATCTTCCTGTCGTTCATAATTTTTATAGCTTTCTTAATACCTCCCGTTCTGATAATATGATCCTCAAATAGTTTCATTTTGAATAGTTTAATATCTTTTCTCATTCTTGCTTGAATTTCTTTACTTATCTCAGATATGTTCTTCCTAATTTCTTTTGTTTTTTGGTTATTGTTAATTAGTGTCTGTCTTTCTTCTAGTAGCTTAATTGTTTCCGCCGATACCCTCTTGTCTCTCTTTGTCCGTTTCGTGATATCTGTTTCTTTAAAAACTGTTTTGATTGTTTTCTCGAAGCTGTCGTATTTTTCTTGTGTATGTAGATGTTGTGTTTGTTCTTCAAAGTTTGCCAGACTTTCCTGGAGTTTTTTAGTTGCCATTGAAAAATCGCAGTTATGATGATCAGAACTCTCTCTGATATGTCTTCTTGACTTTTTGGGTTGATGTGTTTTTAGCTTAGCTCGGACCATTCTATGGTTAGTGTTAAAGTTGACTCTGCTCACAGTATCGCAGTCTTCAAATGCGTATTTCCCGTTGGACAATATATAATCTATCTGATTTTTATATCTCCCATCAGGTGAGACCCATGTCCATAACTTACTTTCTCTTTTTTTGAATACGCTGTTGATTACTGACAAGTTGTTTTCATAACAGAAGTTTAGTAACTTTTCTCCATTTTTGTTTTTTCTTCCAATTGTATAGGGTCCAACAATATTTTTACTATGGTTCTCCTTACCGACTTGTGCATTAAAGTCGCCAAGAACTATAAGGTTTTTGTTAGCATGTTGTCGAATGGTTTCATTTAGTTGTGTGTAGAAGTTGTCTTTCAGGGCCTCGTCTGCTGCTTCTGTTGGGGAATACGCTTGTATGATTGTCCAATTATCTGGATATCCAGGTAAGTGTAAATTAACCAGGACGATTCTTTCGGAGATTGCTATAAACTCGAGTATATTCTTCTTGAGATGTTTTTTTATCATGAATCCCACCCCGTATTGTCCTTTAGTTTCTCCTTTGTAGAATAGGATACACTCTTTGTGTTCTTCTGATAGGTATGTTATGTATATATAAAAAAAAACAACATGAATAAGTTTACATAGATGGGACTTATCTCATGAGGGAATTTATCCAGATAGGGGTGACTTTTTTTGCTAGTGAGACTTTAGGGGGTGATTTTTCCTATGAAACTATATAACTTTCCCCATGGAAAAAAAATTGGACTTCTCATACAAAGAGCAAAGAACAGTTGTATTAGGAATTGAAATCTATTTTTTTTTTCAAGTTGTTATAGACTTCAGTCACCCTAGATGACCATGCCAACCTCATAGGATCATTCTTTTAGTTTGTCACAATGACCGTTCGAGGAATCTATACAGCCCAACTGCTCGCTCCGACAGTGGGTTGGACAGCCAGCAGTTGAGCTGTCCATTATGGGCATTAACTGATCCTGTATACTACTGTCTCAGATCTGCGTTCCAGACACACTCCAGCAAAATATGCATTAAATCATCAATTTTATTGCACTCTGAGCATAATGGGGAAGGTTTAATTCCCATCATGTGGTAGAACTTATTTCCCTGAATGTGTCCAGAACGCAACCTAAAGGTGGGAGACCAGGGATTTCCTACTGAGGCTGGCACCATCAAACCATGGAGTCAATTTTTTAATATTTTGACCTATGTCCCTTAGGGAAAGCTGTTTATTCTATAGGACTGATTCACATCTGTAATCTGTTTCGCTAATTTAAAGTATTGGGTATTAGGTATACAAACATTGTATTGGTCATGTATAAATTATAGAATCAGATAAAATTATGGAAGTAAGTATTAATCATTATTTATTTTTCTACTAGAAATATTGGTAATTGAAGCACTTATTTCAATATACAGCAGGACCTTTATAATCCGAACCCCGTCTAATCCGAACACCTCTGTAATCTGAATGCCCCGCCCCAGTATTTTCAAGGGCAGTGTCTGTCTTGAATGAGCTAACCAAGTGAACATTCCCGTGCCAGAAAAAATGCTTGTACGTAAATTGCAAGACAAAGCTTTTTATTTATCATTAAATACTTCCCTACAAACTAAAATATTGTTTATTTATTTTATTTAATAATTGTTTGTTTATAGATGAATATACATTTAAAATTTCACAATACTATTTCTTTTATTTCATAAAAAAATACCATATAGATTCTCTATTCTATAATCCGAACGCTCCATGAATCCAAACGGCAGGTAAATTTTCGGAGTTCGGATCAAAGAGGTCCTACTGTATTACTATCCCATTTTCGCCGTGTGGTTATCGGTTGAGAATAACACCACCCTATCTCTTTCGGTCGGTGTCGCAAGAGGCGAATAAGGAAACAAAAATGAGACCTGCCTCCTAGTAATCCATCTTAGGCAATGACACCTCAGTTTGTTTCCAATCCGAGGTGGCGTTTTATGGTCTCATGGGGTGTGGTCGGCTCTGTCCTCCTACCGAAGTCCGACGCCAAACAGCTTGTTGTGTTCCGTCGGTGCATGGGAATACCAGTGCCTTAATTGGCATTTTCTGGGTTAACTCGCTCCATCGTCGACCTCATCTATGACCTTGGTCAAGATCGGGGTCAAGAGTTAACCGATCTCATAATAAAAAAAGGTAATTTTCCTTTGTTACTAGCTCATATAGTAATTACTAAGGAATATGAAAAAAGGAACTTACCTAAATTCTCAACAGATATAATATACCCGGGACTGATTTTGCTGACTACAATCACATTGTCAGAGTCATCCATTTTTTTCTTCGCTTAATTTAAATTTATAACATATTGGTTATGTTATGCACCTAAAAAAGGTACATATGTTACTAGGTAGTGCTTCTATTTTTAATCACCGACAAAAAGAGGGATACCTTTAAATATATTTATGAAATTGTGTTTGTTTGTCTATCTTTCACGTCGAAACAAAGCGACGACGGATCGCTAAGTATCCAAAAATACCTGGAGGCACCGAGAGTGATATAGGCTACTTTTCCATGCGAATCAAGACACAACTAGTAAGTACCTAAGTATGAAATAGGCAGATGATTTTTTTTTCTACACACTCAAAAGCCCACACTTAGGCTTTCCCTCACCGTGCACCGCGCCGGTTTTTTGTATGGCTGCCCCTTTTGCGACACCCTAACCATCCCTACTGTCCGCTAGGAGTAATATTTTTCTGTGCCTAACTGCCCCTAACTAACATGACCCTCTGACTTTAATTTGTGATAATAGTGTTATTACTTACCCTTTCTTGCTTTCTTGTGTATGTAATTAACGAAAATACAATCAAGATCCAAAGTACTTGTTGAGGAACAAGGTAGGTAATGCAGCCACGACCAGTATTTTTTTTGGAAAAACGAACATAAAAGTTGGGCCTTTGGCAAAGAGTATGTCACGCCTTTGGCACTGCCCAAAGAGTATGTCACTGCGTTTAGCACTGCCGTTTAACTGCCATAGTAAAAAGACTCGGCATAGAGCATCACTCCGGTAATTGAACCTCGCTCCTCGCACACTCCACTTCCCCCCCGCTCTTGCCCTTGGCCTTCGTTACCTGCTGACGGCCATATTGTAAAGTAAAACGTCAAAGTTTTCCGTGACTTGAGGTTATTTTTGTTGTAAAGTTAATTTTACTATTTTCCAGTGTCTTTTTTGGTCAGTAAAGTTTGTTTAATGAGCATTGAGCTCTGCTCTTTTGCCTTTTAGCTAAAATTCTGCTGTGAAGTTTTTTGTGCCATATTGAGCCTAGAGACTGATTATAGCCTAATGACTTTAAAAAAGTGAGTTTAAAAACCAGAATTTCGATGTGATGTGTCCGAAGCACAAAATTGATCAGTTTGTATTATCGGTGACAGATTTTGCAATAAATAATTGGTATAAGTCAATAAATAGAATTTTAAAAGGCATTAATATAGTTCGCCTTTCGTCGCAAGAGTCTGCTATTGTTGCATAAAAACTTAAAACAAAATTAAAAAATAAATTGTTGTAATATTTTTTTTGTTTTAATCAGGCCCTTTATCCTAGAAAAGAAGATAAAATTAAAAGAAAAAAAACATAACCCACTGAAGTGCTGACCTGAATTGGTTGAATAAATGTGGTAGCCTTTGCCTAAATGAAGCGAAAAACGCTACAATATGTCAAAATCATTTACCGGACCGCCACAGACTAAACATATCCCTTGAAAATGATGTACCTATGCGAGTCGGTATCTGATACGTAGTATCTTCTAAGTGGTCTGTGGCCTTTGGCGATCACAGCGCGCCAACGCTTACAGCCTGGCCTGCGGGGCTACCACCTAAGCGAAGTTGATGCTGATTGAACGAATGGAATGATGTACATTGCTGTGTTTGGTTCATATTATTAATCATGGTCTCCTTATAAAGAAGCAATCGTCAACATTCCATTCGTTCACCCAGCGTCAGCTTCGCTTAGATGGTAGCCCCCCTGGTCCGAATGGATGACAGCCAGCCAGCGCTAAAATCGACAAATGAATGACAGTTATCGAATCGGACCAGAACGTTAGCGCGCTTACGGTATTTTTAACCTCAAAATCTTTGTTTACCTTCTGAAGATGCATTTTTTCTGCCCAAGGAGTTTAATTAGTCATCACCCACGCCAATAACAAAGAAAGAAGAACTTTAAAGGAAAACCTTAAAAAACCACTTCTTCTTCTTCTTTATTTTTACTGGCAATCCAATTTGTTTATTTTGACGCGTGTTTGACAGATGTTGGCCAGATCGCTCTCAGTGATTACGCGTCGAGGCATGGTCGTTGTTAACGCAAGATGGCGTCGGTAATGACGTCATGAGTGACGTCACTGTCAGCGCTGTGAGCGCACTTACAGGTCAATCGGACCAATGTTTGAGCGATAATATCGATATTATCGTAATTCGGACCGTAGCCCAGTTAGTTATTGCCGTAAACTCTGATGTTGTCTCTTTCACTCTTGTTTTTTTTTTTAAGAATGGCTATCCGCATTGTTGCGATTCCGCCAGAATCACGTAGTAAAGATGATACACACTGGAGATTGCTGGTACGGTTATATTGATTGTTTTGATGCATCCAGAGAGATATCTGAAAACACAACACAAACACAGGACATCACGAAACGATCACAGAGCACACAAAAATAGGTAAATATTATAATTTTACGTTATTATAGGTTATAAAGTGTAGAATAATTTTATATATTATTCTACACTTTATAACCTATATGTTCTACTCCCCTACACAAGAATCAGCACGCATACAGGGTAGGCAAATCTACTGATACTGCGCTGCACAACATGATAGTAAGGATTGATAGAACGTTAACCAACAAAGAACATGCCCTAGGATGCTTCTTTGACGTGGAGGGGGCTTTTGACAAGGCCTCAACCTCGGCGATAGAAGAATCTCTCAACAGGGAAGGCATAGATAAACAGACAGCATGTTGGATAATGAACATGCTGAAACATAGATCAATCACAGCACAGCTGGGGGGTGACACCCACAAAATCAAAGCCAAGAGAGGCTTTCCACAAGGCGGCTGTTTATCGCCGCTGATGTGGTGCCTACTGCTGGACCCCCTAGTTAAGAAGATTAACGATATGCGCATATACATGCAAGCGTACTCCGATGATGGAGTATTACTAGTATCTGGAAAAGTAATCAACGTGATGAGAGATATTATGAACAAGGGTATCAGAACTGTTTTGAACTGGTGCAGAGCCAGGGGACTTAATTTAAATCCAGCCAAAACGAAAATACTCTTGTTCTCAAAAACTAGGAAAAACAAAGAGTTTAGACCACTTACGATAGATGGTGTTGAATTAGAGGTATCAAACGAAATAAAATACCTTGGAGTAACTATTGATAACTCTCTTAAATTCAACACACACATAAAAGAACAATGCGATAAAGCAAAAATCACACTCATGCAATGCAAAAGAGCTGTAGGCAAAACCTGGGGCACCAAGCCGCATGTCATGATGTGGATATACAAAGCAATCATAATTCCAAGAGTAACATACGGAGCAATTGTCTGGTGGCATAAAACCACCATACAAGCAAACAGGAATGAACTAGCAAAAGTACAAAGACTTGCAACCCTAATGATCACAGGAGCGATGAGAACCACTCCATCAGCTGCCTTAGATGTATTATTGGGATTGCATCCTCTGGACTTGGAAGTTAAAAAGAGAGCTATGGAGCAATGGTATATGATGAAGTCAAGCCTAGAATGGAAAGGGAACTTCATGGATAAAGGACACACCATATTAGATGGAAAGTATGGAGAGAAGTTGTCAATGATACTCTCTAATAATGACCTCATCAGGAAAAAAGTAATCTTTGACAAAAAATACAGGATCCATATAGGAGCTAGAGAAAGCTGGAGCTTGGACATACAAGATCCAAAGATAGTGTGCTACACTGACGGCTCCAGGAAAGAAACAACAAAACTATCAGGACTGGGAATACATATCATGAACCAGGTAGATGGCCAAGTTACCATGCACCTGGGAAGATGCGCTAGCGTTTTCCAGGCTGAGGTGCTGGCTATTACAGAGGGAGTCAGAATCATAGACAGCATGATCACTGAAAACAAAGAGAACATCATAGTATACAGTGATAGCCAGGCTGCTTTGAAGGCACTAAACAGAGCCGAAACTAACTCGGCCCTAGTAACAGAATGTAAGGAGGCTATTAACGCCTTAGCCAAAAAGACCAAAGTTACCATTGCCTGGGTGCCGGGGCACGAAGGACATATAGGTAATGAGATCGCAGACGAGCTAGCAAGGAAAGGGGCCGATGAGACATTCATCGGCCCGGAACCCAGGCTACCTATATCAAGTAAAATCAGTAAAGGAATAATAAGCAAGATCATAACAGAAGAAGCCAATTTAAGATGGAAGCACAATAAACAATGCCGCCAGGCAAAAATCTTCCTAAAGACATATGAAAAAAGAAAGACGAAGCAACTTCTAAAGTTAAATAGAAAGGACATCAGGATTGTAGTGGGTCTGCTCACGGGACACTGTCCTTTGAACAGACACCTAGCAATAATGGGCCTAAAAAGTGATCCCACATGCCCAGAATGCGACAAGGAGGAAACAAGTCTCCATTTCCTGACTGAGTGTCCAATGTACGCGCTGGTAAGATGGGAGACAATAGGCATGGATGAGGTAAAAGAAGAACAAATACAAGAGCTTAACATAAAGGATATAATCGGGTTTGCTAAAGCTTCGGGTAGGTTCAAAGAGGTGGAACTGTCAGTGCAGAGGTAAAACTCATGCGCTGTTGTGGGGAACTGGGTGAAATGGTCCCAAATGAGTGGACTGATCACCCGCCTGTGCCTGACGGGCGTCCCCTCCATAGATAGATAGATAGATAGATTGTTGCGATTCCGCCAGAATCACGTAGTAAAGATGATACACACTGGAGATTGCTGGTACGGTTATATTGATTGTTTTGATGCATCCAGAGAGATAACCACTCACACGTCCCGGCGCGCGAATTTGAGAAACCCCAAACGTCCAAGAGTTGCAAAGATCGCGCACCCCCGCCAAGTGACTGATGGCTTGCGACAAAAAACGTAACAGATGGCGATCTTCTGGAGTAATTTTAAAACAAAAAATACTAGTAGATAGCTGATAAAATGTCCAATTACACTACAATCACACTCTTTCGTAATATTGAACTAAAAAAATATTAAAAAAGGTCAAACTCCGCGATACTGAACATTTACCTACAATATTTTCTTTTTCCGAGTTTTTGTCAAGAATATTTATGATATTTCACAATCAAACCTATTTTCACGTAAACTAGACTATTTTATCTTTAAAATGGTATCTGTACCATTATCGTACGATCATTCTGTGCATAATAATTAAACAAAAGGAATGACTACTTCTTCCGTTTGCAAAACACGGGTCGAGTTACTTATATTCACAAAGATGGCCGCCAAATAAAGCTTCCCATACATGAATTTGAATTAATTGATGACGCACATTTTTTTGTTTAATTTAACGAGTAGTTATATGTGCATGTAAAGATACCATAATATAAAAATATGCATATTTTAACTATCACAAGTAATTATAAATATGTTTATATTTTACCCGACTGCGTCAAAGGAGGGTAATGTTTTCGAGCGTGTATGAACTATATGTCCATTCATTGCTTTGGGGTATGTATATATATTTATTTATATATACATTTCCAAAATGGCACCCGCATAATAAAAAGAGAGGGGTGGGGGGGGGGTTGGAGTTGGTTATTTTTTAATAAAATAATGTATAAACACAACACAATGTAATTATTTTTCTCTTTTATTATCATTTTTATTATCAACCGACTTCAAAAAAGGAGGAGGTTCTCAATTCGACGGTTTTTTTTTTTTGTATATTTGTTACGCGATTACTCCGGCAACTGTTGTCCGATTTTCAAAATATCTCCTCTTGTTCTACCTCCTCTTCCTCTACCTCCTCTTCCTCTACTTCCTCTTCCTCTACTTGTGGAACTAAAAGAAACATTGTGTTAAGTATTAAATAATATCCTAAGATATTGATTTAAATGACCAAACAAAAATATTTACGGTAACTGCTCCTCTGATGCAGGAACCCTTTCACCTCTTCCTCTACTTGTGGAACTAAAACAATCGTTTTATTTTATTTATAAAAGTTTTACATAATATTCTAAGATATTAATTAAAAAAATAATAATAATTACGGTAATTGCTCCTCTGATTCAGGATCTCTATCTCCTCTTCCTCTGCCTCCTCTTCCTCTACGTCCTCTACTTTGTGGTCTACTACCTCCTCTACATCCTCGTTCTCTGCCCCGTGGGACAGAATGGGCATGAGAAATATCATTGTCACTAAAATAACAATAATGTTCTTTCAAAAAGTTGCTTTGTATCATTTATTAATTTCATAATTATTGTGCAGGTACACAGTACACCTCAAAAATAAAAAAAAATGCTGTTAAAGTTAGATTTCTAAAGACCAACACACTAGAGACTGTTGTGCAATTTGTATTAAAAAAACGAATAACCAATTTTGTTATAAGCCATATCACACCAAAATAATAAATTAAATAAAACATAAACTTAATCTTAATCAGTTGGTTTTCCAACACGATGCGATGTGCAAAACAAAATAAAAATTATTACCCTGTTGCTCAAGTCAAAAAGTACAAATGTCACTTTAAACGAAGCTATGAAAAATCTTATTAAAATATTATCTTATTAAAATTTTATTAATTTATGATTTAAAAAACTAAAAAATCCACAAGCAAAACAAACAGTTAGTTAAGAAAATACCACAGGCAAACCAAAAAAGTGAATTAATTATATGATTAAAATTAATCATATAATTACAAACATTTTATATAGAAAAATTAAAACGACCGTAACTTAATCGAAAAGTGAGTAAATAAGCACAGGCAATCCAAAACAGCGAATTAATTGATTAATTAATTAAGTATATGATTATAAACATTATATTTAAAAACGAAAACATTCACAGGCAGTTAAAAAAGTTAGTAAAAGTTAACAACAAACACCGAATCTCATATTTAATATCACTTACGAAAATCGAGTCTGTGGGAAGCTTTATTATCCCAAACGTTCAAACGTCCGTGGGAACTCGCGTGCCCAGCGCTAAAATTTCGATGAATACAATTATTTAAAATCCCATCTCTCACCTAATACGACATATTTATATTGTAAAAGGGTTTGTATATGTTACCAACAAATCATTATCTATATTTATAATAATATTTCAAAGCTATGCACAACTACAAATTTCAAAAACATATGAAAAAAAAACGGTTAATACGATTCGACGCTACCATTATTTTACATGTCGATAAAATGAGTTGTTTTGCTATGAAACTTTAATATTTTATAACCTAATCACGGTAAATATCATAAAGTTCATTTTTATATATAACAATCCAGAAATAAATAAATAAAGCCACAGTAATTACCTCATTTCAACGGAGCTCCGGCGGTTCAACACAAACAAAACACAAAACGCACAATGACAGTCGAATTTTTTTTTTTTCGATGTCATTTAGTGTTGCCATTATATTTTTTTGTTTTCTAAGAGATACGTAATATCATTGGCTATAGAACGATTAAGTTTCAAAACGAATCTAAACTGTATTTTATTTGTGGTAAGGTTTTAAATCAGTTAACTCCTCACTGGGAACTCGGGTTCCCGGGACGTTTGGAGCTACTTTTTTTCTGGGAACCTGAGGTCCCAGGACGTGTGAATGGATATCTGAAAACACAACACAAACACAGGACATCACGAAACGATCACAGAGCACACAAAAATAGGTAAATATTATAATTTTATGTTATTATAGGTTATAAAGTGTAGAATAATTTTATATATATTATGGTCACATATAGATAGAATATATTGCATATTTACAGGACGAGGGATGTCATGAGGAAGAATATCAAGAAGGGAGGAAGATAGTCTTGAGCATGAGAAAAAAATATGATCCAGGTTGCCTTCGTCGATCCCACATTCGCACAATGAATTATCCCTGACCCTGATCTTGGCGAGATGGACTGGAGTGCTACAGTGACCAAGTCTGATGCGACACAGAGTAGAAGTAGCTGATCTAGAAAAGTTACGGTGTTTGAAAAACCAGGGTTTCGGTGGAATCTGAGGCTGAATTTCTCCATAAAACTTCCCTTTTATTAATTTAGACGATTCCCACAGCTTATTCCATAATTTAAGGGACCTGTTTCGGGCCATATTACATAGATCTAGAGAGTATATATACGGGTGAGATTCCGAGCTAATATGGACCGCTGATTTAGCAGCCCAATCTGCCGCTTCATTACCTATAATCCCGCTGTGACTAGGAATCCACGCCAATGCGACTTCAAGTTTTCTCTAATGGCAATGAAAAAGAGCTTCCTTGATTTTCAATATTAGAGGAAAGCGAGTTTTTGATCGAAAAGGATTTGACATGATGGCCTTCAAGCAACTTAGCGAATCAGATAATATGATAGATCTACTCAGGCTATGGGATTCAATGTAATGTATGGCTTCCAATAAGGCTATTGCCTCGCCAGTGAAGATGGAGGATAGGGGGGACACCTAAAACTCAGAAAAATCTGGTATTTAGGTATCCACACAGCAGCACCAACAGGGTCTTGATCAGAAATTTTGCATGCATCTGTAAAAATGGTCAACCAGTTTTTCCACTTGTCATTGAGAATCTGATTGAATTTTTGATTGGCACCCGGGGAGTTTTTACCAATATTGAAGTCAACAATAAGGGGTTGGAATAAAAGAGCACAAAACGGGACAGAGAACAAAGGATTAACATTTAATCGGAACAAGTTGTCAGAAATGCCCAGGAAGTGTGAAAACGTATTAAGGAGCCGATATCGGGTGTCATTCGTTACCAAATCCCGCAGCAACTCAAGTTTTGGAATCAAAGGATGATCATCAAACTGCATTGCCTTGTAGAGATAGCGATCACAAAGCAACTGTCGTCGCAGATGGAGGGGAGACTCTGAGCATTCTACTTGTAATGCATTAATTGCAGTGGATTTCATCGCGCCAACCACTAGTCGAAGACATCTCGATTGAATTTTTGTCCACTTGTCAATCGCGTACTTATTGCATGGTTCCAGAACAAAGGATGCATAATCAAAATGACTACGAATAATGGCGTTGTATAGCAGTTTCAAAGAATATTGGTATGCGCCCCAGCGAATGCCCGCTACTGCTCGCAGGACATTTACTCCTTTTTCACACTTCTTGGAAACATATTCCACGTGAGGGATACCAGTCATCCTTGAATCTAAGAAAATACCCAGAAATTTAACCTTGTTGGTAACGGCAATAGCTTCTCCTTTAAAATTTATATTTAAAATTGGAATACGGAGTTTTTTGGTAAAAATAACAACAGAACTTTTTGATTGAGATAAAGACAGGCCATGATTATCAAGCCAATCACCCAAATAGTCTAGAGCTGAATTTAATCGGCTAGCTATATCTTCGATAGAATGAGAAGAATAGTATATGGCTAAGTCGTCGGCGTACTGCAATACTTCACAAAAAGGGTTAATAACGGTTTCTAAGTCATAAGTGTATATGTTACGGCTAAAACCCGAAGTGCGGCTATACCTAGTTTTAGCCGGTTAAAACTAGGTGTAGCCACTTACTCTTGGTTAAACCTAGTACCAGCCGATTGTTTTCGTGTAAAACTAGGTCTATCCTTCATCATGCCGGCTACAACTAGGTCATGCCGGCCGGTCCCTGCTGGATAAAACTAGGTCTATCCGATATCATTCCGGCTAGAACTAGGTCCACACTATCCCTGTTGGATAAAACTAGGTCTATCCGATATCATTCCGGCTAGAACTAGGTCCAGACTATCCCTGTTGGATAAAACTAGATGCAAACAAGTTGAAACAAGTAACAGGCGCCTGGCCCACGCGAGTCGCGCGCCCCTGCCGCCCGCCACCCGTACACCCGCGTTTGCCCTTGCGCTTTGAGTTTAGTACGCGCTGTGCCGTTGTAAAAAACAGACGTACTTTCTTGTTTTTGCGCACTCATACGTTCGAATTCAGAATGGATGGGAATGAAGACCTACAGACCATGAATTCAAGTTTTTTGGAACAGTTTCAGTGTTTATTAGCCACAAAACATGGTGAAAATCAAAGCTATATGAATGATGTGCAGTATTCCAAGTTTATAGAAGACGTTAAAGCTGCCAAAATATCCACGAAACGTTCAACGTTACAATATCGCCGTTTGAAGCGCTTCGATGTTTGTTGTATTGGCGACATCGAAAAGTTGATTTCTCCTGTGTCGAGCACCGAAAATTCCGAAAATATCAAATATTACGTCAAGAATGAAGACTTTTTTGATGTTCTTCATGAAATACATCTGTGTGTTGGGCACGGCGGAAGAAACAGAAGGGTTGCAGAAGCTAAAAAGAAGTATGCAAATATTACTCAGGAGGCGATTCTTTTGTATCTTCGTTTATGTAAGCCATGTCAAATGAAACAAAAATCTACCAAAAAAGGCCTAGTTGTAAAGCCTATTTTATCCAGCGAGCTAAACAGCCGTTGCCAAGTAGATTTAATAGACATGCAGACAAACCCAGATGGTGGCTACAAGTTTATACTAGTTTATCAGGACCACCTCACGAAATTCGTACAACTTCATCCGTTACAAAGTAAGACTGCGGAAGAAGTATCAAAGAAATTACTTGATATATTTTGTATCTTTGGATCACCCTCAATACTTCAATCCGACAATGGCAGAGATTTCGCGAATCGATTTGTGGAAAGTTTGACGCATATGTGGCCAGGTTTGAAGATTGTGCATGGGAAACCACGACACAGCCAGTCACAAGGTAGTGTTGAACGTGCCAATCAAGACATCGAAAAAATGCTTATGACTTGGATGGCTGACGAGAACAGCCAAAAATGGTCAGAAGGCTTACGATTTGTTCAGCTAATGAAAAATAGAGCTTACCATCACGGAATTAAAAGATCACGCAATGTTCGGTTCTGACGTAAAGGTCGGGCTGAAATCATCTGATCTACCACCTGAAGTCCTTGCAAATATAGAAAGTGAGGAAGATCTTGAGAGAATTCTTACAGAGTTAGTTGATGATGAGAGTGACGAAGTTACTAAAGAGAATGAGCCATCAAAAGAGAATGAGCCATCAACATCAGGAAGTTGCCAGAAAGCAATCGAAATAACATATTGCGGGCTCTGTGACCAGAATGAGGAGAAAAAATGTAAGCTGTGTGAAAAGAAACTAAAAATTGACACTAACAGGAAAGGCGCACAGGAAGGTTTGGTAAAACAAGCTATAAAAATGACGGCTTCATCAAATGAAAAGTTTCCCCCATGTAAAGTCGGTGATACAGTCCGAGTAAAAATTCCTGACGTGGACAGAGGTAGTGGTGACTTTTCCAATGTGTTAATGGTTGTACTTGAATGTAACGACAAGGGGTTATACAAATTAGGAAACAAATACGGCACTATAACAAAACTATTTTCAAGAAATCAGTTCACTGTGTGTGACTCAAAATTTTTAGATATTGACATTGTTTCACCCGAAAAGAAATCACTACGCCAAATAGCCAATGCACAATCGACCTCTGGTGGCTATAAAAGATGCAACTGCAAAACCAAATGTGGCAACAAAAAGTGCCTTTGCAAAGCTGCTGGTATTTTGTGCAACCCAAAATGTCACTCAAGTTTAGATTGTTTTAATAAATAGTTTATATTACTTTATAAAAGTCTGATTTATAATTATAATAATATCCTTTAAATTATAATATGCAACTATTGTCTGTTGTTAAAAAAAATGTTCCTGATTGTTCCTATTATATTAAAAATTGTACTCCTAATAATTTGTGTTAATTATTACAATGTGATTTATAATAATAAAAAAACTCTCTACGTTTCTTATTATTGGATGTTTTTTTTATATCTAAAAAAAACTAAGACACGCGCTGCTGCTGCAGACAGTGAGTCACACTCGCTAGTAGACCTGCAGTAGATCAGCAGCACCTGGCGCTCACAACCTGCAGAGGCGCGTGCCTTGCTATGCCCTCCACCCCGCGCCGCAGCTGCAGATGCTGTGAGTCATGAGTGTGACGCGGGGCGGAAGGCGTGGCGGGACACCCATCTAAGTTTTATCCAACAGGGATTGTCTGACCCTAGTTCTAGCCGGAATGATATCGGATAGACCTAGTTTTATCCAACAGGGATAGTCTGGACCTAGTTCTAGCCGGAATGATATCGGATAGACCTAGTTTTATCCAACAGGGATAGTCTGGATCTAGTTCTAGCCGGAATGATATCGGATAGACCTAGTTTTATCCAACAGGGACTGGCCGGACCTAGTTGTAGCCGGCATGATGAAGGATAGATCTAGTTTTACCCGAAAACAATCGGCTCGTACTAGGTTTAACCAAGAGTAAGTGGCTACACCTAGTTCTAACCGGCTAAAACTAGATGTAGCCGCACTTCGGGTTTTAGCCGTAACATATTTATATACTATATAAGATAGGACTTAATACCGAACCTTGAGGTAATCCACGCCATATGTTCCTTGGAGGAAGTAGAGAGACTTGGGACCTGATATGTATTATCCTGGGCGAAAGTAAGCTACATATGAATCTTGTCAGCCTCGCAGGAACGCTCAGCTGAAGCAATTTTTGCCTGAGGGTTGGAAGCAAGACATTATCATATGCAGCCGCTATGTCCAGGAAAACCCCCACCAAGAATTCTTTTTTCTTGTAGGCTATCTGAATGTCTGTGGTTATGACACTTAGGCTATCGAGAGTGCTAAAGCCCTTTCTGAAACCGAATTGGGACTTAGAGATAATTTTTTTCGATTCAAGAAACCATTCAAGGCGATTTTTGACCATAATTTCTGTGATTTTGCTAAGTACGGACGAGAGAGCAATTGGCCTATATGATAGGTGGTTTAAGCGATCTTTACCCGGCTTGAGTACCGGGATAACGATTTGTGTCCTCCAACTTTCAGGAGAGACACTCAGGCAAAACAGTTTATTGACAATATTAAGAAATATTTGTTTCGGCTGATCGCTGGAGTTAATAAAAAAGGAATAAGGTATTCCATCAATTCCAGGAGAAGAGTCCTTTAAACCGTTGAGAGCTATTTTCAATTCCTCAAATGAAAAGGGGGAGTCATAGGGGTCAGAAGAAGGGATAGAGCAGGGAAGAGAAGGAAGAGAAATTTGTAAGGGGACTGATGGATGAGCTAATCTGTCAGCAAACGAGTCAAGCCAAATTGAGGGATCGTTTGCGCAAGGGTTATCAACGCTGAGGGAACATCTGAATCTACGGATTTGTTTCCAAACAATAGATGGGGGAGATCTGGGAGAAATAGTATCGCAAAATGTTCTCCACCCTCGGATTTTTTTGTCAGCCAAAAGCCGTTTAGCCTGAGCGGCAGATTGCTGGTATGTTCTAAAATTATTTTCAGACATATTTCTATTGTAGGCCCGTTCAGCTTCTTTTCGTTTGTTTATTATGTCCGTACACTCAGCATCCCACCAAGGGGTTAAGGGTTTGTATTTAGCAGTATTTTTTTTAGGTATGCTACTATCAGCTGCTGCCTTTATAGCTGACACAAACTGTTCATATACTGAAATAACATTATTATCTGAAAGGATAGGGAAAGATTGAAGAATAGATTCAAGGGTGGAAGCAAATCGAGACCAATCAGCACCAGCAACCGTGTATATGAGCAGGGGATTAGGATTTGGTGTAATAATTGGTTGAAGGGTGAGGCGAATAACAATAGGGAAATGATTACTGCCATGAGTTGAAGGTAGGGTAGACCATTCACAGAGGGAAGCAAGAGAGGGAGTACAAAAGGAGAGGTCAATTGCGCTGTTGGGATTTTGGGAAGGGTAGACTCTGAGTGTGGGAGATCCATCATTGAGTAAGCAAAAATTAAAATCATCTATCAACTCATGCAGACACGAGCCAAATGGATCGATTTTGTATGAACCCCATGTAGTATGGTGTCCATTAAAATCGCCCATAATAAGTACAGGGGGAGGGAGTGAAGAGATGACGTGGTATAAATCCGGGATTAACGACGGGTAGGGATCGGGAATGTAGACTGAGAGAAAAGTAGTATTGAGGAGTCTCACAGCAATAGCTTGAAAGCTAGCGCTATGAGGGGGGATGGGGATTTGGGTATAGGAGAGGGAACGTTTCACTAACAAGGCACAACCAGCGTACCCGTCCGAACGATCATCACGGAGGCACGAAAAGCCGGACACCCGGAAATGGGAGCCCGGAACTAGCCATGTCTCCGAGATGGCGAACAGGATAGGGTCATACCTGTTGATAAAATAAATGATTTCATGTCTTTTGGGACGAATGCTTCTAGCAATCCACTGGATTATTGAGGAAGGAGCCATTGTCAGTGTTAATCATTGATATGAGACGTTTCAGTTTTAATGCTGCGTTGGACGGTATGGCATCGGAGAATCTGCTAAAAAAATTTTCAATGAATGCAATTCCTATTTCGATAAGGTTGTCATTTGGAGAAGGTCCGGTAGCAAAGGAGGGGAGAGAAGGAAAGAGCTCGCTATTCTGGGATAATGAATAGCCATTTGAGAAAGGGGAGGAAGGTTCTCTGACTATATCGTTATCATATCCGCTCAGTGGAGAAACTCTTGGGCGTGGGCTACGGAAAACTGTTTTCCTGTATGACGACGACGGATGCAATGTAGAGGATTGTGAAGTTATAGTAACTTGGGATTGAGCTTGGGGTGGTCCGGTAGAGGATGCAAAAGATTTTTCGCCAAGGGAAAACGAGCGGTGCTTCCTGAAATGAAATATTTTCCTCAGACATTACCATTTTAATATTTTTTTGCCAAGGCAAGTGTATTCTTGGCAGATTTTGTGAATGGCAAAGTGTTTACCGGAACACAGCACACAAGTCCCCTGAATTGTCAGAGTACTGCAGCTGTCACCCTCATGAGGTTGAGTGCATTTATAACAGCGGGCTTGTGACCGGCACTGAGCTCGGATGTGACCATACCTACAGCACTTCAAACATTGGATTGTAGGAAGTTGGTATACCTCAACAGTAATGGATGAGTTATACGAATATATCTTTTCTGGAAGACACTGCCCTTTAAATGTTAGTACCACTGAATTAGTGGGGATCCATTCAGTGGTTGCAGTTTCTCCTCGTCTGATTTTTCTATTGAGACGCCTAGCTTTGAGGACGAATCCGCAGCCATTTGGAACTTCCAGTGATTCAGCAAATTCCTCCATGGACATATCGGTCGGGATACCTCTCACTAACCCCATTCTAGAAAAATTGTATGTAGGGATCACTGCAACGAGGTTGTTAGCAGCAAGGATCGGAAGCAGCAAGGATCGGAAAGGAAGCTGAGCTCGCATTTACAAATTCCACTGAAATCCTGTTTCTTCCAATTTTTTTTATTCCACCTCGGGATATGCCAGTTACTTTACTGGTTTTCATTAGAATTTGTCCGATAGTTATTGCACAAATCGAGACAGATGATGAGGGATCTGAGGTAACCTTCGAAATGTGGGTGACGAAGGGTCCCTGGTCCGAGTCTGAGTACTCTTTAGCTTCGTTTAGAAGAATCGGATGGGTGTAGGTATTCTGAACCGATGCGGTATTCGGGTTCGATTCCAATGAAGTTTTTTTTTTATTATTATTGTTACTGCCTGCCGATTCGTCTAAACGGCGTTTTTGAGCTTGAGATTGAGGGGTCACCTCCATAGATTCCACCTCAATGTCAGGGGGACCCCTGTCAGGGGGACCCCTATCAGGGGGATCACTATCCCCCTCCATGCTTTTTATGGATTCAACTGCTGTTTGTTAAGATAACCTTAATTTGTATTTGTAAATAAATACTTACTATAAAAAGAATAGTTTTTATAAAACCTTCACCACATTCGCTTAGATACTCTCGTTTTTGCACTAAAAACAGGAATTAAATGGGAAATATTCCCGACTTAACAGTTTAAAATGCAATAAATCCCACTAACACGTGTATTCACTGTTACTCGCGAAAACGGAATCCCTTCACTCTTGTTGATATAAACAAGGATAGCATGACATTTAATTACTTCTTAACTTTAATTGACGTCTCTGAGTACATTTTTTTTATTTTTTTATTAATTATTATCTGGCCTGGAAGCTAGTCCTTTTGGCCGAGTTAGACACATTAATAACTCAGTATTGCCACATGAAGTAGATATTTTGAAATCTGTATTTTATTTTTGAAAATCCGTATGCAATCCGTATTTCTATTTTGATTGAAATTCCGTATAAATATTCGGTATTTTGATTGAAATTCGTATGGAAATTGAACTACTCAGTTACTCTCCCTTTAAATACCTTGATTCATCAGCCTTAACATTTTTAAGTCAACATTTAAATTAAAACAGGATGATTTTCCTAAAAGTTGTTTATTATGTAGCGGGGGGGCTACCATCTAAGCGAAGCTGACGCTGGGTGAATGAATGGAATGTTGTCGATTGCTTCTTTATAAGGAGACCTTGATTAATGATATGAACCAAACACAGCAATGTACATCATTCCATTCGTTCAATCAGCATCAACTTCGCTTAGGTGGTAGCACCCCGGGTCCGTTGTACCTCAAGGTACAAAATTTATTTCTTTGCACCATCTTCATTGGAAAAACTTCGCGATTTCGTTCTTATTAACACTGTATTAAGTATTTAGTTTTGGTTCGTTAAAAAAGTACAGAATGGCCGAACTGACAAAAGTCTGGGGAAGCTGACAAAAGTCTCGATATTTTAGATATTATACGCCTATAATCCTTGTTGGGGTAAGCAGGATATTAAATGTTTCTATAGTCACTTAACTTTACATTTCATGAAAATTCTGAGGGTCACGACGTCGTCTAAATTTTGCAATGTACGGACGGCCGCAACTCAGGTTACCAAACGCATGCACTCTGTGCTGTTGTGATAAGAGTGGTTTTGCAATGAAATTGGAGTAACCTGATGCGCTGGTCTCCGTACCAAGAATGCAATGTATTTGGTTGGCAGCTGGCACATACCAAATTTTTTGTTCAGTGCCAGTTTTTATTTTTGGATATTTGTGGGTCAGTCAGTTACTATAATTTTAATTTCTTCCGACTCACTTATATTCGAGGATAGCTCTTAAAAATAATATTTATCTAATTAACGAGCAGCACCCTCAGATTCTCTTTATAAAGTACTTTTTTAAAGGTGAATTTATGAATTTTGAAAAAGGTTATACATATTACCTACAAAGAAAACTCAATAAGTAACATCATTAAATCGATTAATTAGCACTTCACACTGTAACTTTCCGCACTAAAGTTTCCCTCGTGTGGTTTGTTTGCCCAAACCGGAAATCGAACCCAGAAACCGTTGATTCTACCACTCAACCAAACTTCTCGACAAAAAATTAAGAAAGAATCTATACTACAGCGACGAACAGCTTCGTTTTGAAAAGCATGTTCTTGACCTGATAAGAAATTGTTTTTACAGGCTCAAAGTTCTGTACAGAATCCGTGCCTTTATTAGTGTAGATGTGCGCGTCAGGCTATGCGAAACGCTGGTTTTGTCAAAATTAAATTATTGCATTCCTGTCTATGGGCCCTGCCTTCTTCAAAAAACTCATCGGCTGACGCAGCGTGTTCAGAATGCGTGCGCAAGGTTTTGTTTTCCGATACCACCGAGAACCCATGTCACTCCGTTTCTTGTTAGGTCTAACATGCTGAACATGCAGGCGCGTTTGAAACTGTACTTTGCTACTATGCTGTTTGGGGTTGTTAAGTCTAATAAGCCAGAATATTTATTTAATAAGCTTGATTGGCGAGCAGTGCGGTGCAAGCAGAGAACCTGTGCTATTCCTCTTGCTGTTCCTAAGCATAGGACAACTGCTTTTAGAGGTAGCTTCAGGTATAATGCTAGCAAATGCTGGAACAACCTCCCTCCTCCTATACGAGATGTAAGTAGTATCCAACGATTCAAGCTTTTATATCGTAATCATCTTTTATCTGTTCAAAGAATATTATATACCTAATATATTTATATTGCTTCTATTTCCTAATATTAACGCTTATTTTTCATATTTTATTTTATTATTACTTATGAATCTATGCTCAAACGATTTGTTCTTCTTTTTTTACATATGTTTACATACAAGATATCACATTATTTATGCCTATATATATTTATATTTATGTTATCTATGCTAGTAGACTAGTGGGTGTACGTGTCGTGCTCGCTTCGCGTTTCATTTAATAAGGTGCTGACAGAAAATCAGCGCTGTTGACTCTCAACAGCATATGCTGAGTCAGAACCTATTCGCTGACACAACACTGTTGATTATGCTATGCTTTACGCTATGCTTTGACGAATTAACTTTGTGGTTTATTGTGTTTATTTTAATTGTTTATTTGTGTTTTGTCTAGTGAATAAATGTTATCTATGTCTATGTCTATGTCTACTATAATCTTTAATACAAAATATCTCATAAATCTTAACCTGGTCCTTTTATCAAATGCTTACGTCACGCTTACTGCTTAGTCGGTGCGAAGGCGGCCCGGCGGCCCATCAACTTATTTGGCATGGTAACGACTTCAAACAGATTTTGTCTTTTTTTTCAGTTTTTTGAAGTCGGTTTATTTTTTTTACTAAATAGTTAAATCTAAAAATAAATATTTTTCTATGTTTCGTGTAAATAATAGAAAGAACTTGAGAAACATTGTAAGTGCTTATTCCATTCAAGGGTTGCCCTCGATTTCGATGGGATTCCATCAGATCTTGACTTGGTGACTATAGTATGTACCAACTCTGGAGTATACTCTTTCGAACAAAAAAAGAATTTTGAAAATCGGTCCACAAATGGCGGAGAAATTGGTGAACATACATACGGTTGAACATAAAACTTCCTCCTTTTTGGAAGTCGGTTAAAAAGTAATTCAAGGATACAGTGTATCCGCTCCGTTTGGTTTCAACAAAGATCCAGTGGCAGTGGTTCTCGCCGCTAGGGCATGAATATCGGAATCTCGGAATATTGAAATATCGGAATCTCGGAATGAAAGTTCCGATATTATATTTCCGATACTGAGTGATCCAATATCGTAATATCGGAATCAGACTAGTTATCCATTTGAGTAACTAAATTAGGGGCAATTTCTGATAACTAGCCGGTGGTATTTAGCAAAACTGTTAGGCCAAGTAATGACGCAACTCAATCTGTCTGTTTCACTCTTTCACTGCGTACGTCTCTCTTGCTTATTCGCTCGCACAGAGAAACAAATCTACCTGGCTGTCCTGAGTCCTGTCAATCAGTTGTAGTCTAAGATGCAGCTGCGGAATTGTTACGCTTATCGAGTTTTTGCTAAAAACCTTATTTTTGCGCATGTTTATGATTAGAAGAATATATTATGTCTGCTGGGTTGCCTGTCAAAGTCTGGCCGCTGGTATTTTGAATTAAAAATGATGACATTTTATTGAACGATATATTTTACCATAAGAAAATTAGCTTTAATTTGATATATAAATCGTATATTATTTCTTAATATAACACACCCTAATAAATTTAATTTTTAACATTTTCCCTTGGTACACCCTTGCCCACTTCAACTGCCTCTCCCTCTCACATAGGTTAGCTGGAAGAAAACTCATTTCTTGAGTTAAGCTCGCCGTTGTATATGTCCTTTCTCTTCTGTAATCTGTATGTATATGTGTGTACAATAAAGAATAAAGATGACCGAAATACTACCTATACCAAAATCATACCTGTTTACACCTGGCTGCGAAGACGGTGTGCAGCGGCAACCGTGATTTTTTAAAGTCCTTACATATGTATATTGCCATGAAGTGGATGACATTTTATTTAAAAAACAAGTGAACGAAATATGATTCCGAAAAATCAATTAAAAATAATTTAATTAAAAAAACTAGCGGCCGGATTATGACAGGCAATTTAGTGGTTATGTATTCTCCTAATCATAAACATGCGTAGGAATTGGGATTTTAGCAAAGGATCATGAGCGCACTGATTTTGCAGCCGGATCTTTAGCAGCAGGCAACCCTTATTTGCGGCCAGATTTAATAAGGCAACCCTATATTGTAATAAACAGAAAAAAATTGCTTTTTAAATTAGACTTTTAAATATTCAGTTTATTAATGTTAATTCTGAGTTGGTTTAATTTGTATAATTTTGCGGCAAAACTCTTTTTCTCGTACCAAATTAAAGATTTTGATTTTAAACCTTCTTTATTGTATGTAGTCTACCTTTAGAAGAATATGTGGAATTCCGATATTAATATCGGAATTCCGATATTGATGTCGAATATCGAAAATCAGTATCGGAATTCAAAACCTTCCGATATTACATGCCCTACAGTCGCCACCATAGTTCTTCTTAAACAAAACTTACAGAGAATGAGAGGAGTGAAGAAATAAATTGAAGACATAGCTAAGAAATACATACATTGAAGACCTGGCTGTATGGACACAGATTCCTTTACCTTTCTCGAAAGAGATTTTAAACAACAACATGTCCATGCTTTTAGCTTAGCCCATGTATGTCAAAAATACATTGATCTTTATGGTATGAGGGGTCTTTGGCGGGAACTCGGCGTGAGCGATTGCTTTGTCAATTGAATTTTCGTTTTCTGCGTGAAAAAGTTGTTTAATGTGTAATAGTGATAGTGTATTATGCAGTAAATTGACTAAAATTCGTATAGTGATGAAAAATTCAAGTGATAACAGTGTTTCTGCTCCATTTGGTACCGACAAAGATCCTCGCGGTTGTGCTTCTCGCTGCCAGTTTTCGTAAAACAGACGCTATCCGGTATTACGCAGAACATGAGAAGCTTAGGGCTTAGGTTAAGTTGAATAAAGAAGATTTTTTACTGAAGACATGGCTGCATGGACATAATTTCCTTTGCCTTTCCCGAAAGGGATAAATTAAAAAAAACTCTATGGTATGAGTAAAATGTACTGAAAAATACCTAGCTTTTAAAAATTTTTCTGGGATTTTTGTTGTTGGTTTTATATTTACTGGCTAAATTTCGAGATTTTATGTAGCCTAAATGTTGACCGGCGATGTAAGGTACCACTATGAAAAATTTCATTTAAATCGGTCCAACAGATTAGCCCGTACAAACAGACAAACAAAAATTTTAAAAAAATCGGGATTTATAAATAACTGACTCGGTTTCTAGCATTGTTTTTCTATATACAGAAATTCGACCTCTACAGTTTTATTACCTGTAGTGTATTGGCATTATGTATTTACTACCCTTGTCTCGAGTGCATACGTCACAGTCGGTGGAAGACGAGACCTGTCATGGCCGCCGGCAGAAGATGTTGTGGTGGTGCATTGCCGAGCCAAGATTATTATGGAAACAAGTGTATCCTACATCTGGCGACGAGATAAAAGGTACTTAATCATACCAAATTATAAAACAAACTCGAAAAAAGAGGGAAGATAATGCATTGACATGGATAAGCATGTAAGTAAAATAGTGTTTATTGTAATTTAAACCCGAACTTTGACGCGGCAAGGTCATGAAATTATCATGGAATGGCATTTGTGACGCCAATTCTATGGAACTGAACGTTATTACGCGTTTTATGAGAATGAGACATGACGTCTGGTGAAAGTCAAGTTATAATTATAACTAATATTTTGTATAGCTTAATTTGCTAAATACAATGTGGTACGTTGTTTAATATTTGGCAGTACGGATGCTACAAATATAGTGAGTAACCTTGTTTTTCGTAAATTACAGATTGAGTGCTGATATTGAAAGTTAGTTTATTGCAAAAAGTTCATTTCAATTCAAAATTAATTTCTCTTATACAGTATACCTACTTGGCGCCATTACATAATTTTCTTATTCATCTTTTCTGAAAAGGCAGAGGAGTTTTCCCATGCAGCCAAACAATTGCCGTATTGTAATATTATTTTGATATTGTATTTCAGTGCATAGGGATTTCATCCATACAGCCATAATTTTCAAAACCCATTGTTTTAAGATTTTGTTTTTGCTTAGCAAAGGGCACTCACACAATACAGCCATTTTCTTTGTTAATGTATGTACTTATGGATTTAGATACTGACAAGTTACAATATAGCAGATAATAAAATATACAATATACAATCTTTCCCTTATTAGATCTCGGTGCTTATGGAACAATCTCTGGTCTTCTTCTAAATTAGTTAAAGGGAAATCTTATGGTGAGATCCAGCCCCAAATACCATCTAAACCTTGGTTTTTTCACTTCCGCTCCTTCTCTAGAGCCGTTACATCCTCACTGTGTCGCATTAGACTGGGTCATTGCAGTTCTCCGGTTCATCTGACGAAGATTAGGGTTCGGGACTCCTCTTTATGTGAATGCGGTATTGATGAAGGGACCTTGGATCATATTTTTTTCTCCTGTCCAAAACTATCTTTTTCTCTTCTTGACGCTCTTCCCTCTCATATTCCCCTCCCGGTAAATATCTCATTTCTGTTATCTCTACCTGATAATAATATGTTTAATATCCTTCTTAACTTTATATCTGTCAATAACATAAAATTGTAGCTAGATACTCATTTTTCTTTGGTTTTTTTTGTGTGATTTATGTTTAGTTCACTTAAGTTCTCTCCTCTTAGCTGTTTAATATTTTTTTTTTTTGGAACGTATCTGTTACTTTCCCCATCGTGCATTTTCTCTCTACAACGTGAAGTTGGCGGAATTGCGACCACGCAGATTGCCATAATACAAGATTCTATTCTAATATATTGATTGTTTCCAAAGGGTGTATAAAAAAGAGAAGAATACAAAGGTGCGATCGTTAAATCGATTAAAGCAGACAAAGAGCTGATATTTAAATAGACTGAAGGAGACAAATATTGATCATTAAATTGATCGAAGCAGACAAAGGTCTGCTTATTCATTGATTGAAGCAGACAAAGGTCTGATCATTAAATTGATTGAAGCAGACAAATGTCTGATTATAAAATATATTGAAGTGAACAATGGTTTGATCATTAAATTGGTTGAAGCAGACAAATGTCTGATTATTAAATTGATTGATCTGAACAAAGGTTTGATCATTAAATTGATTGAAGCAGACAAATGTCTGATCATAAAAGTGATTGATTTGAATAAAGATTTGATCATTAAATTGATTGATAGATTTGAACAAATGTTTTATCAATAAATTGATTGATTTGACATAGATAATATAGCAGACACATAGATATTCAACACCAAGGGGTGGAGATCTGGTGACCTGAAATACAGGCTAATATCCTAGTTCAGGCACCAGTCTCCCACAATATTTTCAAGTTTTTTATTGTGACTCATTCCCTTGTATTCATATGTATTGTGGTGAGAAAAATAAATAAATTTATTAATTACATATTTTAAAAAATTTTGTTGTTTCCAGCAGATTACTATTAATTAATCTGATTATTAAAATTGATTTTGAAGGTTGTCCAAATATTTTCTAATATGGGGTCAACATCTTTTAAATTTTAGAAATTTAAATTGTGATTCTACTTCAGTAATAGTCAGACGACAGTGCTGGAAAAGAGCGGAATCGATTTATCTTGATACTATGGGATTGATAAATCAGAAAAAAATTGCTTCATTTCAGGTGATTGGAAATACAGGAAGTTTATTTATAGCATGCCTGATGCCGATAAAGCTTCCAGCTACTTGGAAAAATATATGTTTTTCCAAGTAGCTGGAACTAAACTTGATAAATATATTTGCTTCCAAAGCAAAATGTATGACAGGTATCTATTTAGATTGCTTGAAATGAAAATGAAATGAAATATAGTTTATTTAAGGAAGAACCTATTTAAATTGATGAATGAAAAAGTTTAGCAATTCATCGTTCGGTTGAGGCAAAAAGTAGAAAAATGACAAGTTAATGACTAAAGTGATAATATGATAAGAAATCAGAAATGTGCTTCATACGAATTAAGAAGAAAATTGATAAACTAGGAGATACTAACTTTAGTGGGGTGACATGAATCTGCTGAGTTTTAACGCCACCTAAGCGTGTCTGTTTTCCGCAAAAAGAAGTATATTTAGCTAGATTCCAACTTACCGGTAAGCGAGTAGCTTGAACGCCTCTCTATATTAAGTTATCTGCTTACCTTAACTTTGGCACCTCCATCGAGGCTAAAAAGCTCAAACTGAAGCAAAAAAAACGGCTAGGTATCCTAAACAAAGTTCAGCGGCACTTCCCGCCACATTAACCCCAGTCCCTTTACAAGGCATAGGTCAGATCGTGTATGGAGTTAGCCACCTCGGGGATGCAAAGTATCAGCTTGCCGGACTGGACTTGGTGGGTCGAAGAACCAAGAGGCCTATTGATGATAAATAGCAAGTAAAAAACAAAACCTTTGTACAAGCAATGGCCCAATTGTGGCTAAGTGCAGAAAACGCACGACAAACACAAGCTTCGAATCCTATCCTGCAAACATACGCCTGCCTGTGTGTTTTTACAGATGTACTTCGGAGAGTGTGCTTAGGAGCTGCATGAGCTCATTTCACCTGCCCCTTTCTTTTATCGGACGTCCGGAATCACTGGGGTAACATATTTGCCTTGTCAAGATTCCGAGGACTTGCACCGGGTGATTTTCTTCATCTATCATAGTGCTCACTTCTGAGGTATGGAGTTCTAATGCTTGCATCGGTATTTCCGAGCTCATATTCCAAGTGTCTTTAAGGCTCGAGTGAAAGGCTCCTTCTAGTTGAGATTGCTACATCCTCGACATCATCTTGCCCCTCAGCTAGATTGTGGTCAAAAGTGAAACCATTCAAATACTTTCAAAAGTAACATAAGATACATAATTATAAAAAAAAAATAAAAAGAATAAAAAATAACATGTAGAAGATTGTTGCGGTAGATGCGGGAGATTGAGATTTAAACCGTATGATTCTAAATGCACTGTAAAAGAAAAAGATGTTTGAATTGTTTTGATGGACATGTTCGACAATACTGTTGGACGAGAATTCTTGTAAAAAGAAAAGAGGAAAACGGGAATTCCTTTACAAATAAAAGGCTGGTTTAAGTATGAACGGCTGATGTTCGGGATTTTATTGATGATATTTTAGTATATGGTTAAGATCTTAAAAAAAATGATGCTAGGTTAGGTTAGGTTAGGGATGAACGTTCTAAGAGAAAAATATAATGTCATCTTGAAGAAAAATAAATGTAAGGTTGCCTGGAAGAAACTGCTACCTAGTAATAAGGCCGCCTTGTTGTACACTATGGTTTATGTTCTGTTAAGTGTACAGTATGACTCTGTTTGCAAATAAAGTATATAGTATTATATTGTAAATGTCGGCACAGAATGACTGTGATAAGGTATTTCAGGACATGGACTATCAAACCATCAAAACAACAGGGATTAAACCACTGCAGAAGTACCTACGTGTCAACTATACAACAATTAGACCACCGGCTTTAGTAGCATAGTAACCTGGTTTTGGGCTTGGTGAATTGTATTAGCAAATGGATCTCTAACTTTGCGACTGGGTCGAAACGACTAAAGAAAGTTCTTTGTAATACAGGAAGCAATGGTTCGGATAAACAGAAGTTTTGTAAAAATAACTAAGGTTAGGTTTCAATGCTTTAAAACTGCTCTTTCTAATATTCCTACCGTAGCATACTATGACGAGAAACATTGAAGAAGCCGATGTTAGTCCAGTAGGACTTGGTGTTGTTATACTCCTGGGTGACTATAAGAAACCACGGATCATAACTCCTGCTGATATTGTCGTACTGAAAATAGGCTCGAGCGTTAGTTTGGGCGGTTGAACATTTTAATCAATTTTTATATAAGGAAAGCTTTGAGCTGGTGACCGACAACCAACCTTTGGAGATAATTTTTGTTTAGAAGCCGAAGCCATGCAAAATAGAGAAATTGATAATATTACGTTTGCAATCCAACCATTTATTACAAAATGGTATAAGTAAAGTGCTAGTCAAAAAAGATATTTTGTGTAAATAGTTTTGTAAAGTATCAAAACTATTTTTACTACAGGAGATATCGTGACTCGAGAAATATTTACCCAGGTTTATTGAGAGACAAGATAACAATACCACTGATTGGTGATGCAAAAGAATGTAAACTAGTAATAAAGACCCGTGCAGATAAATTTTGATCTTGCTTACTGTTTTTATGAAGACTCGTCATCACTACAAGACATCAATAGAAAGAGATGTTAGAGAGCGAGATGCTAGCATCACACGAAGTCTGAGTGTATAGTTAGACAAAGAGTTTTAAACCATCACTAGGTATATTTTATAATAAATTGCCTATGAAATTGAAGCTCAAAAAATAGACTAAATATTTTTAAGAAAGACCTAATGACAGGCTTAACAGCTTACAAGGAGGTACCAACCACTATGTAACATTAGGTATTAAGCATGTTGAAAATAAATTTATTTATTTATTTATGACAAAGAAATGCTTTTATAGTTTATGTGAATTTTTAGCATAGAAAATTATAATTAAATGCAAAATAGGAATAATGTAATGCTTTACAACGTAATATGACAATTACCGTAATAATGTATCGAACACAAATGTATTTTCTTTACGCTAAATGAATGATGATTATGAAAAAAAAAACGATAAATGAAAAAAAAAGAAAAAAAATAGGTACTTATGCAGATAGAAAATGAAAAACTACAGATTGTGATTAGGAACAATTACAGCCTGGCAAGAAAGTCGTGAAAATAATGGCGGCGCCACTATCGTGCCTAGTGGCCACCCTATATACTGCGACAATAACGGTTTTGATACTTTGACTTATATACAATTTTTTATCTTTTACTATTAGCCGATTTTGTGAAATAATAATTACGGGAAAACCATTATAATTATGCTATACACCATACTCATCATATTTCTTTTAAAAGGTGTCAAAAACATACATTTTCATATCTCTTATCTCGCCATTACTCTGCCAGTAAGTTCAAGGTATGAAGGGTAAAGTAAAATACTTAATAAAACTTTTGAATGGATTGTAACGTAATTATTTTAATTAAAAAAATGTTTTGTTTGATTTACTATATATTATACATTTTTAATTCAAAATCAAAATAGTTTAATTTTATAGAACATTCAGAATGTTACTTAAAATTAGTTACATTAAATACATAATCGTTCTTTTGACTGTACTGGCTCTACGCCTACTCCCAAAGATGTATTATTCCCCACAGAAGATTAGGTAATAAACACCTAGGGTGCTCTTTTTAATCTCATTCCATTTTTATTTTTTTTCTAATTAACTAAATGTGAAATAATTTTAGAGTTTAACAGTTTATAATCAGACGTTTTGTAATAGCCCTTTTTGCAAAGTTTTTGTTTAATTATATTCTTTTTTTCCATGGGAATCCTATTATTGGTACAGTCAAGAGCAGGTCACGCTTTACACTACCAGTTTAAGCTGAGCTCTGATTTATACTGCGCGCCATACAATGCAGGGTCGGTTCAAAGTCCAAAGTGTCAAGCTTGACGTGCTCTTAAGTGTACACATGGTTTTGAATACACATGGGAATCCTATTATTGAAACGTATACATTGACTCATAAAAGAGTTCATGACCTTGTGGAGACGACTGTCTAGTACATCCAGTTTATGCTTGGTCCTAGTATTTACATTGTGCCTATCACTATTTTTCGATAGTTCCTTGTCTATCCGAGGCAAGTTGTTAATTATTACTATATAAAAATCAAAGTACCTTGATGTCAACTGATCCAACATTTTGTGAGGCAATTTTGTGTTTCACAATGCCCGTATCTTCTATTCGGAATCGAAAATCCTTTCATCGAAATATTCCACGCTAGAAGTCTTCATCAACGTCTTCATCTTGGCGTGATCCTTCTCTAATAGTCTGCTGGTTATTTTCGTCTGATTCACTACGGCTGTTTTCATCTTGGAGGTTTATAATTATTCTGTCAATATCGTCATACAGAGTCTTTCCCTTGGGTATTATTATTTTCATTACGTGTTGGCATGAATTTCTCCAATTTATGCCATATCAACAAAAAAAAGATCAAAATTGTTCGAACGCGCTCCTTTGTTACTGTATTTGTAAACAAAACCTCAAATTTGTGAGTGTTAATTTCAAATGTAAACAGTCATTCTATGAGCGGTTTATTCTAGCTATTGCAAGTTGAATCACACAAATTATAAATAATTACATAAATAAAACCACATTTTACCAGTCATATCAGCAGTTCTTCTATGAAAATCGTTGAATTCGGATAAATGTTACCCTGCTTCGAATTCTTCTAAACATTTTAAATAAACTTTATAGATGATTCTTCTAGCAGAGCTCCGAATTACACCCCTGCTCATTTGAGCACAATTGGTCACCGAAATCATCATAATAACACAATAAAATAGAAAAAAAACACAATTAATTATTATCTTGTAAAAGAAATGACACAATACGTACCTACTTGACGTGATTGATAACTGACAGAAAGAAAGTTACCAGTTATAATATTTTTTAGTTCTGTTTCAGGACTTTCTTGCCAGGCTGTAGATATAAGTTATATTAAAATCATGTACTAATTAGTAAAGCTCATTCAAGAGTAGGTGTAGGAGGTGTTATTAAAGTTAAAAAACTATGAGCCTGGTTAAACGTATAATGCAAGATGTAGTTCATCTCTAAAAGAGTTGAACGACGATGAAAAGTCTATCGAAGTGAGCCTGAAGAAAAAAAAAAGACCACAGTAGAATTGAAAAGATTTTTAGGTTATTTTGTTATCTTGATTTATTTCTATTTCATTAAAAAAAGGAAGGGATGTAGTGTATTGGCATTATGTATTTACTACCCTTGTCTCGAGTGCATACGTCACAGTCGGTGGAAGACGAGACCTGTCATGGCCGCCGGCAGAAGATGTTGTGGTGGTGCATTGCCGAGCCAAGATTATTATGGAAACAAGTGTATCCTACATTACCTATATGTATATGACGGGGGAGGGTCCTCCCTACTTATCGAGAGTGTTCAATCACGAACATTTTGATAGCAAATTCAAGTTTCTGTGTGCATTTTACTATAGTTTTTACAGCTTAAAAGATACCTACACAATATTGGGTTTTTAGAGGTGACTTTGTGAGCTTTTTCTATCGAATCAAAAGTGCTGAATCATGTTTTCAGCAAACTACTTATCTAGTTTATGTCCTGAATATTAGGTAATTTAGTACGGTACCGTAGTACCTATTTCTTTTCTTCGATTTAATGCAGTGCGTCATGCTTATCTACGCATCATAAAATCGTAATTTAGGTGCTGTAGTCGCCTTGGGACTCGCGCACGAAGGGCTCCGTACCATTACCTATAAAGACGGCCAAGTGCGAGTCGGACTCCATAAAAACCATTATCTCTATAAAAACGGCAAAAAATCACGTTTGTTGTATGGGAGCCCCCTTAAATATTTAAATTATTCTACTTTTTTGTATTTTTTGTTATACCTAGCAGCAACCAAAATATATCATCTGTGAAAAGTTTTACTGTCTCACTATCACGGTTTATGACTTATCTATAAAAACGTGCAAAAAAATCACTTTTTTTGTACGGGAGCCCCCTTAAATATTTATTTTATTCTGGTTTTTAGTATTTATTGTTATAGGACTAATAAAAATAAATCATCTGTGAAAATTTAAACTGTCTAACTATCACGGTTCATGAGATACATCCTCGGACAGACTTTCTATAAAAATAAGCAAAAAATCACGTTTTTTGTACGGGATCCCCCTTAAATATTTATTTTATTCTGGTTTCTAGTATTTATTGTTATAGGACCGATAGAAATAAATTATCTGTGAAAATTTCAACTGTCTAACTATCACGGTTCATGAGATACATCCTCGGATAGACTTTCTATAAAAACGAGCAAAAAAAATCACGTTTTTTGTATGGGATCCCCCTTAAAAATTTATTTAATTCTGGTTTTTAGTATTTGTTGTTATATGGCACACAGAAATACAGCACCTGCAAAAATTTCAACTTTCTAACTATCACGGTTCATGATCATGAGATACAACCTGTTGACAGACGGACAGACGGACGGACAGCGCCAGCGGAGCCTTAGTAAGTAATAGGATCCCGTTTTTCCCTTTGGGTACAGAACCCTAAAAAAGACCGTCAATGTGAAAAAAATTGGAACAGTTCACAAAGTAGGTACCAAGAGCTTATAATCTCACTAAGTCAAATTACAATATTACGAGTTTCACAATGTTACGGCGGTGACATACACACATCGACATGGTCTAGGGATATTGTACGATCTTTCATACAAAAGAAATCTGTTTGAGAAGCCTATTCGAGAGACATGGAGGGCTGTAACATTGTGAAATTCGTAATATGTATTGTAATTTGACTTAGTGAGATTATAAACTCTTGGTACCTACTTTGTGAACTGTTCCAAATTTTTTCACATTGACGGTCTTTTTTATAAAATTAATGCAACCTGACTGAAACGAAAAAGATAATTTTCACTGGCTTAAAATATTGCCCGTAAATTGTTGATACCTGTCGTGATGTTCAATCGGTTATTTTATTATTTTAAATAAAAATGCTCCTAACAGTGTAAATTAATAGAGAGGCGCAGAAAGATTGCCAACCTTTACGTTTTTTAAGAGACAGTCTTGTTTTGGTCTGGGTGGATATTTTCTTAAAGTTAACATAGTTATCTGAGGAAGTAGTCTGGACAAACTTATTTTCAGCTTCTTTTCGTAGTTGGATCAATTTGGTGCATTTCGCAACCCACCAAGGAGGATACGGAATTTTAAAAGATGAAACATTTTTGGCTGGAGTGGATTCCTGTGCTGCACTGAGAATATATGAAATAAAGGTATCATACGAAATAAAAATATTTTCTTTAGAGATAGAAGGAAGAAAAGGAAACTTAGGTTCTAAAACAGATACGTACTTAGCGCAGTCTGCCTGTTCAGTCATAAATTTATACATTGGAGAAGGTGTGTGGTTCAAATGAGTAGAATTTTGGAAGGTAATAATGATTGGAGTATAATCGCTTCCAAAAGTTTTTTTAAGGACTTGCCAAGACAGTGACATCACAAGATTAGGAGAGATTCGGTTTTGACCAGTTGTGCTGCGCCTGGTAGCAGTTGTTGTAATCGTCCAACAAATCGTCCAACAAATCAAGAAGTGAGGAGGATGTTGTGTCACATCTGGCAGAACCAAACAGTGTGTGGTGTATGTTGAAGTCTGTTACCAAAGATGAGTTAGGGCAAGGTAAGTAGATTGTTATCACTGTGATATTTAATAACAACTAAATTAAATCCAGGTTTGTCATTACGAAGAGGTATTCAAGAGAAGGTGACAGATCTCTGAATCAGGAATAATGTACCTCCATAACCATCATTTCTGTCTTCGCGGAAGCAGAAGTAACCAGGGACTCTAACTCGAGACGCCGGTTTCAGCCGAGACTCCAAGATAGTACAGATGGAAGGTTTGAATTTGTTGATAAGGTGAATCAAATCTGATTTATTGCGATTAATTGATCTACAGTTTCATTGAAGGACTTTGTGGGGGGCCATTGTGATTTATGAGATGGGATAAGAGTAAATAAACCCCTTCTTGGCCGTGGTCCAACAATTCTGTTCACCTGGTGGACTACGGGCAATTTTTTTTACCCGTCGTCCAATCGCTTGGTTATGTCAAAAATTATATTTCCCATCGTCCACCTTGTTTAAAGCCGATCCTTTTTAAATTGATCTTTTTGGAGTTACTTCTTATAAGTACAGGGTACGCAGGGTAAATATTTGGTAAGTTAAACAATGTACAGGGATGATGAATATGAAATTTTAAAAAAACTTTATTTTTCTCGCCACCAGTAACAATATATATATATATATATATATATATATATATATATATATATATATATATATATATATCACAAATTATCACAAATATGTGTGCATTAATGTCAAATAAACGCTTTGAATCTTGAAATGTTATAGTTTGTACTAGTGGAGAGACAGGAGCCCCAAACTAGGTAGACCCTGTGCTATGGGACCCCTGCCCTCCCCGTAACGGACAGTTGTTACACACTTAACTTTAAAATTATACTTAACAGTTATACTTAAAGTTATAGTTATACTTAAAAGTTATACTTAACTTTTTGGCAGAAAGGGTAAATTTCAAAATATAAATTAAATTAACAGTTGATTACACATCTAACTTTTAACCATTCAACTAAATTTCTTTCTGTAATGTTCTTTCTCTTTTGCAGAGAGAGTAAAATTATAAATAAAAAATTAAATTAAGAATTAATTTACACAAACATTTAAATTCTTGCATCATATTTTGTGTGTGTTTGTGTGTGTGTGCGTAATGTGTGTGTGTGTGTGTGTGTGTGTGTGTGTGTGTGTGTGTGTTTGTGTCTGTGTGAAAGGCGCTTAATATAAACAACACATACTACCCCTAATTAGTTAAATTAATTAGCGCAATTTCTCTAAAGCATATCCAATAGTTATTTCATTGTTCAGTAATTGTAGTTATATACTCATTATGTCATCGTCGTTGGCAACGTATATTTTTCTCCTTCTCGATATCGTATTAGATGATTCTTCAAGTTCACTTAGAACATTTAGTAGCCGTATTAATGTTGCATTTCTTTTCATTATTTTTCGCCCTAATTTCGAGTGAAAGGACTCTACAATATTGTTTGTTCGATGTCTATTTCCAAAAACAGATAATATATTATTGAAGTTCTCAGTTAGCCAATAACTTTTAACTGAAATTTACCCTTTCTGCCAAAAAGTTAAGTATAACTTTTAAGTATAACTATAACTTTACGTATAACTGTTAAGTATAATTTAAAGTTAGGTGTGTAACAACTGTCCGTTACGGGGAGGGCAGGGGTCCCATAGCACAGGGTCTACCTAGTTTGGGGCGCCAAAAAGATTAATAATAACTGGCCACTTAAAAAGATTGCAACATGGTGTACTACGGGTAGGAAAATACCTCCCGTAGTTCACCTCTGTTCACCTGGGTGTACGATGGGTAAAAATAATTGCCCGTAGTCCACCAGGTGAACAGAATTAGTGGACCACGGGCAAGAAGGGAAATCAACGACGTTGTACGGTAGGGAATCACTGAATTTTGATACTATATTTACTATTGTGCAAACAAGAAACTTAATAAGTTTGGTGTAATGCGGGGGGTAGGGGAGGCTGGGAAAGCACTGCCATTGGGCATTGAAGACTAAGGGCTTTGAATTATGTTTTGATGAGCAGTGACATCATATGATTTTCCCATCTCAGGAATAGGTCACTGATTTTGAAAGATCGTTTTCCTGTTGAGAGGCTACATCTGCAAATGATTTTCTAACCGTTGGGAAGCGGCAAGATGCTTGTGTGTAACTGATATTTTCTTTAGCCATAGTCAGTTTTATGAGCTTTTGTCTGCGGTGCTCAGGGCAATTATTATCAGTATAAGGCTACCCAATCAGCACTACATGGTCTTTGCCACAAACAAAGCAACGGGGTTTTGAGCGACATTGCAGTTGAATTTGTCCAAACCGGCAGTAAGCACGGCATTGGATACTTGGCAGTTTATAAAGGTCGACTGGCAGGGATGAATAAAAGCAAAATATTTTCTCTGGCAAAACTTGCCCCGCAAACGTTAGAACAACTGTAGGAAAGAGAATATAAAAACTGTAGTTAGTGGTTGCCAGGTGATTTTTCCGTCAATGTTTTTTTTAATATTTAGTCTACGAGCCCTAAATACTTTTCCACAATTTGTAAGACATTACTCCCTGTAACAAGTTCCTCAAGTGACCATTCTAGAGGGATATCACGCACTACACCCATTCTAGAAACGTGAAATTGGGGTATTGTAGCAAAATAATCGTATCTTGGCAGCAACTCATTCTTCACAAACTCATTGGCGGCTGACTGTGAGGTGAACTCGACTGATAATTTATTTCGCCATAGAGGTTTGATTCCACCATCCTTTATGCCGATTATCCTGTTTTTGAAAAGAAGTTGGAAAATTTTGAGAACTTTTATGGTGCGTCCATCAGAGGGATTTGAGGAGGACCTGGAGACGTGTTTAATGAACGGATCTGAATCAGTTGAGGAGTAGCAAAGTTTTTTACCCTTAAGCTCAGGAATCGAGAAAGTATTTTGGGTTGATGTTGACAGAGTACTACCTTTTTGGGATCAGGTTCGTCTAAGGGTTCGGCAGATCTTTTCACTGGCTTTGGAGTGGGCCGGGGGGTGCTGTCAAATAGTGACTGGGATATTTCTATGTCGAGTGGTAAGCCGTCTCCAGGAACAATCACAAAAACACTTACTTGTAACACAGATACCACACCACAATAATATAATAAATAAATATTGGATATATATCAACAGTATTTTCACTAAAAACCGAAAAATAAACATGCAGCACGCGTTTTCTAACGCACTATGAAAAGCAGAATCCAGATTACTTTGAGGTGTATCGTTAATCTGATATTTAAAATATATTTTTTTATTCGCTTTCCGTCGGAAGGACTTCCGTAGACTCGTGCATGGCGGCGCGAAATACAAACTTTAATTAGAAGTGAAAGACTTCATAGTCAACTCGGTGTTTCATTTATCATCTCACGAGATGAACTTTATTTAAAGAATCTCAATTTACAGTACCACACAGCGGTCACACTATCTACCTACTAAATCATCACTAATAACTAGTACATAATACTTCAATGACCAATAATAATAAAATTCTTAATTCATTTATGTGCGTGACTAAGACAATTTAGTTTCTAGAAATTTACGTAGTTATTTCATAGTGTTCCATTGCAAATTTTGAGAAAGTAATAGCACAGACATAGTCAGAATATGAGGCAGAATTTATCTACATAGCAAATATAACCAGAAAAGGCTTCCTACCATGAGTACTATTATGTGTACGCTAGCTTGACGCCGGCTCGACAGGCGCTCGAGAACATCACTTCATATCTCCGTTAGTTGATGAGAAATCTTTATGCAATTTTGTACAGCAGTGGCAGAATTAATGCAGAGAATCTTGGTACCTATATCTTTTTGTGCTTTAGTATTACCCGTTTTTGAGTACGACTATATATACACCAGCTTAAGCAGAATTTATACACTAAACACTGGCATATTCCGACTTGTGTACGCTAACTCTACGCTCATCGTAATACTGCACACTTGCACACTATGTAGATAAATACTGCGTCATATTCCGATGTACTCTGTTTGTGCTTTTATTTTCTGAAAATTCGCAGTGGAAACAATATGAAAAAAACTGTACCTATATGTGGTATTGTGTCTATGCTGTATACCTATTCATGCACTTTTTGGAAATGGGAAAGTGGTCCAAGAAGCTCCACTGATGAGACTTATGGAAAATGAAAGTACATACTTGACATATGATTCTGGTAGAAGATTATCGAAATCCGTCCGAGGATTCATTTTTTATGGCTATGTTAACTTGACAATAAAAAATATGATTTTATGTTTTGTTTAGACGAATTCACATTACATAACGTCTTTTTCGATTGGAATTATAGTTGTCCGGCTTTTTAGGAACCCCCCCACCCCTCCGAGATTGTTTTACGATAAATGATGATATTCGTTGACTATAAAAATATGATTTTGTTTTTTTTAGACGAATTCATGATATATTTGTTATGCCTGCTAATCTAATATGCTGTCTTGTTTTTACCTAATAATATTACATAATGATTGAATCCAAGGAGCTACTTGTCATACTCAAAGCTAAGCCTAACATAGGTGACTGCGGAACTAATAAAACAAGATTATATGGGGTGATTCCAGCTTCATTATGTTCTTCGAAACGACCATAGCCTAGGTACTGTGGTATGCAGACCTTCACGGAGGTTCGGGCATAACGCAACTTCTTTCTCATTCGATCATTTCGAAGAAGATAATTCGAATAACAATTTCAAAGGTTTGAAATGGTATTCGATGTCATGATTCGAAATGATTGAAGATCTGGCCTTGCGCCATTCATTGTTTGATCGTGGTGTATTCAGTGATTATTCTTTGAGAATTGATTTGATTGTGATTAGCTCGCGGAAATAGTGTAATTTCGAGCATAGGCGTGCAATAGCACTTTTTAAGCAGGTGTCTGTTTTACGGCTGTGATTTTGTTATTGAAGTAAATGATTGTATAACGAAGAAATTACTGTTGTTAATTATAATCGAGATTAACGAAGAATCCAGCTGTTGTATTATTTGCCCCCAAAGGACACCTTGCAAATGGTGGAGGCGCCGGATACTGCCTTTATGAACATGAAGCCAAAGGTCACCAGGTGCTGGTGGACCCTGACCCCAAGTCAAAGACGCGGACTTAAAAAAATTTCAAAACCGCACTTTAACACACGCGCCTAAAATCGAAGCTACGGGTGTCTTCAGCGTCGTTGCTCGAAGTCCACATGACATGAAAAACAAACAAAACAGATCAGAACACAATAACAAAAATCTGAAAACAGAGCATTAGTGAAACTGGAATAATATTTATATGCATGTGCATGTCCTTACATTGCACCTATACTTGCATTCCCATAATGCCCCATATTACCATAATGTCCATATATATTACCATAACGTCCCTATATTACCAAAACGTCCTTGTACCATAATGCCCTTATCACAGTATGCCCAAAAGATATAACATGTGAGTGCACAAAATTGCATTGACCTCTCCCTCACATGCATATTTTGTCGGAGTGCCCATGTTATGGCCTCAGAGGCGGAGGACCACTGAGTATGAGGGCCAACATAAACCCGTCTACACCATCCTCAGTTCCCCAACAAGAAGAAGTATTGGTTGGTAACCAGAACCACATTTCTCCAAACAGTCCAACCGATGAAGAGGACATTAAGAAGAAGCTATTTAGCTACAAGAGCAAACCTTTGGTTATTTTACAATTGAATGAACCTAGCAAACGTAAGGTGGTAGCTCTCATAGACACTGGTGCCGCTGTTTCGTGTATTTCAGCATCTTTTTTTTTTTTTTTTTTTTTTTTTTTTACAGTTTGTTTTGTCTTAGTTACTCGCCAAACTAAACAGTTTGATGGCGAGACGCGCTCTTTTTATGCGTTATGAAAACCTACCATAAACATTTTGACTTATTTTAAGTAACATTCTGCACATTTTATGAAATAAAGCAACTTTTGACTTTAACTCTGAAATAATTATAACTAATTTTGAAAATGATAAAAATAATAACTAACTACTCGTACAACTAATTAAATTACCAGTGGACCCGCCGCTCGACGGCAACACAAGGCGTGTGCTATTTACATAAATAACCGCTTGAATGTAATTGTGATGACGTCACGTCCATCATCTTGCCATCGAGCAAAGAGTCCCTCAGTTTTGACTTAAGAATACTTATACTACTTACTTTAGGTATCTGACGTAATAGGTGAATTTTATTAAATATTTTTGGTACTAGATACTTTGACATTCTTTCTCCACAATAATTTTTCATTTTTGGTATAACTAGTTTTCCCTCCCTGACACTTCTAGTTTTATATTTATTTATAATTTTATTTTTATGTTCATCTTTGAAATAATACTCTAAGCCAACTAGGTACTTGACTTTCAAGTCTACAGGTAAAATTTTACATATCTGAAATAGTTTATTATAGTCACTTCGGCAACTATATTTAACCTTTTTGCTGATTAAAAATTTAATTAATCTTAGTTGTAAATTCTTAATATCCATTAAGTATGTCTTAAATGTTCGGCCATATATCACAAGTCCGTAGCTTATCAGTGAGTCAACCAGGGCATAGTAAACTACTTTTAAAGTTTTTTTATTCAGTACTCTGTTCAGCTGATAAAACTTCCCTAGCGCAGATCTCAGCTTGTTACAAACATCAGTTACATGGGTCTATGTGCCATATTTTAAACATTCCGTTAAAATCTGCGCCACCAATGTCTCTTAGAGCAATTAATAATCAATTGATTCAGGTTGCAGGTTACATAGAAACACCAATATTACTTCCTGGAGGATTAGAAGTTACTTTTCGTGGAATGGCAGTATTAATTCCTTCCTGTCCATTAATTCTCGGACAAAATTTTCTTAATGAATTTAAAGCTTGTGTTGATTTTAATAATCAATGTTTAAGCCTACAGGGAGCTTCTATTCCTTTTATAACCAAACAAGATGAAAAAACTTCATCATTGGACGCGATTTATAGCGAAAAGTTACATAATAATGACTATGTTTATTTTTCAGAAGCGATGGATTGCAAATTGGGAGTCGATGTTTTTCAAAGTACCACTGAAGGTGGTGAAAAGATTATAATTAATGAAGAATTAATTGATAGTCAGAGGACGACACTGCATGACTTGTTAATAAAATACAAAGATCGATTTGCCTTCGAGAATCACCAATTGGGCCGATGTAGTATCATTCCGGTCCACATTCAAACTAAAGATGAAGAACCTGTATTTTCAAGACCTTATAGAGTGTCCCCAGTACAAAGATACATAATTGAGTCACAAGTACAAGAAATGTTAAAACTTGGCATTATCTCGGAAAGCCAGAGTTCATATGCTTCTCCTGTCGTACTTGTCAAAAAGCCAGACGGAACATGGAGGTTTTGTGTTGACTATCGACGTCTAAATAAAAATATTATTACGGATTCGTATCCAATACCAGTGATTGACGACATAATTAATTATCTATCTGGAGCTAAGTATTTCGCTGAGCTGGACCTCAACAGCGGGTACTGGCAATCTGTCATCAGTTCAGGAAAGGAGAAGACCGCATTTATTACAAGTTCCGGTTTATATGAGTTCAATGTGGTACCCTTTGGCTTGCGCACAAGTCAAGCTGTATTTCAACGCATGATGGACATGATCATAGGCGATATGAGGTATAAGAATGCTATTGTCTATGTGGACAACGTAGTCCTGTATGCTAAGAGTTTTGCAGAATTTTTAGAGGTTTTACAAAAATTATTTGAGCGACTACGGAACGCTAATATCACTCTTAAGCCTTCAAAATGTAAATTTGCTTTTACAGAATTGTCAATTCTAGGTTATTTCATATCGGGCAATGGATTTAAATCCGACCCAAGGAAAACCCAAGCCATTAAAGAGGTAAAGCCGCCAACCACCTTCAAGGAGGTAAAGAAAGTACTTGGTTTATTCTCATATTATCGAAAATTTGTGGAGAATTTCGCTAAGATTGCACAGCCACTCACTTCTCTACTAAAGAAAAATACAAAGTTTATTTGGCAGGAGCAACAACAGCAGGCATTTGAACTTCTAAAGGACAAGCTGTGTAATCCACCTATTTTATCTTATTTCAGCAGTGATTCCAAGGTGACCACCCGGTTATACATTGTGATGCCTCTGATTTAGCATTAGGTGCATATTTGGCTCAAGGATATGATGTTATGAGACCGATAGCCTATGCATCAAGAAGACTTTCAGACCCTGAAACCCGTTATACAACCACAGAGAAGGAATGTCTGGGTTTGATCTGGGCCTTGAATTGTTTTCGTCAATATTTATTTGGTCTTCGATTCCAGGTTGTCACTGATCATAAAGCATTATGTTGGTTAACCACAAAAAAGGATACTACTAGTAGACTGGCCAGATGGGCATCCATCCAGGAATGGGATTCGAAGTTGTACACTGCCCGGGACGTGAAAATGTGGTGGCAGATTTCTTAAGCCGAAATCCATTGGAAAAGGAAAGATCTATCACTTCAGAGGTTCAGGCTGTCCCTGAAGATTTAGAAATTTTTCCATGCGATGTATCCATGCATGTGAACGCTCAAGAAAGTGATGAACTTTGCATTAATATCAGAGCTAAAATAAATAATGGTAATAGCTCTTCCTATAAATCATATATTATGATTAATAATCTTATTTACAGAGAGATGCTACTTCAAGGCCAGAGATGCTACTTCAAGGCCACCCCGATGGATTAAAAAACTTAGGGCCATCGTATAGGAAGTTAGGTAGGCCTGTTGAAGAAAATTTTCGACCGATCGAAAATTTTTCAATGGGGGGGAGGCAGTTGTGGTATGCAGACCTTCACGGAGGATCGGGCATAACGCAACTTCTTTCTCATTCGATCATTTCGAAGAAGATAATTCGAATAACAATTTCAAAGGTTTGAAATGGTATTCGATGTCATGATTCGAAATGATTGAAGATCTGGCCTTGCGCCATTCATTGTTTGATCGTGGTGTATTCAGTGATTATTCTTTGAGAATTGATTTGATTGTGATTAGCTCGCGGAAATAGTGTAATTTCGAGCATAGGCGTGCAATAGCACTTTTTAAGCAGGTGTCTGTTTTACGGCTGTGATTTTGTTATTGAAGTAAATGATTGTATAACGAAGAAATTACTGTTGTTAATTATAATCGAGATTAACGAAGAATCCAGCTTTTGTATTATTTGCCCCCAAAGGACACCTTGCAGTACCATATTATTACCATAGTAATAATGTGACGCAGGAATTCCTGGAGAGAACTTGTGGTTGTTAAGAGGAAGAATAAAATCCAGACATACACACATCAAAAAAAGTTTGCGATCACTTGGAAAAGTGCTAATATTTTTTATTGTAAAAGAATAAAACTTAATCACTTTTTATCTTTTGATTCCTTATTTAAAAATATGAAATTTAAATATAAAATAATTTCGTAATTCAAATGTTTTTTCATTTAAAAAGACAATCAACCCTTGCTTGCTTTCATTCAGAAATCTGACATAGTCGCAACTTATCAATATTTTCAATTTATTCAAAAAAAATTAAGTTGGTAACGATGCCGAGAGGATTAACTGCAGTTTTACGAGCCAGAATTCTAACTTTAAGTGGAGAAGGCTATTCCACGAGGGAAATATCACGCAGAGTTCATGTATCCCAATCCTGCGTGGTGACCACGTTGGAGAGGTATCAGGGCATGGAAGATTTAGCTGATCGACCTCGCAGTGGTCGCCCAACTGTTCTTACTGCAATTCAGAAGCGATATATCAGATTACTGGCTGCCCGTGACCCAACAATGAACGCTACTAAAATGAAAGCAGAGCTGCGAGCTGCCACCGGCCGCGAAGTTAGCACCCAAACGATTAGAAATTGCTTACACCAAGCTGGATTACGAGCAAGGAGATCCTGGCGAGCACCTCTGAACTCACAGCAACGGAAGCGGCGCAGATTGCAATGGGCTAGGCTCCGTCAAAATGAAGAAATTGAGGACGAAAGCATCTGGCAGAACTGCTTCTTCGTTGACGAAACGCGGATCAGTACACATCCAGATAACCGACGTGTCCGTGTCTGGAGAAGACCTGGCGACTCTGAAAGGCAGAGAACTGCCACTGGAACCGTTCAGCAGGGCGGGAAATCAGTGTCCTTTTGGGCCGGGATAATGATTGGGGCTAGGACGCCCTTAATCCCGTATCAAGGCACCATGACCGGAGCCATGTACAAAACGATTGCAATCGATGGATACGTCAGACCATTCCGCATCAACCACGGGCGCCAATTCATAATGGTAGATGATAATGCGCCCGCACATCGAAACGGACGTGTTGATGCTGCTCTCCAGCAATACGACATCACCAGGTTAGACTGGCCTGCCGGCTCGCCTGACTTAAACCCGATCGAGCATGCGTGGGATGCTCTTAAGCGAGCTGTTTGGAACCGTCAGCCACCTCCGCGAACAGTGTCAGAAATCAGGGCAGCTGCTATTGAAGAGTGGGACAGGTTACCACAAGAAATGCTAGATAACTTAATTCTTAGCATGCCCAGAAGGGTTTCCGCATGTGTGCGAGCCAGGGGAGGAGTCATTTTATACTAACTATTAATTTTTTCGTAATAAATTTTGTTTGTTTTTTCATTAATTCAAATTTTTCATTACATTACATTTAAGCCAAAATTGCATTTCCTAGCTTTTGTTAATAAAAAGTAAATAATTAATAATGATTCTTTTATTTACTTAGTGCATTTTCATTATAAAATCATAAAACGTAAACAGTTTCTTTAAATAATTTATATTTTAAAGAATACACCTGATTTTGCTACTGATCGTAAACTTTTTTTGACGTGTGTACACGTGCACGTAGGCACTATACCTATATTGTAGTAAAAGATGGTATATCTGGATTGGATGCATTAGAGCACTATTATTGCTCTCGTAAAGCCGGAAAACGCACTGTAGGGTGTTGTGCGCATATTATGGTTATAATATGGTACCTAGGAAATGCTCGTTACCAAGAATATATTCATGAACCTGCACGCTTTTTAGATAGTACAATAATAGATGAATAAATGTGATATATCTCCATATAATCTTGTTTTATTAGTTCCGCAATCACCTATGTTAGGCTTAGCTGAGAGTATAACGAGTAGCGCTTTGGATACAATCATTATGTAATATCATCATGAAATAACAACATGCCAATAAGATTTTCAAAGACAAGCAAATCGAATATTACCATTTATCGTAAAACAATCCCGGAGAGGTGGGGTTTCTAAAAAGCCGGAGAGCTACAATTCCATTCGAAAAAGTTGCTATGTACTATGACTGTGTCCAAAACACTACGCTTATCATAAAATAATATTTTTTATAGTCAACGAATATCACCATTTATCGTCAAACAATCCCGGAAGGGTGGGGTGGGGGGTTCCGAAAAAGCCGGGCAACTATAATTCCATTCGAAAAAGACGCTATGTAATATGACTGTGTCCAAAAACAATACGCTGAACATAAAAACAAATTTTTTATAGTTAACGAGTATCATCATTTATCGTAAAACAATCCCGGAGGGGTGGGGGGTTCCGAAAAAGCCGGACAACTCTAATTCCATTCGAAAAAGACGCTATGTTATGTGAATTCGTCTAAAAAAAACAAAATAATATTTTTTAATGTCAAGTTAACATAGCCATAAAAAAAGAATCCTCGGACGGATGTCGATAATCTTCTACGAGAATCATATGTCAAGTATGTACTTTCATTTCTCATAAGTCTCATCAGTGGAGCTTCTTGGACCAAGCTCCATACATTTTTGCCCATTGTCCTTTAATGTTCTATCTACGTAGTACCTACTGATCTGTTTGAAGTCGGTGCGAAGGTTGTCTATCAAACTTATTTAGCTTGGCATTTTCCGTTTTTAGCTTAAATACTTCGTAATAGAAAGTACAAGAGAAACTTTTTAAGTGTCTATTAAATTTGAGGGTTGCCCTCGATTTTTCTGGAATTTCATCAGAGCCTGACTTGGTGACAATGGGACCACCTCTGGAATATATATATATATATAAGTACTCTTTCGAACAGAAAATGATGCCTTGTGGTGATCGGTTGGGAATAACACCAACCCATCTATTTCCGTGGGTGTCGTAAGAGGCGACAAAGGAAACACAAATGAGCCCTGCCTCCTGCTAATCCATCTTAGGCAACGATACCCCAGTTTGTTTTGAATCTAAAGTGCCGTCCAATGGTGTCATGCGGTGTCGTCGCATGCGGAGAAATCGGTGAACATACAAAAAAAAATACCTACCACGTGCGAGTTGGACTCGCACACGCTGGATTCCGTTCCATTATCTATAAAACCGAGTAAAAAAATCACGTTTGTTGTATAGGAGCCCCCTTAATATAAATATTTATTTTATTCTGTTTTTAGTATTAATTTTTAATCAAATTGGACATAATACAGTCTGCTTGACAAGTACCTAAGTAAACATCTTAAACTGCACGATGGTCAGTTCGGATTCAGGCCGGACTTATCAACAGAAACTGCAATCCTGTGCCTCAAGCAGACTGTTCAGTACTACACCGCTAGGAAGACGCCGGTTTACGCATGTTACTTGGATCTGTCGAAGGCATTTGATCTGGTTTCTTATGATAAACTGTGGTACAAACTACAAACTGAAACAGATTTGCCGCCCGAGATTACGTCAGTTTTTAAATATTGGTACAACAACCAAAAGAACAGTGTGAAGTGGGCAGGGACACACTCGGACGTGTACGGGTTGGAGTGCGGGGTGAGGCAGGGGGGGGGGCTGAGCTCACCCAAACTCTTCAACCTGTACATGAACCGACTGATCGGTGAGCTCAGCAGCACCAATATCGGTTATCATGTGGACGGTGTTTGTGTAAACAACATTAGTTACGCTGATGATATGGTGCTGCTGAGCCCTTCGTTCGGAGCTTTGCAGAAATTAGTGCGTGTGTGTGAGGCATATGCCGTGGCCCACGGACTCAAGTACAATACCGTTAAGACGAGTTTATGATATTCAAGGCCGGAAAAAAATGCTACAAGAATGACACATCTCTTACACTTTGTGGTTCGCCTTTGAAACTCGTTCAGAGGTTCAAGTACTTGGGTCACTGAGTCACAGATACATTGTCTGATGATGTGGACATAGAGAGGGAACGCAGGGCTCTCTGTGTACGATGTAACATGTTGCCCCTAGATTCGCACGCTGTAGTAAGCAAGTAAAAATAACGCTATTTAAAGAGTACTGTCAGTCATTCTACACGTGCAGTCTATGGGTCAACTACACGCAGCGAGTGTACAGCACTCTGCGGGTGCAGTACAACAATGCGTTCAGGGTGCTGTTTGGGCTGCCGCGCTTCTGCAGTGCATCGGGCATGTTTGCTGAGGCGCAGACTGACTGCTTCTATCCAATCATCCGCAAGCGCAGCGCCTCATTGCTGAGACGCGTGCGCGGCATCTCGAACGGCATCCTGGACGCACTGGCCAACCGGTGGGACTCCCCACTGCTCAGGCAGTGGACAAGCCTGCACGCGACGGGCACACTACCCGGCGCAAGATTTAATTAATCTTTTTAAATTGTTTACTAACACTAGCTTTTAAGTTTTATTACTGTTCCTAACAATAATATGGATGTTAATCTGAAATAAATATATTGAATTGAATTGAATAGCGGCCACAGAAATACATCATCTGTGAAAATTTTAACTGTCTAACTATCCGGTGCATGAGATAGAGCCTGGTGACAGACGGACAGACAGACGAACCGTCGGACAGCGGAGTTTTAGTTTTACCCTTTGTGTACGGAACCCTAAAAAATATACATAAAGTCGAACATAGAACCTCCTCCTTTTTTGAAGTCGGTTAAAATGAAAGTCTGGCTCGTGTTTCATAAAATCGTCAATGGCTTTTTTATGAAATAAGGCCTTGATAAAGATTTCGAGATTTATTATTTTAAGTAGGTACAGATCTTAGTTCTAAATATTTTTCACATACCTAACGAATGACAATGTTGTTACTCAACAGGTTACCCCTTAACAAGATACCGCATAATCTACACTATGTATAATAATATTATAAAGAGGAAAGATTTGTTTGTTTGTTTATTTGCATTGAATAGGCTCCGAAACTGTGCTAGATTCTTTCACCGATAGAATCCTACATTATCTTTGATGAACATAGGCTACATAATTTCCGACGAAGTCCTAAGTGAAATGCTATGCTAGTAGTAAATTGGGAAGGCTAGATCAAAATATCTGATTGGGAAGGCTAGATCAAAATATCTGATTGGGAAGTCTAGATCAAAAATATCTGAAACTACTGATCTGTGCGCCCCATTATGGGTGACTTTAAATAAGTTTGCGAAATTTTAGGGGGTGATCACGAAACTAATCAATTTTGAACCTACTCAAGTCAAGCTCCGGTGCATCTCATAGGACGTCTATTCCAGTAATCTATGGCGTCTCAATGGTGATTGAATGACAACGGAGGCCATTTTATCTGTTCAAGTGGAGAAATTGAGATTGTTTAATTTTAATATATTTACTGACAGCCATTCTGACTAGCCAACCGAACGTAAAGTTGTAAACCACCTATACATTAATCGAACATTCAGTTGGCAGTAGTGGCGCCACCAGTCAATGCAGCCGGCATCTGTATGAAATTTGGATAGTTCTCAATTTCGCCACCTGAACGGATAAAATGGTGACTATTGTCATTCAACTGCCATTGTAATATAATTGATTGGTGGAATAGCTATACAGTACTGTGGTATGCATTCTCTTCCGTAATGCATCCACAATCGTCACTGGCCGTTCGGCTCTATGCGAGTTGCTGCTTAAAAATTCATACTTAAAATTTTAAAATTGGAGTTTTGGGAAAAATGGACGGCATGGCAGCAACTCGAGCCATGGCTGTTCGTGGCGTGTTAATTAACCGTGTCTTGAAAGGTGTTCTCATACTAAGTATGTTATTTCGTGTGTAAGAGAATGAATGGTGTAAAGTCGAAGTTTATACATTTGTTTACCTCAAGAAGCTACTGTGGGAACCCATAGCATACAAATAACGTTGCGATGCAGCTTGCCCCCACGGTAACTGTTACAGTACCGACAAAATATAAGATCAGCATGCACGGTTTTTCAAAAACAAGAGACGGGGATTAAAAAGAAAAACCGTGCATCGAAAAAAAAATATTTAGTCGATTGCCTTGCGGTCGCTTTATATGCAGTATCTTGTAGGGGGAAGGTGTTGAGCAGCGAAGACGCTCATCAGTACAAAATCAATTTTAGTATACCGATCTATCACCACGTCTAGCAAACCCTTCCAAGGCAGCAGTCTCTAGCTCGTTTCACCTTCTTTTTATTAGGACCTTGTGCTGGCCTATTGGAACTATCCCCAGGGTGAAAATATTGCGGGCCTCCGGAGTTTTGACCAGGTACAAAAACTTGTCCCCCATCGTCCAAGTCACTTTGAGGGCCTTTGACTTTGCTCAGTTTATTTTGATTGGCATTTTGACCAGGTACGAAAACTTGTCCTCCCTCGTCCAAGTCACTCTGAGGGCCTTCGACTTTGCTCAATTTATTTTGATTGGCATTTTGACCAGGTAAGAAAACCTGCCCCCCTTCGTCTAAGTCACTTTGAGGGCCCCCGGAATTTTGACCTGGTTGGAAATATTGACCACCCTCATCCATATCACTTTGAGAGCCTTTGACTTTACTCAGTTTATTTTGATTGGCATTTTGACCAGGTACGAAAACTTGCCCCCCTTCGTCCAAGTCACTTTGAGGGCCCTTGACCTTGCTCAGTTTGTTGTTACAATTTTTTACCTTGCTCAGTTTGTTTTGATTCGCATTTTGGCCAGGTACGAAAACTTGACCTCCCTCGTCTAAGTCACTTTGAGGGCCTTTGACTTTGCTCAGTTTATTTTGATTGGCATTTTGACCAGGTACGAAAACTTGCCCTCCCTCGTCTAAGTCACTTTGAGGGCCCCCGGAATTTTGACCTGGTTGGAAATGTTGACCACCCTCATCTATATCACTTTGAGGGCCTTTGACTTTGCTCAGTTTATTTTGATTGGCGTTTTGACCAGGTACGAAAACTTGTCCTCCCTCGTCCAAGTCACTTTGAGGGCCTTTGACTTTGCTCAGTTTATTTTGATTGGCGTTTTGACCAGGTACGAAAACTTGTCCTCCCTCGTCTAAGTCACTTTGAGGGCCCCCGGAATTCTGACCTGGTTGGAAATGTTGACCACCCTCATCCATATCACTTTGAGGGCCTTTGACTTTGCTCAGTTTATTTTGATTGGCATTTTGACCAGGTACGAAAACTTGTCCTCCCTCGTCCAAGTCACTTTGAGGGCCCTTGACCTTGCTCAGTTTGTTGTTACAATTTTTTACCTTGCTCAGTTTGTTTTGATTCGCATTTTGGCCAGGTACGAAAACTTGTCCTCCCTCGTCCAAATCACTCTGAGGGCCTTTGACATTGCTCAGTTTATTTTGATTGGCATTTTGACCAGGTACGAAAACTTGTCCTCCCTCGTCTAAGTCACTTTGAGGGCCCCCGGAATTTTGACCTGGTTGGAAATGTTGACCACCCTCATCTATATCACTTTGAGGGCCTTTGACTTTGCTCAGTTTATTTTGGTTGGCGTTTTGACCAGGTATGAAAACTTGTCCTCCCTCGTCCAAGTCACTCTGAGGGCCTTTGACTTTGCTCAGTTTATTTTGATTGGCATTTTGACCAGGTACGAAAACTTGTCCTCCCTCGTCTAAGTCACTTTGAGGGCCCCCGGAATTTTGACCTGGTTGGAAATGTTGACCACCCTCATCCATATCACTTTGAGGGCCTTTGCTCAGTTTGTTTTGATTGGCGTTTTGACCAGGTACGAAAACTTGGCCCCCTTCGTCCAAGTCACTTTGAGGGCCCTTGACCTTGCTCAGTTTGTTGTTACAATTTTTGGCCTTGCTCAGTTTATTTTGATTGGCATTTTGACCAGGTACGAAAACTTGTCCCCCTTCGTCTAAGTCACTTTGATGGCCCTTGATTTTGCTCAGTTTGTTTTGATTGGCATTTTGACCGGGTATGAAAACTTGTCCTCCCTCGTCTAAGTCACTTTGAGGGCCCCCGGAATTTTGACCTGGTTGGAAATGTTGACCACCCTCATCTATATCACTTTGAGGGCCTTTGACTTTGCTCAGTTTATTTTGATTGGCATTTTGACCAGGTACGAACACTTGCCCCCCTTCGTCCAAGTCACTTTGAGGGCCCTTGACCTTGCTCAGTTTGTTGTTACAATTTTTTACCTTGCTCAGTTTGTTTTGATTCGCATTTTGGCCAGGTACGAAAACTTGACCTCCCTCGTCTAAGTCACTTTGAGGGCCTTTGACTTTGCTCAGTTTATTTTGATTGGCATTTTGACCAGGTACGAAAACTTGTCCTCCCTCGTCTAAGTCACTTTGAGGGCCCCCGGAATTTTGACCTGGTTGGAAATGTTGACCACCCTCATCTATATCACTTTGAGGGCCTTTGACTTTGCTCAATTTATTTTGATTGGCATTTTGACCGGGTACGAAAACTTGTCCCCCTTCGTCCAAGTCACTTTGAGGGCCTTTGATTTTGCTCAGTTTGTTTTGATTGGCATTTTGACCAGGTACGAAAACTTGTCCTCCCTCGTCTAAGTCACTTTGAGGGCCCCCGGAATTTTGACCTGGTTGGAAATGTTGACCACCCTCATCTATATCACTTTGAGGGCCTTTGACTTTGCTCAATTTATTTTGATTGGCATTTTGACCGGGTACGAAAACTTGTCCCCCTTCGTCCAAGTCACTTTGAGGGCCTTTGATTTTGCTCAGTTTGTTTTGATTGGCATTTTGACCGGGTACGAAAACTTGTCCACCCTCATCCAAGTCACTCTCAGGGCCTTTACTCTTGCTCAGTTTATTTTGATCAGTAAGAAATATTTGTCCTGCATCATCTACATCATTTTCTGGGCGTGCTGGGTGACCAGCACTTTGACCAGGTTGGTAGTATTGGCCTCCTTCGTCCAAGTCACTTTCAGAACCTTTTGCATAGTTTAGTTTGTTTAACCCGTTGCTGCCATTGGAAGTTGGACATTTAGGTTTTTTGTCTTTATGATACTGACCTTCTTCGTACATATCACTTTGCCGTATGCCGTAAACATTTGTTTGTATCCTCTTAGATTTCTTACCAGACTTTTTGACAGCTTTTTTTGTGTTTCCAGCCTTCCCATCATCCAACCTAACTATTGTTTCACCATTGCCACTTACGAAATATACACCATCATTTAGGTTAAAATTTGTGCTTTTGTTATCAATGGTTGGCATTTTGTTGTTTGGTTTGCTCAATTGATTTGTTTTAGTACTATTTATTCCATCTAAATTATTGTTATTTTTAATAGATCCTCCTAAAGTATTGTTTGTTTTTTTGGAAACTACATCGGCTTTTTCTTTCAGATTTTTCATTACAATGTTTTTCAGTGTTTTTTTGTGATTTTTCTTATTACGAACCTTGTTTTTGTATAAATAATGCCCCTCGACTATATTTGGCTTTAATCTTTGAGGTTTCATATTTTTTTTAATTTGCGGCTTTGTTTTATTTTTAAAAATGTTGACTAGTTTTTGTGAATTTATTGTTTTGATAGTCTTATTTGCATTTAATTCAATCTTCTTGTTTTGAGTTTGTATGATTGAACGATTTCCTTCTAATCTTCTAGATTTCTTGACTGGTGTCTTCAATTTTTTTTCTTTTTCTGGTTCTTTTAATTTACTTAGTTTTGTTATTTTAGATGATTTCCTTATAGTATGATCTGGTTTTTTTTTCGTGACATTGGGTAAGTTCGACATTGGGTAAGGTTTTTTTGTCGTAAGTTGTGTTATTTTTGGATTGCGTTTTGTTGGTTTTTGTGGTGTTTTTACTAAACTGAGTTTTTTTGTTATGCTCAGCTTTTTTGTGTAACGTTTCGGTGTAGTATTCTTTTTACTTAGTTTTTTTGTCCCAATTTGTGGTTTAGTGGTTCCTTTTTGAAGTTTCGTTGTTTTAGCTAGTTTGCTAATGTTTGTTTTCTTTGTTGTATTTTGTGTTTCAGCATTTCTTTTCAATAATATATTTGATACTGTAAAAAAAAGGTATATTAAGTAATATTTTTGAATTTCATGATCCCAAGCCAAGATTGTTTTGAGAAAATCTTAGTAGGAAAGTTGGTTGGGTTAGTAATTTAGTATACATAAAGAGGAAAAAAAAAATGCCTAGTTTTGGTGCCTTTTTTTTGATTGCACACTAACGCCACCTTGTTAGACGTGTAGAGTACTTCCATACAAACAATAGTTACTATTGCAGCTCAGCTCTAAACTACATCCATCTCGAGTTATTCTCCATTATCTATAACCCATATTTAATAGGAAAACTAGGAGTATGAGCTACTTTTAACGGTCCTATAATATTTATTTCATAGCACAAACTATATTAGACTCATGTTACATCACGTTGGCGTTAGTGGCATAGTGCGACATGAAGTTACACTACACCATAGCAATAATACGAGTATTTTATTTAAAAAAACCGAAGATATTAGTGCTTCTTACGCCTTAATCCTGTCTATTTTATAGTTTTCACACTATCCGGACTCAAGTTACGTCACGTTGGTATTAGTGGCATAGTGCGACATGAAGTCTCACTTCACCGTGGCAATGTAACGAGTATTTTATTAACAAAACTGAAGATATTAGTGCTTCTTACGCCTTAATCCTGTCTATTTTATAGTTTACACACTATCCGGACTCAAGTTACGTCACGTTGGCGTTAGTGGCATAGTGCGACATGAAGTCTCACTTCACCGTGGCAATGATACGAGTATTTTATTTAAAAAAACTGAAGATATTCACGCCTTAATCCTGTCTATTTTATAGTTTACACACTATCCAGACTCAAATTATGTCACGTTGGCGTTAGTGGCTTAGTGCGACATGAAGTCTCACTTCACCGTGGCAATATTACGAGTATTTTATTAACAAAACTGAAGATATCAGTGCTTCTTACGCCTTGATATTACCACAGACTTCTAATATACAGTAGCAGACGAAACATAAACTATGTTTGTGTGAGTTGGCCTTTCCATTTCGCACACTCCTAAGGGTTAGTGAATGCTGCTATCCCGTTTTTACACGTATAGCAACACTGTCCATAGCAACTTCAAAAAAAATTATGTACACTTTGTTTTGAAAGGTCGGCCATTTTGATTTGCTGCCGATGCTGCATGCAATTTTCGATATCTAGTGGAATATTTATTGTTTTTGATGGTTATAGTTGTACAAAAAGAATAGTTAAGATGGTGAAATGCAGTGCCTATTTGTGTAAAAGTATGACGTACGGAAATATGCCTGGATTAACCTTTCATCGGTGAGTAAACATCGTTAGTTACTGAAACAAGCCATGAATTGTGTAAATTATGACGAGAATAAACGTAGTTGCATGTTCTACTTGTACTCGCTCGAAAGCTTAGTCATTAGAGGAAATGCCAATAAAGACAAACGTTTAATTATGAGGCCTGTATGCTATAAATTCAGTCACAGAAATATTATTGAAGATGCTTTGACATGTTATGTACTTGTGATTGTTATAGGGGCTGAATTTAGGTACATTTATCTTTTTATTGTGCAACTAAGTGCAACTAAGTACTTTAGTATATTCTGTGATTATCTTTATTATTCAGCACTTCAGGTCGGCGTGTCGCAAAAGAGACTGTCTTGTTCTCCTGTACTCTGAGTGGATTATAGCTAATACTATATTACAAGTTATAATAATAAGAATCTACACTCTTGCATTAGGATACGAGTATTTCTGTAATGATCGATGTAAGCAAATAAAAAAGAAAGAAATATGTATAATATTACATACAATTTTTATCTGCAAAACTGTCAGTATATGTATTTTACTGGACATTATGTCATTCTTTTGTTATTCTTTTAATACCTGATTTGATGAAATGCCATATTTGTTATAGGTTTCCTAAGGACCAGACACTATGTGACATTTGGGTTTCAAACATGAAAGTGAAAAATTGGAAACCCAGTGAAACAAGTCTTTTATGTTCCAAACATTTTTAAGAACATTTAATTGACAAAAGTCCTTTTTGAACACGTCTACGTCCTGGTACCAACATTATTTGAAATTTTACCAGAATCAGCTGAAGTAAGTTAGGTATATACTGCCATAATATAGAAACAAGTTTGTTAGTTATAAATATCATGAGCATATTACAACTAGCGTTTTAGAAGCTTTGATAAACATTACGGTCTAAACATTACGCAAAAGGTGTAACGAGCAATATATCAAATAGGAATTATTTGAAAAAAGTAATTTTATTCCAAAATAAATAATTACCTACTTAAAACATTGTGTTATTATTCACTTCAATAAGCCCCATCATAATTATCCTATAACCTGTCCTATAAGGACTTTTGCACGTCACAGGTTTTTGGTTCTATGCGCATGTTTCCAGCTATCTCGCTTAGATCGTCTTGTCATCCAACTGGGGCACGTCCTGCACTAGGGCTGCGGCGGTCTTTAAGTCTCAACTTCAGTAGCCCGTTTTACAAAACTACAAGTTACAATTTTTCAATTGTAATTCGTTAAACGCTACGAATACCAAACAGCAAATTGCAATTGTAAAATTGTAACTTGTAGTTTTGTGAAAAGGGCCCCTGGGGTTGGGCGGGCAGTGCCAAATTGTCCACGATAACGCCATATTGTGTTTTTCATTGACTAGACAGTGGTCCCGCCATTTTGCTTTCTTTGTATTTGTATTTTGAAATTTTATGAGTGTAGAATTTTACTATGAAAGTAAATAAAATTGTAGAAATGTTGTACTATATTCTACTCGCATGATATCCGAAAAACCCGGCGGGGCCCGCCATCTTTACATATTTTTTTTTATATTACAATAATATACTTACCAACTTTCATGGGGGCGCATGAAGCAATGGCATTTCTCAAAACGTAAGATATTAAGATATTACGTAGCAATACCTAGTTTTTATATTCTAAGTATGATATAGTCAATCAAGGTAATTGGATTGATACTTTACGTAACAAAGGCTAAGTTAATTTATACAGTATTTTAATCTAGGGCCTTTTCTTTTATCTGTATTACTTTTATCTGTATATGTGTTAAATGCTACATAAAATCACTTAGCCTGTGTTCCAAAAAGTACTTAACCATGTTTCCAATTACCTACCCTGGTTGACTCTTTACTTTATAATTTCATGATTAATAAATAGCACTAGACCTAGACCTTTCTATCTTCGTCCCTGTATTTGCGTTAGTGTGTGTGGTATTTAGGTGTGTTTGTTTTGGCGTGCATTCAGAACTCTAATATTTGGTCTGCTACTGGTAATAATATTGGAAGTCTGTGGATATTACAATGGTAGAGTGCGACTTCACTATGCCACTAACGCCAACATGACGTAACTTGAGTCCAGATAGTGTCTTACGGAAGACAGGATTAAGGCCTAAGAAGCACTAATATCTTCATTTTCGTTGATGAAATACACGTAACATTGCTATGCTAAAGTGAGACTTCATGTCGCACTATGCTACTAATATCAATGTGACATAACTTGAGCCCAGATAGTGTCTAAAGTAGACAGGATTAATAAAATACTCGTAACATTGCCACGGTGAAGTGAGACTCCATATCGCACTATGCCGCTAACGTCAACGTGACGCAACTAGAGTCCGGATAGAGTGTAAACTACAAAATGGACAGGATTAAGGCGTAAGAAGCACTAGTATCTACAGTATTGTTAATAAAATACTCGTAATAATGTTATCGTCAAGTGAGACTTCATGTCGAACTATGCTACTAATGTCAATATGAAGTAACTTGTGTCCAGATAGTGTATAAACTATAAAAAGACAGGATCAAGGCGTAAGAAGCACTAATATCTTCAGTTTTGTTAATAAAATACTCGTATCATTGCCATGGTGAAGTGTAACTTCATGTCGCACTATGCCACTAACGCTAACGTGACGTAACATGAGTCTAATAGAGTTAGTACTATGAAATGAATTGTAAAGGACCGTTAAAAGTAGCTCATACTCTTAGTTTTCCTATTAAATACGCGTTATAGATAATGGCGTATATCTCGAGACGGATGTACTTTAGAGCTGAGCTGCAATAGTAACTATTAGAGCTGAGCTGCAATAGTAACTATAAGGTGGCGTTAGTGTGCAATAAAAAAAAAGGCACCAGTGGCCCATACATTTCCAGCAAAGCCCTTTGTATTTTTGTAATGAATATACTCAAAAACTAGACTGATCTCAAAATTTCTTTCACCAATAGAAAGCTGTCTTATAATCAACGGTTAACAAAGGGTACCGACATAATGTTCTCTAATTCACACGGGAACGAAGTCCCGGGCAAAAAGCTAGTCTAATATAATTAAATGGCATTTTATGTACCTTTGCCGTTGGGCAGCAAATGTCTTTTTACTCTTGTTTTACTCTGCATCGCTGTAAAAATAATTAAATGTTAATAGTAGAGTCATTAAGCAGATCCACATTTTTCTACTGGATAAAAGCAAGCCACTTGGTGTGATTGTTCCTTAGGTTAAAATAAGCCGATAAAGATCGGTAGCCCTTAAAATATCCCCTCTGAACCGAGAGGGGGAGGGTCCAAGAGGTGCTCCGCCGGCGTTACTTCAAAAAATATTACCACTCATTTGTAGCTACCAGGTCGAGTTTGGTATGATTTTCGTATAATTCAAAGACGAAGAATCCATTTCTGGTATTTATTTTACACATATATGCAGTGGTTTTTTTAAATAATCGAAAAAATATGAAAATGTGATCACAAAAAAAACTTTCGCAGCCTATATATTTTTATTAAAGAGACATATAAGTGTTAAATAATACTCAAATGTAGCCTCTTTGATGTAAATTTAAAAAAATATAATATCGTTTTATATAGAATTATGACACAAAAATTTTGAATCTGACTCGGCGGACAGATTATTTGAGAGAAGTAACCTTTTTAGGGTTCCGTCCCCTAAGGGAAAAAACGGGACCCAATTACTAGGGCTTCGCTGTCCGTCCGTCAATCCGTCCGTCCGTCTGTCACCAAGCTGTATCTCATGCACCGTGATAGTTAGACAGTTGAAATTTTTGCAGATGATGTATTTCTATGTGCCCTATAACAACAAATATTAAAAACCAGAATAAAATAAATGTCTATGGGGGCTCCTGTAATCCCACACAAAAAAACGTGATTTTTTTTGCTCGTTTCTATAGATAAGTCTGTCCGAAGCTGTAATCTCATGAACCGTGATAGTTAGACAGTTGAAATTTTCACAGATGATGTATTTCGGTTGCTGCTATAACAACAATACTAAAAACCCGGATAAAATAAATATTTAAGGGGGAACCTATACAACAAACGTAATTTTTTTGGCCGTTTTTATAGAGATAATGGTTTTCATAGAGTCCGACTCACACTTGGCCAATTTTATAGGTAATGGTACGGAACCCTTCGTGCTCGAATCCGACACGCACTTGCCCGTTTTATTATGATAATGAATCTTTTATTTGCTTTCTAATCTATTTTTTAATTTTAATTTTTTGGGTTTTTTCAATGTCAAGTGCCGTAAGACCACAAAACGTCAAAACCTCGGAACCCCGTTCCACTGAAAGGGTTTTCGTGAAACATTTTTATTACATTGTTGGATGTATAAATAAAATAGTTTACCCCTCAAATTTGCCGATCTGATTTATATCTGGTATTAAGGAATTCCCGTACAAAAGAAAAAAAAAATCGGTGGGTAAAAAAATCCAATTTTCAAAGATTTCCCCATAAAATCAAAACTGTTAAAGCAGTAAGTTTTTGAAATTTTGCATAAATGATCTTCAGATATTGTGAAAACTTACCTAAATGAGCTTACACGGAGTTCCCATGGAAACGAATTTGTAGGGCTTCAGCTGGTTGATAATATGTACGTTTGGTGTTTCAGTCGCAGCTCCCTATCTTTCAAATTATTATAGACAGCGTGTTCAAATTTTTAGGAAATACGTGTTTTGATAGTAACTTTCCTAAAATATAATAAATAACATTTAAAAATTATACCACAATGGAGTTCCCAGACAAACGTTCAAAATTTCGCATTTTCTTAACAACTTTTTTAAAATAGAGCAGTAATAAAAGTAGTTAAGTACACACTTCAAACTTAGTACACATTTAAAACATACTTTATAATTATTAAAAAAAATATGAAAAACAGTCAAGAGTGAAAAGTGAATCGGACTCAAGCCAAAGATATTTAAACAAACTCTCACTCGAACTGTTTTTGTGACATTTACCTGGTTATTTTTCATGGAATTACTGTTAACATTAACATTGTGACTCGGCAACTTTAATATCCGTGCCTTAGATGTATGTCTACGTTTTATTATACATTTTTGCCTCACATCATACTACAAACGCCAATTCCTTAGTAAATAACCAAAAACCGTTAAAAAAACTATTTTCATGGATATTAACTTAAAAATTTTATTGCTCTAGCTCAGCCCACACCTGGCCAGTTATATTTTTCAATTAATGTAAGGTATGTTTTCAGTGTGTACTAAGTTTGAGGGGTATGCACTGTACGGTTTTTGAAATAGAGCAGTGACAAAAATTGTTATAAAAAATACGATATTTTGGACGTTTGTCGTATAGGAACCCCACTGTGGCTTTAGTTTTTAATTTTGTTCATTATATTTTACGATATATCCACGCTGTCTATAATACCTAGTTTGAAAGATAGAGGATTGTGACTGAAACACCAAACGTACATATCAATTAAATGGACGCCCTATAATTCGTTCCCATGGGAACTCCAGTAGAAAAAAGTGGATTGGCTTACTGATAGAGTCAATATTTCTCTTCAGTAACCTTTGTGATGTTGTTGTGTAAGGAAGAAAACATTTATATATTTTTATGTTTTGCTAATTAATTTCGGTGTAACATGTATAGAATGTATATATAAACATTATATATATAAGGTTACCTTATATTACTTACACATATATACCTATTATAATAAAAAAAATATACCTACACACACACATACTTAACTTATACATTTTGCATGCCTAAAATTGTCCTTACATTACAATATGCTTAAGAATTGTATCTAAGAGAAGAGTGGGGCCCCCTAGCACAGGCATTCTCATGCCTCAAAGGAGGCCTCTGCCTAATTAGACTAAGAAAATATGAGACAGAAATAATAGTAGATTAAGCAACAAGGGGATAAAACAATGTATTATGTCACGGGCAGCATATTGAATTCTGAGCGAAATGAAGGATTCTGTAGTTAATTCCCGAACGTAGTGAATCCTGTATGAATTATGGTAAGAATCCTGAATGAAGCGAAGGATTCAGTCTGCCCAAGACTACGGGCCACTTTCACCAAAAGTGCTAAACGTATTTAGCAGGACTAATTTGGTTAAATTTGACAGATTTTGTTGCTTTGACAACTGAGTTAAATGTGTTTAGGCTGTTAAATACGTTTAGCACTTTTGGTGAAAGTAGCCCTAAGACACTTTTATCCCCGAGGAGCTTACTCTATACACCTACTGTGAGGTTAAATAAAAAATAAATTATAAATTCATCCCATCAATAATGTTTTGAGCCTCCGTTTCTATGTCAGAGTCGCTGGAATTACTAATAGCTAAGACATACCATGTGTCAAATTTTATAGTTAAAATCTACTTGGACCAAGGAAATTCAACAGCCTTGTTTTTTTTTTTTTTTGTTAAATTTATCCCTTTCGGGAAAGGCAAAAGAAACTATGTCCATACAGCCATGTCTTCAGTAAAAAATCTTCTTTCTTCAACTTAACCTAAGCCCTAAGCTCCTCATGTTCTGCGTAAAACCGGATAGCGTCTGTTTTACGAAAACGGGCGGCGAGAAGCACAACCGCGAGGATCTTTGTCGGTACCAAACGGAGCAGAAACACTGTTATCACTTGAATTTTTCATCACTACACGAATTTTAGTCAATTTACTGCATAATACACTATCACTATTACACATTAAACAACTTTTTCACGCCAAAAACGAAAATTCAAGTGACAAAGCAACCGCTCACGCCGAGTTCCCGCCAAAGACCAATTATTTTTGATAGAAATGTTTGTTGACATTGTGGCGTTCCATATTTAAATGTCATAATTACCCAAGGGAAGTTCCATACCACTAGTTTTTTATATACTTTTTAGTTTCATACAACTTTAGTTCCCTTAATCTTTGTAGCTCGGTAATTCTGTGTTTTTCAAACAAACAAATTAATAAAGTTTTGAAACTTATGTGGCATGTGTTTAAAACTCAAAACTCTCCCCCCCCCCTCCACTTGACGCTACACCCCCCTCACCATGAAGCTTGTCCCCGTTAACAGATTTTTATATTTTTTGCGAAAACTAGGTATAATAAATAAGAAAAAGTGTCAAGAGCAAAAATGATCCTCATTAAATTGTAAACAAAATATGTTTTAGATGTTATTATGATAGGCTTGACGGTTTTCAAATTGTAGCTAGTTAAAAAATGATAATAAGTCATCAGATTAACGACAGTATAGTCATTATTACAAAGATTTCCATGCAAAATCAAAGAAAGCTATTGAAGCTCTAAGTTTGAAATTTTGCTTAGATGATAAATTCAGATATTGTGGGAGCTTACCTAAAAGAGATTACACGGAGTTCCCATGGGAACGAACTGTAATGCGTCCGCTAGTTGATATATACCTTTGGTGTTTCAGTCGCAGCCCCTCTATCATTCAAACTATTATATACTGCATGTCCAAATTTTTAGGAAATACGTATTATGATAGTAACTATCGTAAATTAACATAAAAAAACTTAAAAACTTAAACCACAGTGGGGTCCCCATACAACAGACGTCACAAATATCGCATTTTTTAACAACTTTTGTCACTGCTCTTTTGTCACTGCTCTATTTCAAAAGCTATATAATGCATACATTCCATACTTAAGGCGACTACAGCACCTAAATTACGATTTTCTGATGCGTAGATAAGCATGACGCACTGCATTAAATCGAAGAAAGAAAATACTACGGTAATATTCAGGACATAAACTAGATAGGTAGTTTGCTGAAAACATGATTCAGCACTTTTGGTTCAATAGAAAAAGCTCACAAAGTCACCTCTAATACCCAATATTGTGTATCTTTTAAGCTGTAAAAACGATAGTAAAATGCACACAGGAACTTGAATTTGCTATCAAAATGTTCGTGATTGAACACTCTCGATAAGTAGCTAACGCATTTTTCGATTTAAGCTGTTACCTTTCCATAAATCTCATTTTTCTAACTTTCGAACATGTTTTTACGCACGCACACTTTCATAGTCCGTAAACTTCGTGTATCGACACTGTTCGCACTGCCGGCCCAGGCCTGTTGAGAGACGGAGAAGGCACTATTCCTATGTGCGCTGCCTTTATCGGGTGCTGTAGTCGCCTTAATACATATTTAATACTTATCATTGTAATAAGTATTAAATATGTAAAATACTTTACATTAGTTTAAAAATGATGTAAAATAGTCAAGAGTGAGTCGGACTCAAGCTAAAGATATTTAAACGGAAACTGGCACTCGAACTGTTTTTATGACATTTACCTGGTTATTTGTCATAGAATTACTGTCATAGGTTTATAAAAAGAAGATATATACGTTTAATGCACGTATACTAATATTTCCGAGTTGTAGTTGAAATAATAAAAGTAATTCTACAACAAATAACCAGGTAAATGTCACAAAAACAGTTCGAGTGCGAGTTTCTGTTTGAATATCTTTAGCGTGAGTCCGACTCACTCTTGACTGTTTTTCATATATTTTTTTAAGTAATGTCAAGTATGTTTTAAATGTGTACTAAGTTTGAAATGTATGCATAATATAGTTTTAAAAAAAATGCTATATTTTGGACGTTTGTCGTATGGGGACCTCACTGTGGTTTAGGTTTTTAATTTTTAAAATTATATTTCACGATAGTTATCTTCATAAAACGTATTTTCTGAAATTTTGGACATATAAAATTCGTTATAGACTTATTGATGAAGAAATTGAGCAGGCAGCGTAACTTATTGGCTTTAGTCTACTTTACCAAAATTGAACTAGCTATAGCTCGAATACCATCAAGCCTATAAAAAATACTTGTATGACATTTCTTGTTGTCCATTTGATGAAAATTATTTTTGCTTTTGGCACTTTTTCCGTATGTGTAACAGTTTTCGAGAAAACGTGGAAAAAAACCGATGAAAGATTTCAGGGTGTCGGGGGGTGTAGCGTCAGGTAGAGGGAGAGTTGTGCGTTTTGAACATCATACCCAAAGGCAAAAAGGTATCATGCCACACATGTTTCAAAACTTTATTAATTTGTTTGTTTTTCCCATACATTGATTACATAGAATTAATGGCTTACTTTAAATAGATAAACTTGACGTATAATACGTGCTCCAGAGCAGGTGGTGTCATAAATTATTTTAGATTTTGATTTGTAAATGTACTGAAAAGCGAAGCTTGCGTGGTATGGAGCGCTGAAAAGCAAAAGAAAGCAGCTGATAAAAGCAAAGAAAAAGGAAATAAGAAAAGGTTTTCTTACTCTCTACGATTTGCTGTTCAGGTTGGCAACGTTTCATTGGCACTTCCTTGGCTTCTATGTACATTCCTAAAACACGAAAACATTATGGAGTTTTTGGAGAAAAGGAGGAGGTTCTCAATTTGGGTGAATTTTTTTTTTAATTTAATTTTTTTATGTTTGTCGCCTCAAAACTCCGTCATTTATAAACCGATTTCAAATTTTTTTTTTAGTTCGAAAGCGTCTACTTCCAGATCAAAAAAAATAAATAAATTTACGGTCATATATGTGGATGATAATAGGTCATCAATGTAAACGAAGCAAAAACGAAGTTGTTCCCTGAAACATTTAAGTTGTTTTTTGGAGCTCCTTTGTGTCCTGGGGCTCTACCGTTTAGTGACCGGTAGAGTATATTACCACCACACATTTTTCCTGCCGTCTGGTGATAGGTTGATAATATCACCCACCTCCCCATATCTTTCATGCCATCTGGCGATCGGTTTGAGAATTGTACTACCCCGTACTAACCCGTATTAAACAAAAACTTTGTAAAAAGGGCTATTATAGAATTTCTGATCTGTTAGACAAGCAACCATGGGAATAAATTGCTCAGATCCAGAGTTATTCAGATATTAAGACAATTAAAATTAGAAGTAAGGATTATATGATTGACTTAAAAGAGCGACCCTCGGAGTTTCTTGCCTATTCTTCTCCTGAGGAAGACCTTTGCGAATAGGTGCAAAGTCAAAAATGCTTATGTAATTCACTATATTTTGCTCAATGATTTATATTGATTTTGCTAATGTATTTTTATGACATTTTCAAGCAGCACTTTGTGTGTTCTATAAAATAAATATTTTTGACTTTGACTTTGACTTATTGCCATCTTGCGACTGGTTATGAATATCACCACCTCATATCTTTCCGTGGGGTGAAAGTAATTGATCACTATATCGCTCTTAAATCTCGAGTGATTTAGTGCTTTATAATAAATCTACGAGGGTGTTATATGAATGATATATGATAACCTTAAAAAAGAATAAATAAAAATATTTTTAACAAAAAATTGACCCGCCTTCAAAAAGTGTGAAATAATTTTTTAAAGCTATATTCACGAGCAAGTAGTGGTTACGGGTAAAACAGTAAATAGTAGAGTTGCCACGAATAGTAATTTGGCCGAATACCGAATACCGAATATTCGGCAACGCTGTCGGCCGAAGCGCCGAATATTCGGCGCAAAATACATGCTTGTCGAGCGCGTGATATTTCTTTTTCAATTATCCAAATCGGACCATTACTTACGAAGATATTAAGTTATAAACATTATGCCGTTCCGGCCGCTAAAAGTTGGTGTACGCGGGTGCGTGTGACGTCACAGTGACTGTCCGAGCGCAGTCGGCAGTCGGTACTCGTAGTTCTTGGAGCGCGGCGGTGGCGACGCGCTTATGGAAATGCTATCCGATCTCAGCACCGGCACCAGTCTGAGATGCGGGAGGTTTTACGAGCAAGATTTCTAAAAATGATCACTAAAATCCTTCCACTATTCAGATCAGTGAACGCGCTGGAATCAGGTATGGATTCCGTAGTGTAGTTCAGAAAATTATAATGGAAACCTTTCCGCTATTCAGAATCATACACTTTCGAAAGTAGGCGCGATCTGAGCCGCGGGAGGATTTTCATATCTTATGTTTCCTGAACTCAGAGATTTTATTTGATACATTTTCTAGAAAAACTATACATTTCCTAAATAACATTCGGAAATGTATTACATAAAAATAGGTGAGTAGAAACCAAACATTTATAAATCCCATCAAAAACAATACTTGTCAAAAAAACCAAGTCTCGCAACTCAGTTGTTCTGCGGTAAAAAGTTGTGAGATCCATGTAATACCAAGTCGGTTATTAATTTATTCAGTCTCTTCTTAAGCGACTTTCTGTCTTAATACGTCCAGTCTCTAAGACCACGATCGTGGTCCATAACAATTGAAAATCAATTGTGTCTGGAATCTCCGTACTCGATGCATTAAGTTGTTACGTAATAATTAACAGCATCTTATAGTGACGCATATCAATATTAAAATTCTTTAATGTTTTATATAAATATATTGAGACTTGGCCATCGCCTGAAAACACGTGTAAATTCAATTATTTAGTGCGATGGCCAAGTCTCGATATATTTATATAAAACATTAAAGAATTTTAATATTGATATGCGTCACTATAAGATGCTGTTAATTATTACGTAACAACTTAATGCTTCGAGTACGGAGATTCCAGACACAATTGATTTTCAATTGTTATGGACCACGATCGTGGTCTTAGAGACTGGACGTATTAAGACAGAAAGTCGCTTAAGAAGAGACTGAATAAATTAATAACCGACTTGGTATTACATGGATCTCACAACTTTTTACCGCAGAACAACTGAGTTGCGAGACTTGGTTTTTTTGACAAGTATTGTTTTTGATGGGATCTCATTTCTTTTTGTATTTGTATTTTTTTTTGTATTTTTTTTTGTATTTGTATCTTTTTTTGTATATATTTTTTTTTGTATTTGTATCTCATTTCTTTTTGTATTTTGTATTTGTATCCGAACAGCATTGGGTCTCTCGCGCGTATGAGCGCGGCTGCTGCTCGCTCGGCGACATTCACCTTTCCGCGCGCCCCGCCACTGTCCCCGCCCCGCGCCCTCTCGCTAGCACCGCGCAGAGCGTAGTAACGGCCCGCGCTCACTCGCTAGCATCGCAGCGCGTGGTATAATAATTAATTTACAACCTTACGCACTCGTAATAAGTACGAATACGCACGTAGGTACGTTTTTTGCATTAAATAATTTAATTTACAAGTGTTTTCATGACGGGAATACCTATTTTTTCTCGATTTGGCAGGGGCACTACCATGCGCCTATATTTATATAGGACTAGCTTAAACCCGCGGCTTCGCACGCAATAATAATAACTGCCGTAAAACATCGTTACGAATAAAGCCAATATTGAAAAATTTAACTGAAGACTTGGCTGTATAGGCTTAATTTTCTTTGCGGTCTTTTCTAGATTTTTTAGTTTTTCCTTGATTCATACACCAAACACTACTTATATTCCGAATTTGAAGCTTCTAGGTCTGCTAGAAGTGCCTTAGAATTTTGATGATCGGTGAGTCAGTGAGTGACAAAATTAAGAAATTTGACCCGTTATAATTCTTAAAATACTGGTTCAAATTGAATGAAATTTGAAATATACCGTGTCTTTACAATGCCTGCATGGTTACTGAAATTTCAGTCTTCTAGTTTTATTCACAACGAAGTTACAGGGGGTCGAAAATGGTCTGAATTGCTTCGAGAAAAGGATGGTACGGCCGTGACGCTTTTTTGCTCGACTTGGTGGGGGCACTGCCGTGCCCCCAGATAAATTTACACGCATACACACACACGCATACGCACGAGCAGACACACACGCATTATACACACGCACATGTGCATTAATATTATAAAGTTATTTTTTTAATATCTTATATTTAATTTACCTAATTAATTTTGGTCAAATTCTATCGAAACAAAAATGTTTACTTAGATAACATAATGTATAGTAGAAGAGCGGGGCTTCTAACACAAGTACAATTTTTACTTAAATGTAAAATTGTTCTCTAGGCTAGGAAATAAACAATTTTATTTTTTATTTATTTATTACATTTTTGATTTTGTCTGTTTATAAGTCATTCGACTTCTTTGTTCGATTACGTCAGACGGAACTGTGACAAGTAAGTTTGTTAGGTTAGGTTAGAACTGCGTCCCTCAACGCACGAGCCGCGAAGCGAGCGTGCCGCGGCAGCGGCCAGCGAAGTGCCAGAAACGACTGTGTACATACCTAATGATTCTGTATCTCTACCTACTTTTTCGATTTTTCTAATATAAATTCAAAAACAACTGACTTTTTTTATTAATTTATGTAAAATAATCTTAGAACTTAGAAGCAGATGCGGTTTATCTGGAAATTGCTTTCTGAATACTAGTAGGGAGTCATGTCTAAAATGGTTCATTATGCTTAAGTAAACCCTACCGCAGTACAGAACCCAAACCCGGGTTGCATTTACAACATCTAAACGTCATCTGAGTACTGGAAGCATTTCTTTATACGCGACGGCGACGCGATTGGTCATTTTATTTGCAATTTATTTAAATAAAGTGTTGTTAAAGAGTGTAATTTTGTGATATTTAAATATATCACAAAATTAAACTCTTAACAAATTTTTTTAACCATTTTTTGCGTAGTTTTGGGTCTTTCGGCACGTTAAAAAAGAGTTTTTCAGGCGTTTTAAAAGAAGTATTTGTAAATTTCGGCACTATACAATATTTATACATAGTTAGAAAAGTGAATTAGACACAAATCGGAAACTTAATTTGTTTCAAAGACACAATTAACCAATGAAAACACCAAGGGCGGTTCCAGGGGGGGGGGTCAAGGGGGTCATGACCCCCCCCCCAAAATCTTAAATTTTATGGTTTATAATAAGCTCCTTTTGCAAATACACTTGTTTCCTTCCTCTGATAAATTATTGTACGGGAAAAAATGTTAAACGGGAACTTAAGTTTTCATTGAAAATCTTTAAACCAAACTCATTGTTTAACTCTTGCACATTCACCAGTTTTACACTTAGTGAGGCAACGAGGCGTCTGGACTAACGTAAATACATCGGCTTCAGTCGGGTAGGGTCGGGATAGTTCGGCAAATTCTATTAATTTTAACCTGGATTTAAAATCCGTCAAGTGATTAAATATGAATTAAACTGAGTTTTTAGGTAAGGACTTGGCTTTGGTTTGATAAAAAAAATTGATAACATTTTCTAACAATGACCCCCCCAAAATGTAAGGCTAGGACCGCCCTTGGAAAATACCTGCGCGCCTTAACGCTAGAACGCTACCAACGGCTAACGGGCGTGGACAGTCACAGTGACGTCACAGCCTACCGCGCCGGCCGGTCAGTGATCTCCGCTAGTAATTTAATCATAACTTCGTCAATTTTTATCGTAGAACAAAAATTTTTGCACTGTATGTTATGGATTTTGTAGTTCTATAAATCTGCATTCTCAACTAAAAACGTTACGGCTCCTCATTCAATAACTCTCGTTATATATTATATAAAGAGCTGAAATTTGGACTGAAGGTAGATATTATAGTCTCTAATATCTGTACCAAATTTTAGCTCGATTGCATTAAAATTTTTTGCAAATCGCAGCAAAAACTGAAAAATGGTCCTCTTTGTGATCAACGTTTTAGGGACTTGCTTTCACTTAAACTCTCTACAATATTTCAAAGTTTAATTAACTTTGAAATATTGTAGAGAGGGATTAGGGAAAGAGAATGAGATATTTCAAAAGTCTCTGCGTAGTCTACACATTTTTTTAGGGCCATTTTACGAGAGGATCATTTTTCAGTTTTTGCGCGGTTTACAAAAAATTTAAACGTGATCGAGCTGAAACTTGGTACAGATATTAGAAGTTGTAATATCTAACTTCAGTCAAAATTTCAGCTTTTTGTATAATATACAACGAGAGTTATTGAATTTCTAAAAAATGGCCAAAAAACACGGTTTTTTGCGGATTGCGCAAAAACTACCTAACCGATCGGGACTCCACAAAACTCATTTTCTTTTTCTTTTTATTGCGGTTTTTTTGTTACATAACACTTTTTACCGCAAGACGCGTAGTTTACCGGTAAATCGCAAAAAACCTGTTTTGACAGTTTATTTATTTATTATTTATTTATTAGATGGGTTAACTCATGACTTTGAGTCATTTTTTTTGACAGCCGCGCTGCAATTCTAAAGTAGTACAAAATGAATATGTTTATACTAATGCAAAGATCTATAGAAAAAAAAATATTGCTGGTTACAATTTCCTTGACGCAAAACCTAACTCTGCTCGACTATGATCAGTCCACTTATTTGGGAACATTTCATCCAATTCCCCTTAACAGCGCATGAGTTTTACCTCTGCACTGACAGTTCCACCTCTTTGAATCTCCCAGAAGCTTTAGCAAACCCAATTACCTATATCTTTTATGCTTAACTCTTGTATTTGTTCATCTTTTACCTCATCCATGCCTATTGTCTCCCATCTTACCAGCGCGTACATTGGACACTCAGTCAGGAAATGTAGACTTGTTTCCTCCTTGTCGCATTCTGGGCAGGTGGGATCAAAAGCCCATTATTGTTAGGTGTCGGTTCAGGGGACAGTATCCCGTGAGCAGATATCGGCATTGTATGGGGGTGGCGAAACTTTTGGGGGTGGTTATGGTTAACCCCATGAAATTGAATAATTTTTCCCAAGGACCCTATATAAAATTCCCAAAAAAATATTCGACTTTCTTATAAATTAAGGCTGATTTCTCAATTTGTATGGTGAGGATAATTATATTTTTTAGTTATGACTTACGTCTCTTAGAGAAAGCTATTCAGTTTAGTATGCTGAGTCGCATCCCTTAATTTTCATTAATTTAAAGTCACTATAAGGTTATGAACACCGTTTAAAAGGACACTTTGATGTTATTAACTACCTGGCTCATTCTCCGTATTTTGGGAAAATTTCACATTACCATGTCCATTTAAGAAACTTAGGATATTATATATTTGAGTATATATCTGAATTTAGGTACTCTTATGTATTATGAATCTGTGGAAGGCACATAAATATATGAAATAATGAAGCTATTATTACCAATATGGTAACCGTGACACATAAGGTAATATGAAAACGTATTATGTTAATGTTAAATCAGTACAAGGTAGTGTGAAGTCAGTACAAAACATGATAAAATCTCTTTAGATTATGAACTTTGAGGACTGGAAGATGGTGTGTTGTGATGATGTGGGGTGCTAAAATGGGACATGGTGTGGTTTACAGCGATGTCAAGTAGGAGACTTAAACGGGGCATGAGTATGAGGCTATGCTGGTAGAGACGCGCCGACATCTAGAACAGTTGCCAGCTCACGTTGCTTTGTCCCTGTTCAGGAGCTGCCTTTCAACACCAAAGTTGATGTACGTTATGAGAACCTCCCCAACGTGGCGTTTTCCACAGAAAGTCTCACAGTTGGACAATGTCCCATCATACGGCGGGTGTACCTTGCACCCTGGAGCCCCCCCGATCTGAGTAGGTCAATAGCAAGCGGCCGAACGCCTTACGCTGATCCCATGGGAGAAAGGGCGCTGTTTGGTGTGGGACGCCACGTGCATGAGCACGTTCGCGGCTATTTGCCGCGGACTGTTCGTGCTGCGGGTTCTGCTGCAGAATGGGCGGCCACCCAAAAACGGGACAAGTATTCGAACTAGCTGGGGGCCTATACATTTTGTCCCCATCGCGGTCGAGGTCGCGGGCCCTTAGTGCGCCAAAGCAAAAGCGGTCATTAAAACATTGGAGCAACGCTTGAGGAATAACGGCATGGATCCCCGCTCCGAGTCATACCTGGTGCAGCACATTTCGTTGGCGATCTAACACAGAAACGCTGTCAGCGTTATGGGCACTTTCCCACCGGGTACGACTTGGGGGGCGCGGTTTGTTTGACTAGGGCGCAAGCTCTTATTAATTTTATTAGTATTTTTTATTAATTTAAGTTAGATTAAGAAATTGTATGACATGGCATGAAGTGTTGCGATTGGAGTAAATTCGGGGACATAATGAATAAGTACTATGGGATCTTTCGGAGCCGAGGACATGGTCAAGTACAATGTGATACGTGGAAACAGTGATGTTGGTAGTCTGGTTTGTCATAGCAACCAACCCCAACTAAAGCGCATAACTAAAGTTATACGCCCATTTCTGTCTTTTCACGTCATATCGCACTTTGTGTACCCGTTACACCGCACAGCATTACACCATATGGGTTGATGCCACATCCTCGTCATGAAACTCCGCAGCTTATTAACCAGAAATGGGGTAGGACATGATCGGGAGCGAGCGGAGACTGAAGCATGATGGAGGCATGATCGCAGATAGGTAGGAACATGATTGGGAGTGACTGGAGACTGGAGCATGACGGAGGCATGACGGAGGCATGATTACAGATAGGTAGAAACATGATCGGGAGTGATTGGAGACTAGAGCATGATGGAGGCATGATCACAGATAGGTAGGAACATGATCGGGAGCGAGCGGACACTGAAGAATGATCACAGATAGGTAGGGACATGATCGGGCGTGACTGGAGACTGGAGCATGATAGAAGCATGATCACAGATAGGTAGGAACATGATCGAGAGTGAGCGGAGACTGGAGCATGTTCACAGATAGGTACAAACATAATCAGGAGTGACTGGAGACTGGAGCATGATGGAGGCATGATCACAGATAAGTAGGTATATGATCGAGGCTGACTGGAGACCTGACCACGATGGAGGCATGATCACAGATTAGTAGGTATATGATCGAGGCTGACTGGAGACCTGACCATGATAGAGGCATGATCACATATAAGTAGGTATATGATCGAGGCTGACTGGAGACCTGACCATGATGGAGGCACGATCACAGATAGGAAGGAACATAATGCGGAGCTAGCGGAGACTGGAGCATGTTGGAGGCATGATCACAGATAGGTAGAAACATGATTAGGAGCGACTGGAGACTGGAGCATGATCACAGATTGGTAGGAACATGATCGGGAGTGACTGGAGACTGGAGCATAATGAAAGAATGATCACAGATAGGTATGAACAAGGTGGGGGCGAGCGGAGACTGGAGCATGATCAGGGTCTGAGCAGAGACAAGTAAGAACATGATGGGGAGCTGGCGGAGACGGTGATATGATCGAAACGCGAAGACATGATCAGGAAAAGATTTGAAGCATACTTAGGGACTAGGAAACTATTTTAAACATATTAAAAAAGCTAATGAATTAGACTTTCACATTACCCTAATTGATTCGATTATGGTAAATTATGGTAATGAGCATTACGAATGAAGTTTAAATACCTCGTTATTTCTGAATGGAGCGACGAGAGAATGTCCTTCTCACACCACACCACAGCCAGATCACTACTAAAGCCGTGCGCGGGAGTGGGGAGGATTTTTTCGGTGTTATTTTAGACTATGCTATTACGGTGACAAGGTGCACTTATGGCAATGAGAAAAAAATATGACCTTAACTTTAAAGTATTACAGAAAGTCGTATTATCACTTATTCATTTTAAAATATGATTTCGTACATAGAATGATTTATTAAAATTTGTGCCAGAAAGCATCAAGTTTTTATCTTTTACTTTTCTTTTGTACCACTAAATTTGTCTTTTCGGATTTATGTACGGATTTCTAATTATCACTTGCTCAACGGTGAAGGAAAACATCGTGATGAAACCCGCCCGTCCAAGAAAATTAATTTTCGAAAGACGAGCGGTCCACCAACCCGCATTGGGCCAGCGTGGTGGACTATGGCCTAAATCCCCTTCATGTTTCGAAGGGAGGCCCGTGCCCCTCGGTGGGGACGTATATGGGCTAATAAGATTCACTCTTTTGACAATATTAAGGTTTTAAATGTTAAATCGGGAATTGTGACACCCATGGTAATGTGAAATTGGCCCTTTTCGATTTTTTTTAAATAGTTTATAGTTAAATTAACCAAACAGGTAACGATTGACCCTATAGAAACGAGTATAAAGAATGATTTAAAAGTAACGTACGTTATTGAATCAAGTAAAATCGCGGTGTCCTCACTGTGACCACCATTTGCCCACAATTTGGAGAATGAGCCACCTATATTAAAAAATTGTGAATAGTGATAAAAAGTAACGCATTATTTAATTTTTAATCTTTTGTGCGGCGGTTCATGTGCACATTAATTGAATCTAATTTATTTTAGAAATACATGACTGTTTATATTGCTTATATCTGTTAATGCTAATCAATAAACATCCATGTGTGCTATCAGTATACAGGGCTTTCGGTATCTCACTTTCAACCTCTCGGGTGGTTAATCAGTCCATGAAATTGAACAATTTTCCCAAGGAACATAGGTCAAAATACGAAAAAAAACGTAAACGTTGGTAAACGTCATTCACCCCTTTCGTTATATAAGTACCTACTGGCGCTACGCAATGTAGGTGAATGTGAATGGTGTCCCCTACACCGCGCCCATGTCAGACAGAATGCGATGTAGATTGCTGTTTTCATGTTTTGCTCTGATAAGATTGTTTTTTATTGCGAAATGGAGTGCATTCGAATAAATAATTTAATTTTGAAGCAAAAAATATTAAAAAACTTGAAAAAAATCGAAAATTATCCTAAGGAAAATTCCACTACCAAATCATTCAGTTAGTCATGGTCTGAACTTAGTGTTTCAGTTTTTGCTAAGCTAACACCCTTACACTTGACCCTTACACAGCATTGTTTGCTTACCTTGGTCACACATGAAGAATTTTAGCGCACATGTGTGAGGGAAGAAGTAAACCGGCTCTGTTTGGTGGTTGACCATCACACAAATGGGGGCAGAAGTGACCGAACACTTCATGTTTTGACAGGCGGGGCTTAGTTTATGTTGTAGTTTCTGTATCGGCCCCCGATTCGGGTACTGCGCACATTGCAGATACTGGATCACTGTAGGGGTTAAAGCAATGTAAAGTAAATAAATAAATCTTCTTCCTACCGTGTAGGTTTTCAAACCGCGTTTTCAAACCGCGTAATGGCCTCTGACTTGGTTTTGACGACTGTAGTCAATCGACAACAGCCGGTACCGGCAGCTTAACGTGCCCTCCGAAGCACGGAAACGCTCTTAATAAATTGCCACTTTGGTCATCCATCAGATTCCCTGCCTCTGTGTACGTTTTTGCCGTGTGGTGATCGGTTGAGAATAACACCACCCCATCTCTTTCCGTGGGTGTCGTAAGAGGCGACAAAGGAAACACAAATGAGACCTGCCTCCTAGTAATCCATCCCAGGCAACGACACTTCATTTTTTTTCTGAATCTGAGGTGTCGTCCTATGGTCTCATGCGGTGTGGTAGGCTCTGCAAAGGGCCATCTGGTTCGCGACCACCCTCCTACCGAAGTCCGACGCCAAACAGCCTGCTTTGTTCCGTCGGTGCGTGGGAGTACCAGTGCCTTTATAGACATTTTCTGGGTTAACTCGCTCCATCGCCGACGTCATCTTTAACCTTTATGGTCAAGAGTGAGGGCAAGAGTTAACCCATCTTATAATAAAAAAATAAATAAAAAATAAATACGTTGATCGGTTGAGATGAGCGAGCGTCACTGAGCTACGAGCGCTTCATGGCTTAAGGCGACTACAGCACCCGATCGTTCTTGAGCAAAAGACGGCACACATAGGAATAGTGCCATCTCCGTCTCTCAACAGGCCTGGGCCGGCAGTGCGGACAGTGTCGATACACGAAGTTTACGCACGCACACATGGACTATGAAAGTGTGCGTGCGTAAAATATGTTCGAAAGTTAGAAAAAGGAGATTTATGGAAAGGTAACAGCTTAAATCGAAAAATGCGTTAACTTCTTATCGAGAGTGTTCAATCACGAACTTTTTCATAGCAAATTCAAGTTCTTGTGTGCATTTTACTATCGTTTTTACAGCTTAAAAGATACACAAGAGCTGAGAGCGAACTGAGCTTGTGAGCTTTTTCTATCAAACCAAAAGCACTGAATCATGTTTTCAGAAAACTACTTATGTAGTTTATGTCCTGAATATTACCGTAGTATTTTTTTTCTTCGATTTAATGCAGTGCGTCATGCTTATCTACGCATCATAAAATCGTAATTTAGGTGCTGTAGTCGCCTTAATGGTAACCCTGCTGAGCGGATTTTCATACCTTTTTCACCAATGGACGGAGTGATTAGAGAGGATGGTTTCTGTGAGTAATTCATTCTTGAATCTCCCATAGGAACAAATTCCCGGGCGGGAAGCTAGTTTATACTATTAAAGTAGGTATTTTAAGGGGTTAAGTATGAAATTGCCGATTTTATTTCAAGTTTTATTTTATTAATAATTTATTTGTTTGAATAGCTACGGTTAAAATTGTGTATTACTTAAATATTTAGCCAAATAACGGAGATTTTGAGTAAAATCAATACATATTTACTTTTGCTTTGGATTTATTGAGTGAAAACAAAGCTCAAACATAGCTCGTTTGATCTGTTGTCGTTTCATTGCTTTCTGCTGTATTATTGTTACACTTGTCGCTTTCGATAAAGTAAGTATGCCAAAAATTTACTTATTGTTATTTGAATCTTCTCACTACATTTTGTTAAAGGATCCAAAAACCTTATTGTGAAAAAAACAGATTTCCTGATTTTTTTCAAGAAGAACGGCAATTTAATATTTAAAGACCTGTTATGTATGGAAATACTTGTACCCTTACCAGATAGTATGATAAATAAACCAATTTTCCCCATCCCCGATGACCTAAAAGATACCACTCTGTAGCAATAAGGCCTCCGCCATGTAGTAACACTTTTCTATCTGATAAAATCGACGTGTGCCCAGCAAAATATTATGCAACGAGTAATACTAATTTTAATGACAATTAAATAACTTTTACATAATTTCGATTAAGTTTGAAATCAAATTCAGATTTTTAATTAACTTTACCAGTATTTTACATCAGGTTCCGTGTGGTGTTTGTCATAAATAGCACCACCCACCCCATTTAACTCTCGCTTAGTGAAAGAGGTCAGCGCATACAAATTTTACAGTTCTAGGATCCTTTTATGTTCAATCTCTATTTACACCCCCTACCAGAGCTCCCGTTGCACGAAACTCTACCTCATGAGGTGGCAGCTCAGAAATGTAATGCAGTGACAGATACTACGTAGGAGCACTGGATTTTAGTAGTTTGCCATCGCATATCCTGGAAGAAGTTTTTTTTTTTAACTTCTTGTGTAGATCAAGATGAAACTGATGCAGATCGATTGCCCTAGACGCGATTGCGATTGCGATTGCCTATTCATGAATATATATGGTTGCCTCCATTCAGCCTGGCAGATTTTCTATTCAGCCACCTCGAACAAGATTTCAACATATATAAGTATTTTTCTAGGTGGCTGATCAGAAAAACTGCCAGGCTGAATGCAGGCAACCATATATATTCATGAACGGTACGTCTAGGGCAATCGATCTGTATCCGTTTCATCTTGCCATCTGATCTATACAAGAAGTTTAAAAAAAATTACTTCTTCCGGGATATGCGATGGCAAACTACTAAAATCCAGTGCTCCTAAGTAGTATCACTACATTACATTTCTGAGCTACTACCTCGTGAGGTAGGGTTTCGTGCAACGGGAGCTCAGTCTATAAGGCAACCACAAGGCAACCAATGCAACGCGCGCCACGCGTATTTCTTTAAATTAGTTAGCGAAAATTTAAGATGTGAATAAACTCAATAAACTAAACAACTTTACCCAATAAACATAAGTCGAAATATATCTTAAACAGGGTGTAAAGGACAGCTTAGCAAATATTTAAATAGTGGAATCTACCCATAGCTATTATCATCTTTAAGTAAGTAGTTATTTTTTCCCGAAAACGCTATGTTAAGGAGTTTTCAATATTTACCTACTTTGGCGCTAAGCAACGTATCGTGAAACTACGCCCCGCGCGCGATCCCCATTCCCCACGCGCCGCGCTGCTATCGGAGTGCGATGTACATTGCCGGTTTTCGTGTTTTAGGTTGTTATGATTCCAGTGGAATCAGAATAATTGTCTGAGTCCAGGCTTTGGAATGATTGGCTGAATAAAAATGAAAATGAATAAAAATGAAAAAAAAAAAAAAGAATCCCTATTATTTCCCTTGGTCATGACATCACGCGTGAACGGCTGGATCGATTTGGATGATTCTTTTTTTATTGTGTTCCTTATTATCAGGAGAAGGTCCTTATGAAAGAAAAAAATAAGTCAGCTGATTAGCAGAGCAGAGCATGTTGGAAAATTCTTATTAATTTAGCAACTGTACCATGTTTCTTGCAAATAAGTAAATAACTTTGATTTGATTTGATTTAGCTAAGTATGAGAAGTCTAAATATTTTTTTGAGAATTTCAAATGGTTTCCTTTGGTAAAGTTGTTCAGTTCCATGGGGAGAATTTTTGCACTTATATCTAGCCAAGCTCCGGTACATATCTTCAGTACCGATAATTATCAACCCCCACAAAAAAGATCTGTTTAAGTACCTGTGTGTGGCATAATAGCTCCTAAACATAATAGCTCCTAAACATAATAGCTCCTAAACATAATAGCTCCTAAACATAATAGCTCCTAAACATAATAGCTCCTAAACATAATAGCTCCTAAACATAATAGCTCCTAAACATAATAGCTCCTAAACATAATAGCTCCTAAACATAATAGCTCCTAAACATAATAGCTCCTAAACATAATAGCTCCTAAACATAATAGCTCCTAAACATAATAGCTCCTAAACATAATAGCTCCTAAACATAATAGCTCCTAAACATAATAGCTCCTAAACATAATAGCTCCTAAACTCTAACCGAATCGGTCCGATTTCGATGCGGTTTTTTTTGTTTGCAAACTGACGTAATCGATATGGTTCTTAGCTATATTTGATCAAAATTAGTTAAGCGGTTTAAAATTTTTAAGCTATCGAATGTCGGGGGTGGTGTGGTACAAAATTTCACGGTTTTTCTTTCTGATACCCATCTCTTATTTTTGGAAAACCGTACACGCGGATCTAATATTTGATCGGTAATGAACCAGACTTTTAATTGTAAAGTTACGGGTTCAAATCCTGGTGTGGGCCTGTACGATCCACGTACCACTGTCTTTTCGAATTTTTGGATGGATTTTTCATTAATTTTCACTTACTCAGCGGTGAAGAAAACCCGCACGCTCAGAAAATTGGTTTTCTGGCGGCGCGCGGTATACCAACACACATTAGGATGTGTGTGTGAACTGAGGGCCCAACGGTTTTTAGCAGTTGCTTAAGTACTGCTTAAGTATTTTTTTTTAAATCAAATTACTTGTCTATTAAGCTATCTATCAATGATAAAAAAGTACTTTTATAAAGTTAAAGTCTTTTACTAACCCTCGATATGACGACTCGTTAAGTATTGCTTATATTTTAAGATATTTTAATTAATTTACATTTCTGTAATGTGTGAACCAAGGGCCACAAAGAAATATGAAATTTAAAAAATTTACTGGTGATCATACTTTTGTTTTTCTTTTATAATATTCTTCATGACTTTTACTAAACTTATGCCGAGAAATGCTGTGTTTTTATAATGTTTTTTACTTTATTGTCAAGTGGTCCCTCAGGGACCACAAAAATCACATATTCATAATAAAATAATACAATAACTGTGAACTGCATTCTATTCATTGTGTAAGTATTAAAATATGATTTACTAAATATCTATTAGCAAGATATGCCAGCAAGTTAAGTACTTGTCCAGAAGTGGAAGGTTAGGTGTGTGGACCACACTTTATGCGTCACAGTTTTTTTTATAAATTATTTACAAATTCCAGTATTCGTTTTACAAAATGTGTACTACTTTTGCTAAAGCCTGCCGTAAGCACCACTGTTAAAAACCGTTGGGCCCTCAGTTCACACACACATCACATTAGGCCAGCGTGGTGGACTATGGCCTAAATCCCCTTCATGTTTCATGCCCCTCGGTGGGGACAAATATGGGCTGATAAGTAAAAGAGATGTGCACCGGAGCTTGGCTTGATATCATTACAAAGTAATATTGGGCGGAACGCGTTGGTTGCTTGGGTATATGCGGTATATTGTAAGAGGTAATCTGCGCTCTCATAGGATGTGTGGTTAGGTACCCCATTTTTCTAGCAAAACTGTTTAGACTTCAGAATAACACTCAAGCTACATGTACCCAAATTCCCACGGAAACGAAGTCACAGCTGGAAAGCTAGTCTTTTTTCCACGCTTTTCAACTTGTTACTCTTTTGGTAATAAAGTGTTATTTATTTGTTAGTAATAAAATAGCAGTTCACGGTAAAGAAAACACGTGTTCCTACCTTTTATTCGAAAACAACAAGAGAAAATGCATTTTGTTTGAACATTATGATAACGTAACATTTAAATAAAAACATTTTTATTATGTTTCACTGCCTCACGAAATGGATTCCTTGGATTGTAGGATTCTTTTTCTTGTTTAAAGGTAAAATCTCTTCTCTACTAATATGATAAATGCGAAAGTTACTCTGTTTGTCTGTTACGCTTTCACGCCTAAACTACTAAACCGATTACGATAAAATTTGGTACAGAGATAGAATAGAGCCTGGAAAAAGACATAGGCTAAGTTTAATTGCGAAAAAAAATGCTTGAAGGGTTTGAAATAGGGGATGAAATTTTTATGGAATTTGGTCACTGTCGAAGGTAACACCATGAAACTTCGAATTTAAGCACTTTATAAGAAACTAGCTTTCCGCTCGGGACTTTGTTCCTGTAGGAATTTGAGAAAATTATGTAGCCATTGCTACTCAGGGATTATGTAGCTTTCAAATGGTAAAAAAATTTTTTAAATCGGTCCTGTAGTTTTTGAGTTTATTCATTAATTTCTTTTATCGAAATAGAAAAATAAAAACTGTTGGAGCTAAGTTGGATTTAGTTTTTCAACTACGGTATGTTACTCTTGGCCGGTTTTTGGTAATAGAATTTGAATTTTTTTTTAGATGTTGGATCCAAGAAATATGACCTGGATGGAGAAGCGTTAAAACTATATGGCGAGACCTTTAGTAATGTGCTGCAAAGGTTCCGACGGTCATCAGAGTATGTTAAGATTCTGCAGGACAAGGTGACCAAATAAGATTATGGCCTGTGTAACAGAAGGAAACTCAAGTCTTGATCTATACTTACTTAAGTATTGACTCTTTGACGGCCGGTTTGGTCGAGTGGTAGTGACGCTGCCTCTTGATCGACGGGTCCTGGGTTCGATCCCCAGTCGGGGCAAACATTTGCGTAAAAAGCAGATGTTTGTTCTCGGGTCATGGGTGTTTGAGTTTGTCTTTATGTGTGTTACAAGGGACCCACGATACAAGGGAAAACCTTAATGTGGGCCTTTGAGTGTGTTGCGTTTATTTATTTATTTATTTCTCTCACTATCAAAATGACAAAAGACGACTGCTACTTAAGTATAGATCAGAGTATGAGTTGCGTTCTGTAATACGAACCTTAGTCTTCTTCCTAGCGCTTTGTCCCATTTTTCATTCTGTGAATGGCGGACCCGGGAAATGAAACGCTTGAATGAATGAATAAATCGTTTATTTTTGCACTCACAAAACTTAAACAGAAAATTATTAATTTAAGAATTGAAATCATTAAATTAAAGTATTACCTTTAAGCTTCCCAAATAACCTCTAGAAAGTCCCAAGAGCTCATGGGTGGCCATAACTTTTGGCAGCCAAAAAACGGTGAAAAAGTTACCTGTTTTCAGTTTTTTGCCTATATCTTCGTTCCTGACGATCTTATCGCTATGAGGTTTACTAATGAAATAAAGAATAGAAAATTCTCTACAAAATAGTTTTTACGTAATCGAGCATTAAAACTCCGGTAAATATTTACATGGATGTTTTAGTGCATTTTCATGATCACCCCAAAAAACAAATAAACAGCAGAAAACAGTAAAAAGGTTATTTCAAAACATTAAATATACTCTCTTAAAAACTTTTTATAGAATTAATAAGTAGTAAATTCAAGTACTGTTAGATTAATCATAAAGTAGCTTTACGCCCGGGACTTCGTTTCCGTATGAATTTAGGAAAAATTGTGTAGCCTATGTGTTAATCTAGGGTGTCAGCTACCTCCATACCAAATTTTACCAAAATTGTTTCAGTCGTTTGAATGTGAAAGAGTAACAAACTTCCAAACATCCTCACAAACTTTCGAATTTATAATATTTATCACAAATTGCCAAATAGATAAACAATTATAAGGTTATGAAGGTCAAAAATAAGTAATCAGGGGCGTGATTCTGTAACGTGACGTATTAAAACTAAATCCGATGTTTCCCACTTTTTTCCGTGGAAATGACTGATTTTATCGATGAAGTTTCATTAGCTTTTTTGTAAAAAAAATTCATTCTTTCTTTTATTACAACACCTCATAGTGGTAAGATAAACAGAAACGAAGATATTAGCAAAAAACCGAAAAAGTATCATTTTTTTCACCGTTTTTTAGCTGTCAAAAGTTATGTCCACCCCTGGACTCTTTGGACTTTTCAGAGGTTATTCAGGAAGATAAAAGGTAGGTACATGTACACAAATTTTCAGCTTGGTTGGAATTATTCCGAAGTCAAATGCTAAAGTTCCTGAATCATAATGAATTTAGAGAAGTGTTTACTTTCGGTGTCGGATGGTAGGCAACTAGTATAGGCAGGCAGCGGCGTAAAAGGGCGAGAGGTATAAATTCGTCTTACGAACTATTTCATTACAACGCCATCTATTGGTTAAGCCGTGAACCTTTAGATTAGACTATTGCATTGCGATGTGTATAATCACGTGATATCTAACAACTCAGTGAACAACTCAGTGAACAAACCATTTTAATTCAGGGTAATTCCCAAGAGATGGCGCTGTGTGTAACAGTGACTGTGATGCCAGTGGCGTGCATAGACATTTTAGGCAGGGTAGGCAATGAACTTTTAGTGATGAAAATTATTAAGATTTTAGAATGTTAGTTAAAACAACTTTAGGTTATTCAAATCAAAATAACCTGTGCTTCCAAACTTTTATATAACAGTTTGAAAACAAAATGCACGGAACACAAAATAAGCGATTAAGTAGTATGCGCACAGCCCGTGAGCCAATTATGAATGTCGTATATTTTAGTATTAAAATGTCTTACTGCGGTACCTTTTTTTGCGTCAACGCACGCATCGGCCTTTTGCGATAATGTTTACTTTTTCTTGAAAAGGTAAACTTGAAAAATTACGCAGTTTCGGCAAACAAACATCATCACCACACTTTTCACAACTTATTGTACTCATTTTGTTCTAAACATATGTCGAATAATCACTATAGACTAATAAACCAATAATTTGCAAAAGTTTTCGTTCGTAGTTGCAAAAGAAAAACAATCCAATAAGAAAAAAATGCCGCAAAATTAAAAATCTATAACAGCCCTTTTAAACTTACCAAATATTTACACTTCTCAATTTAGTAGCATCGCTTTATAGGCAGAGCTTTTTTCGCCATACAATCAGTTCGTTAATTATTCGCGGGGGAGGCGAAACAGCCAATCAGAAGCCAGCATTTTTCAACAAAAAAGTTTAACTTATTTTTTCTATGTCTATGCAAAAAAGGCATTTCAAACGAGTGATTATAAGCTTCGCCATCTAGCGGCGGCGGCGAGCGGCACGGCTCTCTCTTCTTACTAGTTCTAATGTTGAACTAGTAACTAGTTTAGATGGCGCTGTTTTGAAAAAGTTTAAATTCGGTAAATCGTTTCACAAATTTTGATTCTGTGATCGTTAGTGTACATTATATATTTAATTTTTGTTTTATTTTCGTTGAATACCCTAGGGTAGGCACTGCTTTTCTGCTTGTATGGAATGCACGCCACTGTGTGATTCAGGATTTGTCAGATCAATTTATTACAGGTCGGTCAACCCACATTGGGCCACCTTGGTGGACAAAATAGCCCCCCATCGTATTTCGTGGTCTGTGCCCCTCGTAGGGACGTATTTTATTACAAGAAGGGTTACTTGACCAAGGTCATATATAAGTGAAAATAATCGCGAGAATCTTAAACAATATATTGACATAGATGAGGTCGACGATGGAGCGAGCTAACCCAGGAAATACTTATTAAGGCACTGGTACTCCTACGCAACGGCGGAACACGAAAGCTGTCTTGCGTCGAACTTTGGTGGGAGGGTGGTCTCGAACCAGACGGCCCTTTTCAGAGCCTACCACACCGCATGAGACCATAGGACGCCACCTCAAATTCAGAAGAAACGGAAACCTCAAATTCAGAAGAAACTCTTTGTCTCGTTTTCTCATCTGGCCAGTCTAAAAAAATATCGTTGATTAAAAAAGTTGGCTCGAAAATGTTAGTTGGAACAATTAAATAAATAATAATAAATAATTTCCGTACCTATGGTTCCTTGTGCTATATAGAACATGAAACTGATGGTTTTAAGAGAAAGAAGTGGGGACACGCACAACTGTGACGTCACAAAGATGGCAGTCGACCGTCCCAAGTTTTACTGCATCAATATTATTGTTTGATATGTCATTTGAAAGGTCATACTTGTCTATGCCTGCTCTTTTGAAACCTGATAATTTAGCTTTGTTGTTTTTAAAATATTTACTAAATTATGTTTTATTTTCACACACTTTTTCTCATTTACCGGTACCTATAACTAAATAAAAAGGAACATAAGTGCACCTAAGTTTATAACAAAAAATTAAGTCCTTTTTGTTAACTTCTCAAAAATATAAACATAATTGTAGTTCAATAATAAACAAACAAGTTGTGACCAATTCTGTAAAGTAAGTAATTATCATCGGTTTTTTACAGTCGTTTGAACTATTGATTTTAAAATGATATGTATTGTATTTAAGAGAAATACAAATAAAATTATAAATGTAATATAGGTTTTTTTATTATTATAATATCACATATCAAGCACATAAGAAGTACGTGCTAAGCTAAAAATAGAAAACAAAGTATTATTGTAATCATAACAACAGTGCAAATAAAAGTTATTCAAAAGATATAATGAAAATCACTTGAAATCACGTAAATCACATTGTACCCACAAATAGTAATAAAGTAATGAATGAAATACACAATTTAGACACAATTGAATTATCAAGTTTAGTGAAGAGACCATAGCAAGCAACAAACTATTTTACTGATCAGCACCCTCAAAGTTATACAGCAGCATTTCGCTGTCCGGCAGTCATTCTTACAGTGGCACGATATGAGCTCAATATCTTGCAGATATTGGAGGTTTCAGGCTTGTGATGGAATAAGAGAATTGTTATATAACCTCCAGCCACAATTTTCTGGTGAGGGTAAGGTTTGGATCGGGATATTTGCAGTTTTCCAAATAAAAGCCTGGTAACCTGATGAGATCAGCGTTAAAAGTCATCAAACAATGGTGCAATGAACAATGTCTATCGGTAAATTCGTCTAAGACAGAGCTCATACTACTCACCAGGAAACAAAAGCTAGGCAATCTTAAGGTGCTAAGCCTATTTGGAACCGATCTTATGCTCACGACTTGTCAAATACTTGGGCGTAATACTTGACCACAAACTATAATGGAACAAGCGTATGGATCACAAACTAGAGAGACCTTCTGGCAATGTAAAATACTCATAGGTCGAACCTGGGGTCTGGCTCCAAAAATAGTTCTATGCTTGTACACAGCCATTATAAGACTAATATTAACTTATGCTAGTGTTTTTTGGTGGCCCAGAATCGAAAAAATCACAACGATCGCCCGACTGCAACGATTTCAGAGACTGGCCTGTACGGCGGTCACCGGTTGCAATCTGGGATCCACGAAGTACATATTTATACGGATGGATCTTAGATGAAAGCTGGCACTGGGGCAGGAGTTTTCTCCCTTGACCTAAACATACATATATCACTAGCTTTGGGACTACACAGCTCAATCTTCCAGTGCAAATGTGTAGCCATAAAAGAAGCCGCCAATACAGTCACTAGAAGGGGTATCCAGGATTACAACATCGGGATACTCTCGTATAGTGCCGCAGTACTGAAAGCAATGGAGAGCCAAACATTCACTTCAGGGCTAATTATCGAATGCCATCAAGCGCTGAATAAAATAGCATCAGCTAGGCATAGTGGATCGATTGGTAACGACGCAGCCGACATTTTGACTAGGAAGGGATAAGATACCACCTTGGCAGGCCCTGTGCCAATTATCCCTGTCCCCTTTAGCCAATTTTGTACTTGGATTCGCGATTGCATCCTGTCAAAACACATAGACAGATGAAACAGTATAAACACCTGTCGACAGACAAAGGAGGCCCTAACTGGAGCTACCCCGCGCATGACGCAAAGACTGCTCGGCCTAGACAGAAGTAACTTACGGATAATTAAACAAGCACTTATTCATTTTAACGCCACCGAAAGCCTCATTTGCAGGGGCTGCATTGAGGCTGATGAAACAGTCGCCTACGTGGCGAACGAATGGGCAAAACTCCTACTAGGAATTAGGTCGCTTAGTGAAGCCTGTGAATTCTGAGCTTCTGGTCGGAGCTGAGGTGGCTGGAATAGCAACCGACCCACCGACCCATCTTAGAGCCTAAATGCGGAATTCAGATATAAATTTAGCGAGATTAGTAGACAGGTTCTCGAGCGTTGGAGTAGACAGGTTCTCGAATGGAGATCACATGTTGGCAAACGTAGTGTAGGACGCCCCCCAGCCAGATGGACAGATGACCTAAAGAAGATAGCGAGTAGTGGCTGGATGCAAAAAGCGGAGGATCGTGCAAAGTAGCGCACCTTGGGGGAGGCCTATGTTCAGCAGTGGGCTGCAATAGGCTGATATGATGATGATCAGATAATTGCGATCGCAAATTGAATGTTAGGCACCAACGGTCTCTTGCTGTGTGATTTCTGGTTATGCCGACGAATCCTTCAGCTATTTGTGAATTTTTGTTAAAATGTTCTAGAGCTAAATCTGGGGACTTTTGGTTAAATGCTTTCTTGGCTTGTTCTTACTTAAAGCGCTTACTTGCTTTATGGTAGTAGCCACAGTTCATTTATTTATTATCGTAATGAGATGATAAGTAGGTATCTATATTTCTGAGAAGGTAATGAAACGTGGTTTAATGTTAGCAATAAAATATTAATCTTAATTTTGAATTACTCTGGACATATTCTTAACATCGTGCAAAATAAAATAAAATACTTAAATACTTAATTTAGTGAATGTTTTAAAAACAACAATGCTAAATTAGTAGGTTTCAAAAAAGCAATCATAGACAACTATACAGGGAGTCCCACGGCTATGCCACATGGAGGGAAACTACCTTAATTATTATAGATGGGACATTTTACTGGAAGAAGACTTCATTTTAATTTGAAAAACAATTTAAACTGCATTCATACATTTTTAAATAATTGCCTGGGTGAACCGGGAATTGAACCCTCATCATTCAAGAAAAAACTGAAGTTCTGTCTGTGTGTATACATCGCTACTCTCTTTCAAATTCGCGTATTTATGTCTCAGAGTTTGTTTATTTTTACAATTTAACATTATGATATCAAGAATCAGAGCTCTACAAGTATCTAATTTGTCTAGTTTGTTGTTCTCATAAAACCTCAAGGCAGACCAGTGGAAATGTTCAAAGTTCATGCTCACGGTTCTTATTATATGATTCAATTTACTTTCATTGAAATAATCAGATTGATGAATTTCTCCAAAGATTACATTCGTTTTTGTCAAAATATTAATACAATAGAATAAGGCTGCTTGAAATTTAATTCCGCTCGTTGCAGCGCATTCTCCAAATCACTTACTTTTGCAATGAATATCGTAATTCAGCTTCAAGATATTCTTGCATTTTTAAATCAAGCTCGAGTAATAATCTATGTGGCGTACAAAAGGGGTGATTTCCAAAGGGCAAAAAAGTATTCCGTCTTCTTTTTAACCGACTTCAAAAAAGGAGGAGGTTTCTCAATTCGACCGTATTTTTTTTTATGTATGTCCGTGGATAACTTCGTCGTTTATGAACCGATTTTGATTATTCTTTTTTTGTTGGAAAGGGAGTATCCCAAGAGTGGTCCCATGGTAAGGAAACCAGGATCTGATTGTGGAATCCTGAAGAAGTTGAGGGAAACTCTCGAAAAAATTGTCTTTTTGGGATTGAAGTCGGTGACTCCTACGTTTTTGACGTGGAAAATTATTTTAGCACTGTTGTCTTGTCGTAAGGGTGATTTGCATAATTTCTTTAGGGTGTAATTTTCTTTTGTTAGTCTGGTTGCCAGTTTCTTTAATCTATTTTTTTCTACCACTAAATTTTCATATTCATTTTGAGTACTTGCAAGCTCCGAGGTTAGTTTTTGTACAGATGCCTCCGTTTGTGCTAGAGTTTGAGAGTCTGATATATCGTATTCTGCACTCCTAGAAAGTAGTTCAGGCATAACTAATAAAAATATTACAGAGTAATTTTCCTTTGAATTTCTCGCCTGTAGCATGCTATTGGAAGAAGAAGACTGTATTTCTTCGTCGCTACCTGAATTTTTAAGTAAAGAACATTTTTTACGAGTCGTTAAATTCGAATTTTCAATATTTACGGATGTAGTTTTGGGCGCCCGTATACATGGAGGGCACTTCCATTTAGACTTGGCATTGTGATCTTTCAGTAAGTGCAATTTTTCTGAATAACCTATGCAATCAAATTCAAACCTGTTGTTACATACTGAGCATAATTCTGTGGCATTCTGATTAACCGTCTTTTTGCATTTATAACAAGTAGCTAGAACAGCGCGGCGTCCTCTGCTAGTATTTTTCATAATTGACTGCCCGTTAGCTCGTTGACTGTTCACTCAAGTACATAAAGCGCCATCTATCATACACGCAGCCTACTAAATCCAGTTGGCCCTCTAGCGGAGATTTTCGGAACGTTGTCACTTGCTTCGCAAACGCTCTTGCAACTCTCAATATTTTGAGCGAAGTTGATGCTGATTGAACGAATGGAATGATGTATATTGCTGTGTTTGGTTCATATCATTAATCAAGGTCTCCTTATAAAGAAGCAATCGACAACATTCCATTCGTTCACCCAGCGTCAGCTTCGCTCAGATGGTAGCCTCCCAAATGTAATCTCCGGCGGTGGTTGAAGGATTATTTTAAGCTTAAACAACTGTTATCTTAACACACGCAGCTACGTTTGAAAATTTTTTAACGGCAAAAATTTGATACCTGGGTCCAAAATGCTTAAAATTCGTGTTGTAGTTCGTCTATTCAATGGTTTGGTGTTGATTTTATCTAGATAGTGCTCAAGGTGTATGTCCTGTGTTCCCATATTGTTTTACCCGGATTGTACAGTAAACAAGTTAAACAAAACAGCGAAGCCAACCGTTCGTATTAAATAATCCTTATGATGAAACCTTCCGATCGGTATGATAAAACTACAGGATGATTTGTTTTTTCGTGTACCGGGTTCGATTCCCGGTTCAACCAGGCAAATATTTAAAATTGTATGAATGCAGTTTAAATTGTTTCTGAAATTAAAATGAAGTCTTCTTTCAGTAAAATGTCCCATTTATAATAATTAAGGTAGTTTCCCTCCGTGTGGCATAGCCGTAGGACACCATGTAAAACCTTCCAAATGACTCAGCAAACAACGATATTGATGCAGTAGAACTCGAGAAATGAAGAAAAACTTGATACGGTCGGCCGCCATCTTTGTGACGTCCAGCTATGCGTGGCCCCACTTCCTCCTCATAAAACCATCAGTTTCGTATTCTACATAGCACATGGTACATATACATATCAGTTTTAGGTATATAGAAGAGAATCCTACGAAAATCGTGAAGGAGACGACTTATCAAATATTTGCCTCCTGACTATTAATAGTATTTTTATAAGTCAACACAGTTACTTCTAATTACATTAATTTCGTTATAGTATGTATTCCTAAATCACAAAAATGTAATGTTTATTGTATCAAGCCTATTTTTATTTTATTTCCTACTGATATCCCTTTGAAGTGTCTTCATAGTGTCATGGGGGCATGTCACCTTGTTAGAAAGCGATAAACCTAGAATAGGTCCATGGACATTCATAACGTGCTCACCCTTCTGGTGCTGCCATTTCGACTTTTGGCCACGACCAGCGACCACGTTGTGCTTTTTTTAAAAGTTGTTCCTAGCTTGGAAACGAGTCCTGTGGCCGAACCTAATATTTCTATTAGCTACCCTATAAAGAAAAAAGCGCAGAACCATGTGAATGTGTACAAATTTATGGTTACAACATTTTAATTAAAATTTTCAGGAACAAGAAACAATGAATATCCTTTGGGATATGATGGAGAGTTTGTTCTTTTATAAGCAACAAGCCTTGCTCCCCAAGGTGCACGAGTATTTAATCAAGAAATATGGAAGCACTACAACCGCTTGTGACATGTTAGTTCTGCAATTCCTTTCATTTATCTTCTTTTTAACCGACTTCAAAAGGAAGAGTTTTTTTTGTATATTTGTTACGCGATAACTCCGCCAATCGGCAGCCGATTTTCAAAATCCTTTTTTGGTTGGAAAAAAATATACTCCTGAGTTGTATTGATTCAGCACTTTTAAAATTATTAACAAAAACACATACACATTTTATTAAGATGATATTATTATTTTGGTCTGTGGTTGTCTGCTGATAGGCATTGTTGGGATTTGAAGTCGGTTGATTCTGACGGTTTTAACGTGGACAACTATTTAAATATATTGTTAAAAAATTGGTAAACAGGCCATATGCTTCTCAGGCTTCGATCATCAATAGGTACTCCAATAATCCTTACTCCTTACTAATAGGTATTATAAACGCTATTGTATGTATGGATGTTTGTTACTCTTTCACACTCAAATGGCTGGATCAATTTTCATGAAAATTTGTATGGAGGTAGCTAACACCCTGGATTAACACATAGGTTACATAATTTTTCCGAATTTCTATGGGAACGAAGTCCCGTTCGGAAAGCTAGTATAGATATAATAGGTCACGTCTATATCAAAGTTAAATGCTGTCCGCCTTAATAAATTTTAAAACAGTTTTTAGTTCAACCTAATTACAACCATTACTGCATTACACCTACTACAATTAATCACAAAAAAGAGCTCATGTGTGAAGCTAGTCCATGTGTGGTTAGTCCATTCCACTAACCAATAGCGACCCTAATTACAACCATTACTGCATTACACCTACTACAATTAATCACAAAAAAGAGCTCATGTGTGAAGCTAGTCCATGTGTGGTTAGTCAATTCCACTAACCAATAAAAGAACTCATGTGTGGTTAGTCCATTCCACTAACCAATAGCGTCTCAATAGCGATGGAATGGTATTGGTGACCACTTCATTCGGCGAAAAGAACTATCTAAATCTTATACATTTGAAACCTCCTACGCAGCTACCTTATTGAGGACGCTATTGCCAACTGATTATTAAGTTGCTAGGGAGTTAGCAACTTAACGTACAGTGGGCGGTGGCGCTGCTGGTCGGGGCGGTTGTTTTCAAGTGTATGAAGTTTCGATAGCTCTGAATTTGGCCACACCATTATTTGGAGCCGATACACCATTATCACTTGTATTCTTAGGCCCGTATTACAGAAGGAGACTTAAGTCTTGATCTATACTTAAGTAATAATTGTCTTAAGTATAGATCAGAGTATGATTCGCGTTCTGTAATACGGACCTACACTGTCTAAAGTTAGTTTACTGCACAATACACTTAGGTTTACAGAACGCGACTCAGACTCGTCTTTATCAGTTTGATAGTGACAGAAAGGGACAATCAATACTTAAGTTATTGAATCTAGGCACTTTATAAGGGGTTAAGTCAATAACTCTTCAATGCAGAAACCAAAAACATTATCGACACAACAACCATAGGCTGCTGAGTTCCACCTATCTTCTTATTCAGGGTACCATGATCCGTTGACGCTTGACTGTGATCCAGGATTTGGCAGGTCAAGTCATTACAGTGGAGTGAATGCCATCTGACTTCCGTGACCCTGTTTTTAAGGGAACCTGACTGGATTGAATCATGGTTATACATTCAGACTGCTGAATGTGTAGGTTTCCTCATGATATTTTCCCTCACCGTAAAGTCATCGATATCGGTGCCTCTCGCTTCCGAGTGCGACCCGCTAGCCGTTAGACCTTAGTATCAATTAATAAAAAAATCGACAAATAAGGTGTTTCGTTCTGTTGATATTTACTATTGTGTGTACTGTATGTATAGTATTTATTATTTATTTTATTTTATTTATTTTATTTATTTTATTTATTTTATTTATTTTATTTATTTTATTTATTTTATTTATTTTATTTATTTTATTTATTTTATTTATTTTATTTTAACAGTTTATTGTACACAGGAAAAATCACAAATATTACAGACAAATAGAAAAACGAACACAAAAGGCACAGCTTATTTCTTTAAGAAATTTCTTCCAGCAGACCTGGGACAGTGAGAGGCGTAAAATAAATAAAGACAGACGTGCACAATTAACCACTGAAATCTAAATACTAATATAAACTACATAAAAATACAACTACACATACATATAATATATAAATAATTTATATAAATACACAGACATATATTTTATACATACGTAAACAATAAATATAATATTTTTTAATGTATTTTTTTAAATTATGTATTTTTTTAAACTTTTAAAATGTTTGTTACTCAGTAATATAAATATATTTTTTTTATTGGGTCGTTCTGTTCTATCGCATTAAAGTCACCTAATATTGTGGTCTAGGTCTCCTGCGCCGGCGAGTATATCGGATGAAGACTTTACCAATATTACGGCGATTCAGTTTATAGACATTGACATAGCGCTAGCCAATACAATCCCTGCCGCGGACCGAAATGCAGCAAAGACGATAGCTTTCAATGTAGCCAAGTAAGTGAAAATACGATTGAGTCAGTCATCCTTAAACGTTTCATCAAGGCACACCTAAAAGACCAACAGACAGACCAAACAATATTTTAGAAAACCTTTTTTATTTATTTATTAATAACTTTACACTTATTCAAAAGTCTCCCCCCGAGAAGAATAGGCAAGAAACTCCGAGGGGTGCTCTTTTTAATTTATAATTACTTTCCTTAATTGCTAATTAAGGACTAAATCTGAAATAACTTAAGAGCTGAGCAGTTCATTCCCATGGTTGCTTGTACGTTAGATAAAATCAGAAATAGTCCCGGGCGAAAGCGCCAGGATCCTGTTTTTTCCATAAAATTTTCGCCCTCGCTTCGCTTACGCTACGACATACCACGTTTTAAATGACTTCAAATAAATTCATTTCTTTAACTGACTTCAAAAAAGGAGGAGGTTCTGTTCATATGTATTTGTTTTTTTAATGGATATTCGTCGATTTCTTCGCCATTTGTAGACCGATTTTCAAAATTCTTTTTTTGTTCAAAAGGGTATAGTCCAGAGGTTTCCCCTAGGATTCCATCATCAGACCAAGTCAGGATCTGATGATGGAATCCTAGGGGAATCGAGGGCAACCCTCAAATTTAACAGGCACTTACAATTTTTCTCATACACTACCTACTATTTAATATTTACACTAAAAATGGAAAAAAAAAATTAAGACAAAAAATAAAATAAACTTCAAAAAAGCGAAAAATAAAGACAACATCATACTTCGTTTCAGGAGTACTATTAAATCTATGCTTAATCGACTAGACGGTGAACATGTACTGTCAACAAAATGCAACATCCCCGAGGAAAAAACTACACCTGGCGACGTTGAAGACGACGACGTTACTAAAGCTCCTAAGAAGAAAAATAAGGTTCGTTTGGTTCGTTTATACAGGGTGTAGGGGCAGCTTAGCAAATAAAAATAAATAAATAAATAAATAAACGCTACACACTCAAAGGCCCACAGTAAGGTTTTCCCTTGTGTCGTGGGTCCCTTGGAACACACATAAAGACAAACACAAGCACCCATGACCCGAGAACAAACATCTGCTTTTTACACAAAGGTTTGCCCCGACTGGGGATCGAACCCAGGACCGCCGATCAAGAGGCAGCGTCGCTACCACTCGACCAAACCGGCCGGCAAATACTTAAACGGTGGAATCTATGTATACATATTATAACGGGTTCTTACCACTGCTTTAGTTTAAAATGAGAACCCGATAAGAACAGCCTGGTACCCGGAACGCGGTAGTTTAAAATCGTGGTAATTAAGAACCCGTCATAATATGTTTAAAAATAGTGAAAATAACTGCGAGAATCTTAAAAAATATGTAAGTATACATAACTATGATCAGCTACTAGTAATTTTATTTCCCGGAAATGTCAAGTTATTGAGTTTTCGTTATTTACCTACTTTTGCGCTACGCAATGTACCGTGAAATCGCACCCCGTGCGGGGTCCCCCTGCGCCGCAATGCTGTCAGAATGGGATGTGTATTGCAGTTTTTCATGTTTGACACTGTTGTTATTGTTTTTTATTGGAAAAGTGTATTAGAATAAATAATTTAATTTTAAAATAAAAGAACCATGAAAAAAATATTGAAAAAATTTCAGAGGAAAATTCAACTGGAAAATCATTCAGGATAATTCATTTAGGGTTTAAGTTTTTGCTAACCTGTTCCTTACACCCTGTATTGTAAAACTACAATTACGATTTCCTTTGCTTAACCTGTAATCTGCTTAAGCACATATCTATTTTGCATTTAACTGTTATTTGCCTCTTTCCTTGCTAACCGTCGTAGACGACAGGTTAAAGCTCACTCTATCGAGATGTTTTTTGAAGATCATTTGCTTCTATTGTGTGGTTATTTTCACAGGTGACTAGACTGAGGCCACCCACTGAGGAAATAATGGCAACGAGGACTAAGCATTACGCAAGGACTGTACCTGACGAGCCTTCCTCAGTGTCATCTGAAACAACAGAAGAAATCCTGCTGGAGACGACACGCCAACCCTCTAGAAAACCAAAAAGAACTACTAGAACAACAACACAAGAAACAACAATACAAGAAACAACAACACAAGAAACAACAACACCAGAAATAATAACAAAGAAGACGATAGTAAAATCATACCGTAACAGGATTAGAAAAGATAAGAAAAAGCATACAAATAACAATTATCATCACCACAATCTTAGAGCACAAACGGAGCAAACGCAAGCAACTTCAAAAAACCATCATCACCACAAGGCTTACACTAATTACCATAAAAAATTTAGTATTCATTACACAATTAAATCTTATGATTCACAATGATATACCGATGTAGGTTAATATAAAGTGTGTTTATTTTTAGTATTTTATAAAGAAGGATATTCACAAATAATTTTAGGGACAGGTTTCGCCCTTGTCATAATCTAAATACTTTGAATAAGTGGTATGAGTCTGTACTTCTCCGTACAAGACAAAGATGGCGCTAACCTACATGTACGACGAATGTGCTTAGTAGGGCCGTAAACTGGATGACAACAGTTCAAATGCATAGAATTTTTATTGAAGTGTTTTCGATGGCAGCGGCGCGAGAAGCGGCGACGAACAAAGAAATGTGCCGCCGCCGATGCCCTGTTCCGCCCGCCGCTCAGTCATCCAGTTAGGCCTAATGGAATGAGAAATTTAGCCGCTAAATAAGGCATGATAGCTCAGTTGGTTAAAGCACCAGGAGGCATGATCCAGGGGTCGTGGGTTCAAGTCTCATTTGCATCGAACTTTGTTTCCATACCTAAAATTCTTTGTGAAAATTGTGTTTCTTTAATGTGTGTTTGTCCGTTTTACCACAAAACGGAGCCACAGATTCCCGTAAAATACACATGTTACGAGTGAGTATACGCAAGTGTAACATAATTTTGTCATATTTATTTCGATCTGACTTCTCGTTCTAACGCATCATGTCAATACGGAATAGTTAGAATTACTTGGACATGACAAAGTTATCTCACGCGTATATGCTAGCCCCGCTGAACATTATAAAAATACAGATTAAACAAGCGTGGGGTGACCTTAAATTAGTTAGCAAAACTTAGGGGATGATTCTACCCATGAAGCTGAACAAGTTTCCCTGAGTGTGAAGCTGAACAAGTTTCCCTATGTGAAATTGAATAAAAAAGTCGAAATTGCTTTTTGAGGGTCCTGTTTAGAAAGTTGTTCCATTAGTGGGAGAGTCTTATTTAAAGTCACCCAGTAATTATTTTTCTTACAAATAAACAATTAGTTGCTGTTTGGTGTTTTATTAACCTACTTCAAAAAAGGGAGGGGGTTCTAAATTCTTCGAAATTCTAAAAAAATTCGGGTTCTAATTCTAAAAAAATTGTTCGAGAACACTTCGAGAATGTTGCAAGTAAATAAACAAAATAAGTTTATTCAGTCGAAATTGTGAAGTTTGCGGCGCGGTGGACCGTTGGCCATGCCATCTCCGTCTCTCAACAGGCCTAGGCCGGCAGTGCGAACAGTGTCGATACACGAAGTTTACGGACTATGAAAGCGTGCGTGCGTAAAAACATGTTCGAAAGTAAGAAAAATAAGATTTATGGAAAGGTAACAGCTTAAATAGAAAAATGCGTTAGCTACTTATAGAGAATGTTCAATCACGAACATTTTGATAGCAAATTCAAGTTCCTGTGTGCATTTTACTATCGTTTTTACAGCTTAAAGGATACACAATATTGGGTATTTAGAAGTGAATTTGTGAGCTTTTTCTATCGGACCAAAAGTGCTGTAAGTATCATGTTTTCAACAAACATCTTATCTAGTTTATGTCCTGAATATTACCGTAGTATTTTTTTCTTCGATTTAATGCAGTGCGTCATGCTTATCTACGCATCATAAAATCGTAATTTAGGTGCTGTAGTCGCCTTAAACCGCCCTGGTTCGTGGGCTGTCTCACAGCGGCGCGTACATTTGTTCGCACCGCACCGCTCCCCGCTCGCCGCCGCCGCCGCTCCCCGCTCGGTCTAAACCGCTAGCGTTGCCGCCGAGCGCGGCGGGCCGTGGCGTGGTTCATACATTTGCGTACTTTTGTTCTCGCCGCTCGCCGCCCCGCTCTAAGCTGCCGCTGCGAGCGGCGTGTTCGTGGCCAGGCAGTAAGCTGCCGCTGCGAGCGGCGTGTTCGTGGCCAGGGTGATGTTGACATTGTAACATAGGACCGTGGCGCATTGCTCGAGCTGCAGAAGAATGAATGAACGAATGAATCTTACTACCCACAAAAAACTTACATTACTACATTAAGTTAAATTAATTGATTTTAGAATTGAAATTATAAATTAAAGTATAAAATGAGTGATAGCCCAGTTGATAATGAGCCAGACTTGTAATCCGAAGGTCGTGGGTTCAAATCCTGGTGCGGGCCTGTACCACTAAATTCGTCTTTTCGAATTTATGTACGGATTTCTAATTATCACTTGCTTAACGGTGAAGGAAAACATCGTGATGACACCCGCCCGTCCAAGAAAATTCATTTTCTAAAGACGAGCGGTCCACCAACCCGCATTGTGCCCGCGTGGTGAACTTTGGACTAAATCCCCTTCGTGTTTCGAAGGGAGGCCCTTGCCCCTCGGTGGGGACGTATATGGGCTGATAAGAGATAAGAAATGAAATCGGCGTTTGAACTTAGGTGAAAATGCGCTTAGAGAATTTGATGTTCAAAAAAATTGTTTTAGCTTGTTTTTTTCATTTTAATAGTTGAATTTGATCAGTTTGACTAAGTATAACATTTTAAAACCACATGCCGAATGGGTTTGAAGTGCACTTCAAGGTCATTTATATTGCATAAAAGTAACTTCTAAACCAGTGTTTCCTAAAGTGGGCGAAAACGCCCCCTTGTGGGCGCTGGAGGCCTAGAGGGGCCCAGAAAAAATTGGGGGCGCTGATGTGATTTCAGGGGGCGATGGGAGATTTGTAACTTCAGCTACTTCATATTTTAAAATTCACTGAAATTAAAATCCTTCTACTACACAACATCCATTTATTAGTTCATATTTATATCCTACTAGCTTTCCGCCCGCGGCTCCGCCCGCGTGGACTACAGGTTATATCGTGCCCAACTGTGGGATAAAATGTAGCCTATGTCCTTTCCCAGGCTCTAATCTATCTCTGTATATGAAATTTCACTAAAATCGGTTCTGTAATTTAAGCATGAAAGACGGACAGACAGAGTTACTTTCGCATTTATAATATTAGTAAGGAAGTAAGGATTTTATTGTATAAATAAAAACTAAAAATAAATTAAATATTTATTATTTTTAATGTGTTCACAACGATATTTATATCTGAAGATATTTAGTAATAGGTATCAAACATTGAAACATATTCAAGTTTCGTTTCTTTTGTTGTTAATATTGTAAAATTGCATTATTATTGCTCTCTGCATTATCAAGCCGTGGAATAATCAGACAATTTTTTGGAATAATCAGACCAAAGATGATCTAGGGTAAAACACTGAGGAATTTATTGGGACCAATGGGTTAACCTATCCACATTATGGCTCGTAGTACTAGATATAAGTAAATTATTAAAAAGGTGTGTCAACGATACTGATCAAGCCGTAGGTCCAGGACGGGTGATCTCCACGGGTTAAATTCCAAATAAAATCCTGACGGGACCCCAAATCCGGTCAACTATTTGCCACTAGCGAGGCGTGTTAGATGGAAAATATATAGGCTGAAAGGAATCTCCGTCACGACGGAGATAAGTCCACTGCGTAGCGGTGCGGTATATATTAAATAGGTTAGGGTAGTCTTTAGTTAGAAGATTTAGAATATAGCTAGTAAGAAGATTTACACTGATTTTACGGTAAACATTCAAGACGGTATAGTAAACTTTCCAGTCCCTGGGCCAAGCACTGACCCAGGGAGGTCTTTAAATTAGAAGGTCCTGGTTTTAGTCTCTACTCAGAGCACCAGGACGGAAAAGGTGATTTTCTTCAGCTCCCAGTTTTTTCCCCAACTTCAAATCTGAAGTCCCAATGTAAAAAAAAGTAAAGACTGACAAAAGTAAGTGGCCACTCTAAGCATCATTCTATGTCAATGGTTAAAATGGTTAAGGTAAGACCAATGACATAGAATGATGTCATAGCATAGAATGATGGCATAAACCAAAGACAGAACGATGACAAGACAGCTGTGACAATATTATCCAAACATGCCATGGTAAACAAAAAATGAAACGAAAAGATAAAATTCAATAGTTACACCCTCGGAACACACATAAAGACAAACACAAACACCCATGACCCGAGAACAAACATCTGCTTTTCACACAAATGTTTGCCCCGACTGGGGATCGAACCCAGGACCCGTCGATCAAGAGGCAGCGTCACTACCACTCGACCAAACCGGCCGTCAAACAGTAACATAGTAAACAGGATTTGTGAGTTGTACACGAAAAAAATTAAACAGAGTACATATACCTAACAGAATTTAGGATAGGAATAGTAAAAATGCCTGTTTATTACAATATTTGCGTTTTCCCATAACATAATACTTACAACAAATATTGTTAAATTAACCAGTTTTTTTTCGTAATATGATCACTGACAATTGTTTTTATAAAAACAGATTATTTTTGTTGTTGAAATATGTTTATTTTCTTAATACAGAGCTCATTTTTTATTTTTATTTCTGTTTCTGATTCATCTGTAACAAATTCTGATTCATCTGGGCACAAAATATTTGAACGTCGATATCTTGAAAACTACTTCATAAAAACGAGTCCCTCATTCAAATATATGTTATTTAGTACACCTATTTTCTCATATACATGCGTTACAGAGCTGAAACTGAAGTTAAATTTTGGCCATATGAATCAGTCGCAGAAAAAATTTCGGAGAAATACCCCAATAAGTGTGGACGGTATTTCTTATCAGCGCTTGCTGAACGATTACTTTTTGCCAAATATTCAGAGAACATCTCGCCTTTACTGCGCACACTATGGTTTCAACAAGTTGGCGCCACCCCTCACACTGAGACCATGGCACTTCATTGAGATTCCTTCGCTGGAAAACTGATAAGCCGTTTTGGCAACATTACTTGGCCCTGGGAGGCCAGATCTGACCCCCATTCACATTTTTGTGTAGGGGTACCTCAAGAGTAAATTTTACGAAACCAACACAACGACCATGTCAGCGCTTAAAGAAAATATCGTTCGCGAGATTAATGCCATCCTAGCACCTTTGCTTCAGTGAGTGGCATATAATACTGGGGCCAGATTTGAAGAGTGTGTCCAACGTGATGGACAACAGTTGGATGAAATAATTTTTAAGAAATAAAACCCGCACTTCTTGTCTTTATAAATATTATTAAAATATTTGCTAATATCATCGGCTCTATTGCATTAGATTTAATTGACATTAAATACTTAGCAACCTCACTTTCTGAAACGGAATGCAACTCAAGTACAGACTGTCCCAAATTGATGATTCTTGAAAATAGGGAAAACAGATTGAGGCACGTTGAGAATATTAAGAAAAAAATCATTTATTCTATTGGGATTATCAAAAGAGTCTGGGAGACAATCATCTTTTCCGGGATTTCGCTCATCCATCATTAAGTAACCCACGGTAGGCAGTTATTGGTTTTGATAAAAAAAAAATCTTTGGTGCATGTACTTCAAACAACACCAAAAAGAACCCATTAAACCTATCGATCATTTCATCCACCCTCGAGAGATGAGAAATTGATTCCCAGTCCAAAGATTCGAGGTCTTTATTGAAGTTCACCATATAGAAGATGCCATTGCTTAACGTGCATGTGACAGGAGAGGCAAAATTCCACGGGATGGCCGCGTACAGGTGGTACTCAGGGGTACGTCAAATGTCTGTTAGAAATACCTTCAAAATGAGAAATTCCTTTTGTGAAACTTGCGGAAGGCAGAATAACCTCTACTCAGAGATATTGCCTCCAGAATAAATACTGGCGTATCTAGGGTGTTTTTTTAAGGGGGGCAATGGTATGCACCGTTAGTCGCTTCGTTTTGTGGCGCGAAATTAACTTTACTCCTAGTTTAATACGCTGTGTACTCAAAAGTAACTAAATGGAATGTACTGTCTTTAAGTAGTATTAAATACAGTACATTCTAAGAAAGTTTGTAGATTTATCAGCTGTAGATAATTATTTGATTTTTGTGTGAAGTTATCTTATCAGTATTTTAGCGTCCATTATAGAATTTCAAATCGGAGCTTGACCATACTAGGATGGGCACGACCCACTAGCCCCCCCCTCTATATACGCTATGCATATACATACATAGGCCCATGCCTTTGTCCCATTGGGTAGGCAGAGACCACAGTTTGCAACCTGTTACGATCCAATCGCACCTCTTTCCTCTACATTAATAATTCGCTTCATACAGGCTCGTTAGATTTGGATAAGTACTCCTAACACGAACTTTTCTCAGTACGTCATTGTTTACGCCAATGCAATGTAATTATATTATAAATGAATTTTAATCATTTGTCGTTAAGATGAATCCAGATTGTTGTATAAGTCATTTTTAAAAGCAGAAAACGTTTGTTGTTTTGTATTAGTAGAGACTGAATTAAAATAGCTCTTGTAGCGCAATTTCATACGCAGTCTTAAGCCAAAATCCAATTTGTATTTTCAATTTGTTTCAAAAGCAATTCTTAACAAAAATCAATTTAGCAAAAATGTATTTAACGACTGAAATAAAAGTTTCGTTTTATATTTTTTTACATCCATAAAATACCTATTGCAAAAAATTCTTACAGTAAAAATATGCTATTTATTTTAGCTTTACATTTTGTTTCCTACTATGTTACTGGTAACTTTAAAAAATATATTATTAGCTTAACTATAGTGTAACTGTTACCGTTGTACCGCGCCCTAGGTATGAGGGGGGCAGGGGGCAGTCGCCTCTACTGTTGTTAGTTCGCGGTCATCGCTAACAAACTGACAGAGCAGGAGCGGCCTACTCTTCACCGGTTGAGATATAATATGTCTTCCCCCCGCCTCGCCCTGCATACCTATACAGCCTACTAAACTAAACAACTTTTCTCAAGGAACAAGGGTCTTAAGTGGTCAGCTGATTGCTTTATTAAAAGACTTGAAAACATTTTGTTTAGAATTTCTGAATTCTGTGTTTACTCTCATTGGGAGAATCACCCTCAGAAGTTTTTCTAGCTAATTTAAAATCCCAAATGCAAGTTTTTTAGCTAATGAAAAAAAACTTAATTCGACAGGAATTGAAAGCATCTCCTCCCAGGGAAGGAAATACGACATTCAAGCTGAATCATTTAAAATATTTAGGGAAGACTTTGATACAGTTCTGGCACGGTTTAAACGATCGTCCGATTACGTTACGATACTTAAAGAGAGGGTAAGTATGTTTATTATTTTCTCCTTCTTCTTCTTAAAAGTGAAGTTAAGGCCACCTCTTTCCTCCGCTAGTGTTTTGACCTCTCGATACGACACGACCTCAACTTTCTCTATTATTTGCTCGAAATAACTCCGCCTAGGTCTACCCCTACCTCTCTTTTCTTAAATATTTCTCTCTATGATGTTTTTTATAAGATGTTCGTGTCGTGTCAAATGCCCAATCATCTTCCCTCTTCTGTTCTCTTAGGTTCTCAACAAAATTCACTTTTCCTTCACTAATTCCAGTATTTCTTCATTTGTTTTCTTCTCCGTCCAACTTATCCTGTCTATTCTTCTTCAGCACCACATTTCAGATGCCTCTAGCCGTTCTCTTCCTTTTTGTGTTAAGCGTCTACGTTTTATAGCCATATAGAGCAGTGCTCCAAATGTAGACTTTTATGAAACATTTTTTTGCAGTTCAATTGAGTGGTAGTATCATGCTGCAAAAAGGCTGCGGAAAAAATTTAGATGTATCAAAGCTGACTGCATTGAACCACCATGTGCACTCATTGTCAGGGTCTTAGTTGCTTCAAAGGACTTTATAAGATAATAATGACGAGGCTGATTTGTTTTGACCAATAAACACATTTTTTGGGAACAATCTTCTTCTTCTTATCGTGTAGATATAGTAAGTGTGTGGCGAACTTGGCTAACCCTGGTGTCAGAGTTTTCAAACCGCGCAATGGCCTCTGACTTGGTTTTAACGACTGTAGTCAATCGACAACTGAGCCGGAATCGCAGCTTAACGTGCCCTCAGGAGGATGAAAACGCTCGTGATAAATTTCCACTTTGGTTATCCATCAGGTTCTCTGCCTATGTGTACGTTGCTTTAACCTCATTGATCGGATGAGATCGGCGAGCGCCATTGGGCTACAAGCGTTTCTTGGAATACAATAATAAATGTTATTGATTTCTGTGTGTTAAATTTTAAATTTTTACTGCGCGCAGATTTCTAGTAAGCTTTGACACATCATAGCCTGGAAACTATAAGTCGTATCAAAATTACCGTTAGAACTTATTTGTAGGTAATTTATCAATGAAAAATTTTATACGTTTTCCTGAAAATTGCGAAAATCTGGAAAACGGGACACTTTTCAAGGAGGGGAGGGGTGATGAAAAATTCTTAGAGTTGTGTGTTATAGTTATAACGTACTCACATAAATCAGATTACCACACGCGTGCACTATGTGCTGTTGTGAGTAACCTGATGCGCTGGCCTCTGTACTTTTGTTACAATTGCAAAAAATAAACTAAGTATGATAAAAATTAACTTAATATACTTACAAATTGTTGTTCGGATTTTGCATTTCCGAAAAAAACCCAATAACGTAAGTATGAAATAAAAACAGTTTTTCAAAAACGTTATGTATATGGAAAACTGCAATTTGATAGGTATCATTATTGGACAACTCACATTACGCCATCTAACCCCAAACTAAGTAAGGTTTGTACCTTTGAATGCTAAAGTTAGTTCCCCATGAACCTGAACATCTTTCTCCATCGAAATTCTCAAAAAAAGGTTTGATTTCCCGTACAAAGGCAACTGTATGAAGAAGTAAAAACCTGTTTTAATGTGTCAACATATGGAAAGTTGTTCAATTCTTTTTGTGAAAGAAGTTCTAAGAAAAGTCTACGAAAATTCGTTTTCGAAAGATGAGCGGTCCATCAACCCGCATTGGGCCAGAGCCTAGTGGACTATGGCTTAAATCCCCTTCATATTTCGAATTGAGGCCCTGGGGACTGGGGTCATGGTTCAAGTCTCACTCGCGAGTGGGACTGGGGTCATGGGTTCAAGTCTCATTCGCGAGTGGGACTGGGGTCATGGGTTCAAGTCTCACTCGCGAGTGGGACTGGGGTCATGGGTTCAAGTCTCATTCGCGAGTGGGACTGGGCTCATGGGTTCAAGTCTCACTCGCGAGTGGGACTGGGGTCATGGGTTCAAGTCTCATTCGCGAGTGGGACTGGGGTCATGGGTTCAAGTCTCACTCGCGAGTGGGACTGGGCTCATGGGTTCAAGTCTCACTCGCGAGTGGGACTGGGGTCATGGGTTCAAGTCTCACTCGCGAGTGGGACTGGGGTCATGGGTTCAAGTCTCATTCGCGAGTGGGACTGGGGTCATGGGTTCAAGTCTCATTCGCGAGTGAGACTGGGGTCATGGGTTCAAGTCTCACTCGCGAGTGGGACTGGGGTCATGGGTTCAAGTCTCACTCGCGAGTGGGACTGGGGTCATGGGTTCAAGTCTCACTCACGAGTGGGACTGGGCTCATGGGTTCAAGTCTCATTCGCGAGTGGGACTGGGGACATGGGTTCAAGTCTCACTCGCGAGTGGGACTGGGGTCATGGGTTCAAGTCTCACTCGCGAGTGGAACTGGGGTCATGGGTTCAAGTCTCATTCGCGAGTGGGACTGGGGTCATGGGTTCAAGTCTCACTCGCGAGTGGGACTGGGGTCATGGGTTCAAGTCTCACTCGCGAGTGGGACTGGGCTCATGGGTTCAAGTCTCATTCGCGAGTGGGACTGGGGTCATGGGTTCAAGTCTCACTCGCGAGTGGGACTAGGGTCATGGGTTCAAGTCTCACTCGCGAGTGGGACTGGGGTCATGGATTCAAGTCTCATTCGCGAGTGGGACTGGGGTCATGGGTTCAAGTCTCATTCGCGAGTGGGACTGGGGTCATGGGTTCAAGTCTCATTCGCGAGTGGGACTGGGGTCATGGGTTCAAGTCTCATTCGCGAGTGGGACTGGGGTCATGGGTTCAAGTCTCATTCGCGAGTGGGACTGGGGTCATGGGTTCAAGTCTCACTCGCGAGTGGGACTGGGCTCATGGGTTCAAGTCTCACTCGCGAGTGGGACTGAGGTCATGGGTTCAAGTCTCATTCGCGAGTGGGACTGGGGTCATGGGTTCAAGTCTCATTCGCGAGTGGGACTAGGGTCATGGGTTCAAGTCTCATTCGCGAGTGGGACTGGGGTCATGGGTTCAAGTCTCATTCGCGAGTGGGACTGGGGTCATGGGTTCAAGTCTCATTCGCGAGTGGGACTGGGGTCATGGGTTCAAGTCTCATTCGCGAGTGGGACTGGGGTCATGGGTTCAAGTCTCATTCGCGAGTGGGACTGGGGTCATGGGTTCAAGTCTCATTCGCGAGTGGGACTGGGGTCATGGGTCCAAGTCTCATTCGCGAGTGGGACTGGGGTCATGGGTTCAAGTCTCACTCGCGAGTGGGACTGGGCTCATGGGTTCAAGTCTCACTCGCGAGTGGGACTGAGGTCATGGGTTCAAGTCTCATTCGCGAGTGGGACTGGGGTCATGGGTTCAAGTCTCATTCGCGAGTGGGACTGGGGTCTTGGGTTCAAGTCTCATTCGCGCTAAACATTTTTAGGGTTCCGTAGTTATTTGCGAACCCTTATAGTTTCGCCATGTTCGTCTGTCCGTCTGTCCGACTGGTCTGTCTGTCCGTCTGTCCGTCTGTCCGCGGGTTTTCTAAGAAACCCTTGGTACTACAGAGCTGAAATTTGGCATGGTCATCAAAAAAAAGTGTCCCCTCCCTCTACCAGCTAAACGGTTGTTTCTAAAAATGTGGGAAAATTCACAGTGGTAGAATATACAACAAAATTAAAAGGAAAACTATTAAACATAAGTTGGCCCTTCAAGTTTGCGAATAATGGGCGACCAAGTGCCAAACATTGTTGGGATTAATAAGAATATATTCACTAATATTAGATCCTTGGTACTACAGAGCTGAAATTTAGCATGGTCATATATATTGATTGCGGTAACAGATCGAAGAAATAAAATTTTGTAAAAAAATTTTTTTCGTGTATTTGCCATACACGTGAAAGGGCGATGGATTTTTTTTCTTGCCGATATCATCGAGTGGGATGTCATAGGATAGTTTTTTAAAAGATAGAATTGGTTTACTACGAAAGTTTTTCGATTCAGCAGTCCGTTTGCGAAAAATTAATTTTTATATAATGAAATAAATGTGGAATAATTCACGAGCATTTAGCATTTACGACGAAGTTTAGCCTAATCCAAATAACTGCCATACAAAGTTCCACGCTAAAAGTGAGGCAAGGTCGAAAGCCAAGCTGTAACATATTGACATTTCATGTGTCGTTTAATAGGTTTTTGGGGGTGTTAATTACGAAAATGACATCAAAATTATACACAATCACCACGCGACCTGCTCTTTAGCAGCAGCCCGTTATTATTCCTAACAAAAATTTTGTCGCTAAAAAAAAATATATTTCTTTCAGTGCGTGTCGTAAGAGGCGACTAAGGAGACACAAAACACAAATGAGACCTGCCTCCCATTAATCCACCCCAGGTAACGACACCTGAATTTGTTCTGAATCTGAGGTGTCGCTTGCTGTGTTCGTCGGCGCATATTAGGAGTACCAGTGCCTTATAGGCATTTTTGGGTTAACTCGCTCTATCGTCGACCTCATCTATTACAAAATTACAAATGACAAAATATGACCTTGGTCAAGATTGAGGTCAAGAGTAAACCCATCTTATAATAAAAAAAACATCGACTATGACCGTAACGATAGTAAACCAGTTTTAAATTAATACGTAATGTTAACGATTTTTATACAACCGTTTGTGTCCACGCGAGGTAGTTCTTAAACAGATGATTTTTTTTTCATTTTCCTTGTGGCGCTGGAATTTATAACTCCTTTAGTTAAAATCTTTCTTTGTGACCTCGTTTTTAGACATTGTTAGCGGTTTAACCGTCAATACGCTCGTAGAATTAAGAAACCAGCTGCATATTTGAACCATGCTGCTACAGAACCCTACAATGCGCGTGGCCCAACACGCTCTTGGCTGGTTTTCATTTCCTAAAATTATTTATGAATTTGCCTTTTTTGTTTTTAATAGGTAGACAACTTAAAAAGGCGCATAACAGATAATGCAGATTTAATATACTTCGCTACTATCAAGAAACTTAATCAACAGATCGAAAAGGGTAGGTTTATCTTCAATGTTACGATTCTATAAAGTATCATGGACCACGTAAGGTAGAAAACCAATTTAACTGGCCCTGCCAAATCCTGGTCCAATGTCTGAGCTCCCGTAGCGAGAGTGCTACAAACAAGAAATCACCGATTTTTCGCAAAAAATGGGTTTTTTAGCTAACCTACGAATAATTATACTTATTTAATGTGTTATTATTATTATTTTATTGGAGAAAAACCATTTTCTTCTCCCATTTCTGGGGATTTTATTATTATTATTATTATTTATTTAGCACTCGGGCATCTAGGGCCCATTTGTTAGTAAAAACAACTTAAAACTATTTTAGTACTTAGTCTAATCTTAATTCTAATATAATATTAACTTAGTAAGTGCTCATTACCCCGAGTTCGGTTTAATGAGCACCTGCGCCAGACGCTTCCAGAGAGGCGAGTCGTACCTCCCCGCGGCCGTTCTCAGGATGCTTTTGGTGCTGGCCGACCAACGATGCTGCTCTCTTTCGCATGATCGCGTAGAAATCGTCAGTACGCGCAAGCGCGAACATGCCCGAGGCAATGCAGAAGCGGGGCAGACACAACAGCATCCTGAACCCATTATTATATTGAACTCGTAGGGCGCTGATGGTCCTCTGCGTGTACGTGGTCCAGAGGCTGCACGTGTAAAAGACCTGACAGTAGGCTTTGAATAGCGAAATTTTTATGTCACAGCTACTACGTGCAAACCTCCCAACCAACATATTACATCGGACCGCCATCGCCCTGCGTTCCCGCTCAATATCCACTTGGTCCTTCAGGTCATCGTTTACAAAATGCCCTAAGTATTTGAATTTATAAACCCGCGTTATTTCAACGCCATTCAGCATAATGGCGGGTACGGACTCAAGGCACTTACCACCGGTGGCCTGAAAGACCAATCGTTCAAAACTTATCACCGGTGGCCCGAAAGACCAACGTTTATATGTACAGGGTGGCCGGGAAGTTGACGTTTAAAAAAAAATTAGATCCCTCGTGTCGTGGGGTATCCGAAACACCCCTATGTATGTTCCGCGATTTTTTGTAGTTTTCGAGTTACGATTTTTTTTTTCTTAATTTTCGAGAAATTTCGACCTGACCCGTTTAAAATTTTTTTTTTTAAAGTTGATGACTTTTTCGTGATTTTTTTTGCAACTGAATCTTTATGAGTTGTTCTTTTATGAATAAAATAATCAGCTTCGTAACTTTGATAAAAGTTATGAAAATGTTGGTGAAAAGTGAAAAAATTACGTTCGGTGAATTGTGACTTAAATTTTCAACTTTAAATTAAAAATCGAAAAAGGTGACTTCATGGCTTCTAAGTGGGCCTAAAGAATGCGCCATGCTCTCAGTTTTAATAATAATAGTAAAACTTTTGCTAATATCGGTTTTCAAAGACAGCAAGGTGGAAAATTCTTGAAAGTAGTTAACTGAATTTAAAAGATGTCTTTTGGTGATTTTATCATTCCTTTAGGTGCATGTTCAATTACATCACACTTAATTAACAGCATGTTAAATTACAATCGTGTAACAGCTATTGCTCAGAGTGTAACAGGCAAGCGGGGTCACAGCGGGGCGACGTATGAGCGCGGGCAGCAGAGAACGACTGGAGAGCCAATCGCATTAATTAAGAAACATGAATGTGTTTTATTTATTTATTTTATGTGTTTTAAAAAAAAAGCAGATGTTTGTTCTCGGGTCATGGGTGTTTGTGTCTGTCTTTGTGTGTTCCAAGGGACCCACGACACAAGGGAAACCTTAGTGTGGGTCTTTGAGTGTGAAGCGTTTATTTTTTTGTATATTTTTTTTTATTCACCAAAAACATTTTTTAAATTCAGTTGGCTACTTTCAAGAATTTTCCACCTTGCTGTCTTTGAAGACTGATGTTAGCAAAAGTAGCCCCTTAAGTACCACTTTTTTACTACTATTATTAAAACTGAGAGCATGGCGCATTCTTTAGGCCCACTTAGAAGCCATGGAGTCACCTGTTTCGATTGTTAATTTAAAGTTGAAAATTTAAGTCACAATTCACCGAACATAATTTTTTCACTTTTCACCAACATTTTTATAACTTTTATCAAAGTTACGAAGCTGATTATTTTATTCATAAAACAACAACTCATAAAAATTCAGTTGCAAAAAAAATCACGAAAAAGTCTTCAACTTTAAAAAAAAAATAATTAAACGGGTCAGGTCGAAATTTCTCGAAAAATCAGAAAAAAAATCGTAACTCGCAAACTACAAAAAATCGCGGAACATACATAAGGGTGTTTCGGATACCCCACGACACGAGGGATGTAATTTTTTTTAAACGTCAACTTCCCGGCCACCCTGTATATCGTTCAAAAGCTGAATAAATTTTACATTTAATACAATGTTAGTCAAAAATACCACTTACTTGCAGATGCTAATATATATTTATTTTTTCTTTATATGTTGATTTTTTGACCGGTCGGACACAGTTCATTCTCACATAGTACTAAATTTATTATCATTCAACCAACACATTACATATACACTTATTACATGAAGCTTGACACTTTAGGCGTCAATGTAACATGATTCAACCTTAACAAAAATTTATAATTAAGTACTTTTATTTATTTACAGCACCGACAAAAACAAGTGCGGTCCGTTCGCGTCATGCAAAAGTTTGAACGTTTTTTCACTATGAAAGTCTAGACTGCGCCTAAAACAAATACATGTAACAAAATCTGTATTTGTTTTCCAGTAATTTTATGTATAATACATGGTATAAGCACTTATCGTTTAAAAGATTGGACGTTTTTCTTGCACACACAACTTCAAAATTCTCAGTCAAAATTGCAAATGGCCGACGTCATGTCGGACTCAGTCGGTTTTCGTTTAATTCTTTGCCTTTGCTCAATCTCTATTGGTAAAAAAATAAATATATGTTCAGAAATAGCTAATAGCACATTCATATAAGTCAATCGGTAACAAATAGCGACATAGAAAAATCACTAAAGACAACCAAATCGTCTGTAGCCTTATCATGTAGGTCAGGACAGCTGAGACATGTCGACCGGAGAGATCTCGCATATTCAGGTCGATAGCAAATCGTATGTGACGACAAACAAGCAAACTTTCATTTTTTGTGACGGTATGCGTTCACCAAACAATCAAAAAACATGGTTCAGCCGGCCGGATTTTGCACTTTTCGGAGCTCATCTGCTTCTGAAGGGTTTTCGGGATTCTTTCCTGATCAAAAGGTATGTGACGCGTATGTGACAGAAATCTAAACTAATTTCATCCATCGTGATGGAATACTTTTGGAGAAATCTTGAAAAACAAGTGTCCAGCCAGCCGGATATCAGGCTGGCTGGACACTTGTTTTTCAAGATTTCTCCAAAAGTATTCCATCACGATGGATGAAATTAGTTTAGATTTCTGTCACATACGCGTCACATACCTTTTGATCAGGAACGAATCCCGAAAACCCTTCAGGAGCTGAGATCTGACGCCGAAAAGTGCAAAATCCGGCTGGCTGAACCATGTTTTTTTGATTTTTTGGCTACCGTCACAAAAGATGAAAAACTTTGCTTGTTTGTCGTCTCATACGATTTGCTATCGACCTGAATATGCGAGATTTCTCCGGGCGTCATGTCTCAGCTGTCCTGACCTACATGATAGGACACTACCGGCACAAAAAGCTTATACACGTAATACGAATGAGCAAGCGGACTAATCGCTAGGAAGGAGATAATGTGTATAAGCAATTTCTCTAGTAGAATTATCCCATTTTTAACCGCAGGATAAGTTTGACGTGTGAATCTGTGTCTGTCTGTGACATTGTAGCTCCAAAGCGAATGGACCGGTTTCTATGCAGTTTGTTTTGTTTGAAAGCTGACGTAATTGAAATGTTTCTTATTTTTATTCAATCAAAATTGATTCAGCCGTTTTTAAGTTAAAAGCTATAAATGACGGGGGCAATTCGCAATACACCAGAAGTACATAATGCTCCGGAAGGTAAAGGTTTTCAGCCTTTCGCCTAAGATACAGCAAGACCCTTGCATCCATGCAACATACTGGCTTCTTACAGTATGCCGGGGAAGATTTGGCAGCTGGCACATTCTAAGTTTTTCTTTCACTCCCAGTCCAGCATGGAAGTACTTTTGTACTAATTTGGAACAAGGGTTAAAGGGGAGACCGAAAGGGAAACGCGCTTTTATTAAACCTTCGCGTGCTTTTTGAACACATAATGTACTTACGAGATTTGTATAGCACGCGGCGTAAACAAGCACGCGACGGGTTAACACTTAGGGTGTTTACGAGTGCGGTTGACCGTAGGTACCTAGGTACACCAAATGATGAAAAACCGGGAGCTGCTCACAACAACCAAATGGTGTAAAAACTTAAAAAAAAATTGAACCAACTTCAAAAAAGCGAATTTCTTAGCATTGATTTCAACAGTAGGTAGGTTCTCCGTAGCACTTCTTATTTTTTTGTTTTTTTTTACGTTGGTTAAATTTAAGTTGGTTGGTTGGTTTTTGTAATTGTGTGTGTAATGTGTCAGTTAAATGAAGGTTTTATCTATCTATCTTTTTAAAAAAATATTATTTTTTCCAGTTTTAGTGTAAACTAGTTTTAAGTAGTGTAAATTATAACCTCTTCCTTTTTTGAAGTCGGTTAATAAAATGCAATGTTAGCTTCGTACACATTTAAGCGAATCATTATTTTTCATTATTATTATTTATTTTAAATACATACGCGTCAACCTTTCCCTAAATATAACAAATTCTTCACTGAAAACCCAATTAAAATCGGTTCAGCCAAACGCGAGATAACCGTGGACAAACATACAGGTCAAACTGAGAACATCCTTTTTTTGAAGTCGGTTAAAAATGGTTGAATTTTTAACTGGTTACTCCCGTGACGACCCCAGGTCAGATCTCCTGGTGCTCTAACCAACTGAGCTATCGTGCCTTCAACTCGAGCGGCGAAATTTCTCATTCCCTTACCAAGCTTTTTTTTTTCCTATATTTACTTGTGAATATCCCTCATGCGGGTAAGCGTTTTTTTTAAATACTGTTTGTTCTTTACACAGAATTTAAAATTAATAAAACTAGTACAACAACAAAAGCCAAAACAACTGCTGAAACTACTACTACAACTGCTGCTACTATTACCGACAACGGTGCTACTCAAGCTGAAGAAGAAGTTTCTACTGCTAAAGTTGAAAGAATGGGACGGAAGAAGTAAGTAGGGTAACATACATTAGCATATACACCCTATAGAATAAAAAATATATTCCTGCTTTAAAATTAAATTATCTACAATACAATACAATACTCTTTATTGTACACAAAAAACATAACATTAAAACAAAAACAAATGTTCATCATGTAGTGTACAATGCAGCGGCTTTATTGCTATGAAGCTATTTCTTCCAGGCAACCGGTCTATTCGCATACACTTTGCTATTTCCATTTTGCTATAAAAACAACAAAAACAGCGTAAAACACGCAAACCATCAATTTACGTCACATTCTGACAGCGGCGCGTCGAAGGGCGTCGTATGTTTGTCTTTGTGTATGTTTCAAGGGACCCGTAACCGTAACACAAGGGTTTTCTAGTGTGGGCCTTTGAGTGTGTAGCGTTTATTTTATTTTCCATTATTTTTATGGAATAGTGGCGTCCACAACCTTAATTAATATGATAATCAAGCCTCGTGCCTTGATTAGCAGAGTGCACCGCTAGCAGGTAAGAATGACGATTTTAGAGCACTATTTATAAATTTACTTCTTTACTAATATTATAAAGAGGAAAGTTTTGTTTCTTTTTACTCAAAAACTATACTACTCATAGATCGATTTTTTTATTGGAAGTGCCTCCGCTGCCGAAGCCGGCAACGACAAAAAATTGGAACGGTTGCCGGAAGTTACTATCAGTTTCAATTTTTGACGTTTTTAACAACTGACATGAGTTGATTTCGTGTTTTTTTTACTGAGTCTTTGCTTTGATGCGTTGGTGATTATCTTAGATTGGATTCGTAAATAACTGTCGGAAATGTATTACTTACATTCGACTTTTTTGTTCAATTGCGAAAGACGGAACTGCGACAAGTAGGTTTGTTAGTAGGCTAACCGAACCAACCCTTAACGGTAGATTAGGTTAGAACTGCGACCCCAACGCACGAACCGAGCGAGCGAAGCGAGTATGCCGCGGTAGCGGCCGGCGAAGTGCCAGAAACGACTGTGGTTGCGTTAAGTGGTTGTCGCAGTTCCGTTCGGTTGGGTTAGGTTTTTATAGGTTCCATACATTTCCGCTAACATACCTAACAGCACATCATTGAGTACCTACCTACTTATTATTACCAACCATTTAAGTTTTATAATTATTTATATTATTTACATCGTCTATTAGATATGCAAACAATGCTGATCTCATCATTTTTTGCCGACTTCGACACCCGTTCCACTTAATTGCCGGCTCCAGCACTCGTCCCATCTGCCGGTTCCGGCAGCGGAGGCACAGCCTTTTTAATTTCACCAATAGAAAACTCTCTTATCAGCGAGTGACATAAGCTATACGTGTTCCATTCCTTTTAAAGACAGAAAAAATAAGTTACAGTGTCACCAACTTACCTGTAGAATGAGCGATGGCGCCACGATCGAAAAGGGGTTGCCACCTAATACAAACATAAACAACTTTAGCTTATTTTAATGATCAAGACAAAATATTAAAACCATGACTTTTTTACTATTCGGTGCATTGCTCGCTGTCACATATAAAAGATAAACACCTATAAGTAAATACAAAGATTGATGATAAAGACATCGGACCTGAATGAACGGTAAGGGTCTTTTAGCCATTTGGCTTCGAAGAAAGCATTAAAATATACATGTAATTTTTAATCGTTTATTTTATTAATTACTACTCAAATCAAAATAGTTTTATTTAACATTAATTTTGAAAGGGTAACGGAAGCCAATTTTTGGCAACAATTTACGAAGCACATGTCCTTCGTCTCGATTTTCCTGGTGTGGTTATTTTGGTACCAGTTTTTGCAGCAGATTCGTCTTCTTGTACAATTTTATAAATTGTTGATAGACCAACACATAAAACACAAGTCCTCATTAAACTAATAAAACTTGAGAAAGTCGTCTTGTAATCAAAAGCGTCACTGTTTAGATTTCACAAATCATATGTAATAAAATAATATTTCTGACATAATAAGCAATTTATCCCGAAACATTATAGAGAGTTCCTTTGAGAACGCGATAACCAAATTTCACATACACGAATCCGCGGGCAACATCTAGTTATTTATTATTCAAATTAAAATAAAATTGTGACACTTTCATTGAATAATCTGGTAACACTGACCTGTAGCGGCAGCAATGCGTTTGTATACGTGAACAAATAGTATTATTGGGGTTCTTGCTCCTTTTCTGTATCAAAGAATGATTTCATTTTGAGAATAATTTCTCGTACACCACTTTTAATAGCTTTCGGCATGATTTACCTACACACAAAATACTCAGAAATATTTAGAAAAACAAGAACTCAATTGAACAGCACAGACTACATCGACTGACAGCAACAAAATGACGTTTTCAAATTGGCGTCAGTAGTTCCGCTTTTCGCCGTTCTACAGATAAGTTGGTGGCACTGTAAATACCCTTTGAGTATGTAGTATTTGTTTATAAATACCACATTCCTTTATTTATTTTTTGACAGTTTGTTTAGTGAGGCTCCTAATCGTTATAAATTCGATTAGATATTAATTTAAATCGATATTGATATAGTTTTTTCAAAAATACCTTACTGCTTTTACCGCACAGAAATGCAAGATTTGCTAAAAAAATACGTGTGCTAATGTGGCGCCTGAAAACCGGGCGAGTGTCATCGAAAGAACGAAAAGGTATAAATTGTCCGACTAGATCGTGATGTTGCGTATGATTTGTACAGTCAAGAATTAATGATAATTGTTACTGAAGATTCAAGTAATGATTCCAGTTCATTTCGAGAGCAATCCGATGATTCATGATGATAAAATAATATTAATAGTAGATTAAGCAGCAAGGGGATAAAACAGTGTATTAAGTCACGGGCAGCATATTGAATCCTGAGCGAAATGAAGGATTCTGTAGTTCATTCCCGAACGTAGTGAGGGAATTAAGATGTTAATTCCCGAGCGGAGCGAGGGAATTATGTTAAGAATCCTGAATGAAGCGAAGGATTCAAGTCTGCCCAAGACTAAGACACTTTTATCCCCGAGAAGCGTACTCTACTTTATACACCTACTGAGAGGTTAAATAAAAAAGAAATCATAAATTCATCCCATCATTAATGTTTTGAGCCTCCGTTTCTATGTCGGAGTCGCTGGAATTATCTACATACTGGACTTTTTTTTAGATTGATTAAAAAAGCTTACCAAACAATTTAGTAATTCGCGGTAAAAATCACAGATCCAAAATCACCGACGACGTTTTCTTATAATATTTAGTTCCGAAGGCAAAGGAAAGTCAATAGCTAAGACATACAGCCAAGTTTTTATACTAAATATTTTTCATAAAAGTAAAATCTCTTTGATGTGTCAAATTTTATAGTTAAAATCTCCTTGGACCAAGGAAGTTAAGCCTTCAATAGCTTTGTTTTTTTTTTCGAAATTATTTTTGATAAAAGTTTTTGTTGAAATTTTGGCGTTCCATATTTAAATGTCATTAATGCCCAAGGGAAGTTCCATACAATTTTATTTCCCTTAAGCTTTAATGGCTTACTTTTAAATATAGAATACTTGACGTATAATACGTGCTCCAGATGCAGGTGGTGTATAAAGTATTTTAGAGTACTTACTAGATACTAGAGCGCTCCCACAATAACTTTGCAATGAAGTGACAACCTAGTTTTTCAAACTTTTTATTAGGGCAATACGGATTTAAGTCGACTTTGACGATTTGATACTTTTAATAAATCATTATTTTTTTCTAAGTACACCAAAGTTCGTAATCTTAATTAAAATTAAGCAGTCGTCTTGTTTCTAGATCCAAATTGCCTAGGCACCTCAACTGGCTTTGAACTTAAAACATGTATACATGTATTATAGGATAAAACTTGGTTAATCGGTGATACTTGGTTAATCGGTGATGTTGAACTTTATTTTACAGAAAAATCGGGGCAGAAACTGTAGGTTAGGTTAGGTTAGAACTGCGACCCCCAACGCACGAGCCGAGCGAGCGAAGCGAGCGTGCCGCGGCAGCGGCCGGCGATGTGCCAGAAACGACTGTGGTTGCGTTAAGCGGTTGTCGCAGTTCCGCTCGGTTAGGTTAGGTTGTTTTGTAGGTTTCATATATTTCCGGCACCCGTCCCCGCTGCGCCGGTTCCGGCAGCGGAGGCGCAGCCAAAAAAAAACTAACCTGCAATTTTGCGGTATTTCCAAAATCACTAGCGATTTTTTTCCTTTTTCATCCAATTAGGATAGGCAAAGGTCTTCAGACCGTACAGCCTAATAAATCATTTGATAAAACCAATGTCAACCGTACAACCACTTTAGCTGTCAAACAAACTATTTGTGTATTTATTAGAAACTTATAGTAGGCACAGAGAAACTTTTTATAATATATACCTAGTAGGGTTCGCCATTGTACAATGAAGGCGTTATAGAATACTTATTTTATATTATTTTAGTGGTATTGGACGTTTATGAATCACGTTTTCAGAAAATATCCTTATAGCAAGCTTATAAACCTATTTTAACTTTTTATGAATAAGACTAAGTCTATTGAAAGCAGTAAGTGTAACAAGGGTAGAACAAGTATAATATGCATTAAAAATTTGCCATAAATAATAAATTATAATGGACAGGGAGTAAAATAAATAAATAATTATAATGTACCAGCTGTCCACTCTTCCCAGGCATACTGTAAAAGTCAGTAAAGGGACGCGAGGATTTAGTTGACGAAAGGCTGCCAACCTGTCATCACTTACATCATATTTCATCTTATAACCCTCTGAATTTATGTCAAACGTGGCATCAAGTGGTTTTAAAACCATTGATGCTCTGCCTACACCTATAGTGATTATAGGCGTTAGCGTATGTATGTGTATGTATGAAACAACTATGTTTGAGCTTTGTCTTCACATCCAATTTAATAAAGTAAGTATGGTCTGTAAAATTTTTTTTAGAATTAAAAAGGAAATAAACGAAAATATGAAGTAAATGATACTTGAAGAAAAAACGACAATTTCATGTATAGTTCCGTAAATGTAGTGTACTCTATTTTATCAATAAAATTAACACGCAAAGGAAGTTTCGGGCATCAGCTAGTAGTAAATAAAGTGGTTTAATAAATAAGTATATGTATGTATTACACTAGCTTTCCGCCTGGGCATGATGTAGCTTATGTAACTGAGGGACAATGTAGCATTCTATTAAGACGGCCGGATTGGTCGAGTGGTAGTGGTGCTGCCTCATGATCGACGGGTCCTGGGTTTGATTCCCAGTCAGGGCAAATATTTGTGTTAAAAGCAGATAAAACATCTGTAAAAACATCAAACATTTTTACTTCTAGAATGAAATTGAGACCTCGAGCTAGTATGCAGCAGCGTCTTAGCAACAAAAATAACGCAGAGATCCTGGACTTTAGGAAGAAAAACAGAATAAAATTAGTCTATCTCGGCAACGGATACCCTGGGTTGGTATAATAGTTATATAATATTATGATTTTATATTTCGGGAACAAGTGAAATTATAAACGAAATAAACTTTAATAAATTATTATACAAAATCAGGACAAGTGCCTTCGACGAAGATGAAATGCAGACAGAATAAAATTTTAAACTAACGCAATAAGAAACTTGCTTATACAATAGAATACAAAATATATACGAAATTAACCTGAATCTTAATAAATACAGAGGCGAAAATGGTGTACAAAGATTGATGTGCGTACGTATCCCACCTATGACGAGATCGTGGTACGACATACAAATCCAATGATTTGATTGGATAAAGGAGATCATACGATGCATATCGCGTGATTTTACAATATAACATAAATAACTGCTAGAGATAGCTTAAAAGAAGTTGACTTGAAATTATAGCGATGTATAGATATCTATTTCTACATATAGTTAGGGACCGTGTCGCAGCTTCGAAGCGTAGACAATCTTATAATTATATTAATTACTGTATATAGTAGAATAAGTTCAACTTTTTATTTTTAAATTTATTTATAATGGTAGGTAATGTACACGTTATTGCGTTGCAGCCCTCATAATCTGTTTCTCTCTTACCATTTCTAAGGAAGACTGGAAGAGATCCCTTCAGGGATAAGTTCACCTTGGCATACAGCTATGTTTCCTTTATATTATTCTGTAAGAATTTGCAATAAAGAGTGTACATACATACATAGTGTGAACGTTCCATTGAAACCTCAGGGACCTCTTGACAGGTTGTCTTTCCTCACTTCCTTATCGTTTCAGCATGGTTAAACACGTGGCGAACTTGATTATCCCTTCTATCCTATAATAGGATAGATATCCTATACTTATTATGGTCTTTGGCGTTCGCTGCCTGCTTTCTACAGATTTTCCCTACCCCCCGATTGCGGTAAGTTTTGACGTATTTTCCAAAGCTAAACCGCTTACGTTTCTTTTGTATTTAGCTCAGAAAACAATGAAAGCGTAAGTGGTTTAGCTTGGTGAATATATTAAAACTTAATTAAATTCTAAAACTGGTTTAAATTGCGTATGTATATTTATTTACCTATTCCCGACGTTGCACGCGCCGTGGCCACGGGTAGACTTACTGCAATCCAGGGGCTGGTGTCAGAATTTTCAAACCGCCGAATTGTCTCTGATTTGGTTTACTGACTGCAGTCAATCAACAGACGGGATCGACGATTTAACCGAAGCGCAGAAACCCCTGCGATAAGTTTCACTATGATTCAAGACAGCAAAAATTAAAAACAAAACATAAATAGACAAGAGAAAAAAACAACACAACAAGAGAGACAACACAGCAGGAGAATGGATTGTGCTGTAGGGCGATGTGAAACAGGATACAGCTCAACATATGCTGTAACTGTAAGCCTCAATTCTGGTCTTCAGCTGGGCCCTTGCTGACTATGGTGATCCCATCAGATGCCCTGCTCAATTTATGAGTGCCATTTGCTACTTTTATGATTCCGACGGCATGGAATGGAACGCTAAAGTTGTATGTATGTATTTATTCTTTATTGTACACGAGCAATTGTATTACCATTGCTCTCTATTAGTCCCTATGTTCCTGGCTCCTATATCCCTCGCAGCCACTGAGTTATGAATAATTCAAAGAAGTACTTCTATTCATATTAAATTCATATAAGCTACAGATAGATATACGTAGATATGTCGAGGCCATATCGTAGATTTGCTCACTTCATGAAATGCTCGAGAATTTCATGAAATGGTCGCATTTCATGAAGTGGGCAACTTATTTTGACAACGATTTTATCATCGACGTTTGGCCGGATCGTATAAATAGGTAACCCATAAAATATTCAATACTAAAAATGATTTATTTTGTCTGCTTATAAGTTATTCGACTTCTTTGTTCGATTGCGACAGACGGAACTGCGACAATTAGGTTTGTTAGTAGCCAATCCCGACAACTCGTCAAGGGTTGGTTGTGTAAGGTTAGGTTAGACCCCCATCGCACGAGCCGAGCGAGCGAAGCGAGAGTGCCGCGGCAGCGGCCAGCGAAATGCCAGAAACAACTGTGGTTGTCGCAGTTCCGCTTGGCTGAGCAACTCCATGATGTGGCCAATAGACAGTGAAACATTTCATGAAGTAACCGGTCGTTTAGTTGCCATATCGAGAACATTTTATGATATTCTCGAACATTTTATGAAGTGAGTAAATCTACGATATGGCCACGACAGATACACAGACACAGACATAGGTCTACAAAGATCTTGTCGCCGATGGGTGACAGTTGTAGCTAGTAGAACTTGTATTGGAAATATGGAAACCGCGGGCCAAAAGATCTTTGTAGACCTACACAGATACGTACGTCAAACTTATAAAACCCCTTTTTTTATTCGGGGGTCAAAATATAATACAAATGAGCCAGATACAATAAGTCAAACTTATAAAACCCCTCTTTTTATTCGGGGGTTCAAAAATAATCGGTTTCTCAGACCAGAAACGGCTCTATCAATTTTGATGAGTATACCTTGGTATTTCTTTTATTTCAGAACAAGAATGAAAACGTCGAGTCTTCGTCGAAAAGCCGACGATAACAAGACAAAAGTCGAGCTGCTGGATGACTATATAAAAAAGTCTAAATTGACTATGGAACAAAAAAACAAAATGGTCAATTTGGGCTTTGAGCATGCTGGGTCAGTATTTACCCAGTTTTTTCTTCCTTGTCCCTAGAGTTCCGTTTCTCATTCGGAATGTTTGGTAGGTCAAATCATTTCAGAGGAGTGCCTAGTATTTGACCTCCATGTTCTAACCAACCGGGTTCTTGAGCGGACATTTTTTTTTTTTACCGTCCATATATGTCTCTACCGAGGGGCACGGGCCTCCCTTCGAAATATGAAGGGAATTTAGGCCATAGTTCACCAGGCTTTGGCCCAATGCGGGTTGATGGACCGCTCATTTTTCGGAAACGAATTTTCGTAGACTTTTATTAAAACTTCTTTCACAAAAAGAACTTGCACATGGATATTATTGGATTAATGTCCATTTGAATCAGCTCAGCCTATCAAATTGAACAACTTTCCATACGTCGACACATGAAAACAGGTTTTTACTTCTTCATACAGCTGCTTTTATACCGGGTTTGCCTGTATACGGGAAATCAATCCATTTTTTTTAATAGAACTAATTAATTTAATCTTAAAGATTTGCGAAAATCTGGAAAACGGGACAATTTCAAGGGGGGGTGAAGCAGGGTGGGAGAGTTGTGTGTTATACGTACTCACCTATAGGTATAACCCCACAGCCTTCGATCAAACATAAAAAACAATCCACAATAAAAAAGCGTCCTCACTAAATGACCGCCCCCTTGATGTATTGGGTTGTCTTTTCGTGCGTTCCGAGACGTATTGTAGTTCGGTCACTATTTCATTTTGTATGGAACTGTGTATCTAGTTTTTTACAGTTGATCGAAGCCCACAGCAATAAAAATTAATATAAATTTTGCTGCTTTGCCCATACATTGAAATGAATAGACTATGAGTTGCGGCCGTCCGTACATCTTCTATATATATAAAAATGAATCCCTATTTCCCTTGGTCACGGCATCACGCCTGAACGGCTGGACCGATTTCGATAATTCTTTTTTTGTTGTGTTTGCTATTGTCAGGAGAAGGATTTTATGAAAGAAAAAATTAAGAAAGTTGAAAAAAAAAGAAAACAGGACAACGTCTGTCGGGTCAGCTAGTCAAAAATAAAATTCCTGCTGGAAAATCATTCGGAATGATGGTCTGAGTTCAGGGTTTCATTGTTGGCTAACCTATACCTTACACCCTATAAGTATGTATGTATATGTTACCGGAAATTTATGAAATTTAGGAATTGTATATAATTCCTAGGAAATGTATATAATTCCGAGGCTGTCTAGGAAATGTATCAAATATTGTTTCAAAGATTTTTTAATACACACATATCCTAGGAAATGTATACATTTCTGTATACATTTCCTAGGATATGTGTGTATTAATTGTATAAAATTCCGAAATTGCTCTAGGAAATGTATAAAAATAATGTTTTCAGTGTATAAAATTAATAAATAACCTAACCTAACCTGAATAAGCGACGTAAATTTGTCTTGGCCACATTGTAGATTTTCCCACTTCATGAAATGTCCGAGAATTCACATTAATGTCACATTTCATGAAATTTTTCACTGTCTATTGACCACATGCGACAACCGCCTAAATGCGAAACCGCTTACCGCAAACATAGTCGTTTCTGGCACTTCGCCGGCCGCCGGTTCGGTTGGGTGGTGCTTTGCTCGCTCGGCTCGTGCGTTGGGGGTCGTAGTTTTAACCCAGCCCGTTAAGGGTTGGTTGGGTTAGATTACTAAGAAACCTACTTGTCGTAGTTCCGTCTATCACAATCGAACAAAGAAGTCGAATGACTTATGAACAGAAAAAAAAAACAAACATTTTATACAATGTATCCGATTGTTATTTAGGAAATGTATATATTTCCTAGGAAATGTATCAAATATAATTCATTTCACACATTTCCGGACGATTTTAGGAATTGTATACATTTCCTAGGAATTGTATACAATAACGGATTTCACACATTTCCGTTAACATATGTATGTAAGTCCTATGATGTATTTATTGTTTTGTTTCAGTGACATGATCCACTGGATAATAAAGAGTGTCGGCGGAACATGGAACGGCACGGACCATGTCGCCAAGCATGAGGTTAAACCAACTGAAGGTACCAACACTATAGGGCTGGCTAACGGCCGGTTCGGTTGGGTGGTGGTGGTGCTACCTCTCAACCGAATGTCTTGGGTTCGACTCCCGGTCGGGGCAAACGTTTGTGTAAAAAGCAGATATATACAAACAAAAGCTCACGCCTTTGTCCGATTAGAATTGATACAGGCATAGATTGCAACCTGAAGCTCGAGCACGATGTGCTCGTGTGCGAAATGCGCCGCGGTCCGCGCGGTCCTATGTCCTTGTCAACATTGACAACGCCAGAGGGCGAGCAAGAATTTGCACGGGGCTCTCGCGCAATCAAAGTGAAGTGTCACCATCAGCTGAGTGGCGCGCCGCGCGTGTTTGTCGCTATCGGGCTCGAGCTGCTGGTATAATCATAACATAACACACCTCTTTGGGCTTTTTTATAATTCGAACGGCACGGCACGGCGCATGTCAAAATTTGAATTATCATTACCCCCTATATTCCCAGTTTCTAGTATCACTTGTACAAAAGGCAAAGGAGATAAATAATAAATAAATAAAATCTTTTTATTCGCCCAAGCAAAAATAAAGGGTCACCCTGAAAACAGTTTGCATCTTTAAGAAATCATAAAGTTAACTTGTCTTGCTTAAGAAATGTAACTGAGAGAAGATATGCGGACTACGTGCAATCTTTTTTTTCACATTTTATCCTGAAATTGCATTATAAAATACTTACGAAATAAAAACGTTTCATTTTAAATTTGCGATTCCTTTTTTCAAATTTGACTTTTTTGACTTTGTTTTGAATTATGTATAAATATTGGGCTTGAAAATAATTTTTCATTATTCAGTTTGAATATTTTGCATAAAATCATGCGGCATGCCTCTCAGCTTAGAAGAATGCAGCAGAATCATCACCATGCTAGAGCTTGGACTGAGCCAGCGCAGAGTGGCCAGAAACAGAGGTGTGACGCTTTCCACGGTCCAAAGAGTACTGAGAAGATATGTAGAAACTGGACAACATCTAAGAAGACCAAGAAACGGTCGTTCAAGGTGTACAACAGCCAGAGAATATCACTTTATCGTCACGACTTCACTACGGAATCGACATCTAACAGCAGTTGCGATCCAAAACCATTTGTTACAGACCAGGACAGATTATATTAGTGATGATACAGTACCTAAGAAGACACCTAGCAGAATCTAACCTAAAACCATATATAGACCAGCCCAGGGTCCAAAACTCGAACATCATCATAAAATTGCAAGATTGCGTTTTGCGACGGAACACGCTACTTGGATCGAAGAAGATTGGGCACGTGTATTGTTTACTGACGAATCGAGATTTGCGTTATACGTCAACGATAGAAGGGACAGAGTGTATCGACGTCCTGGAGAACGTTTTGTTCAAGCATGTTTTAAGGAAACGGTCTCCTACGGCGGCGGGTCCCTCCACGTCTGGGCCGGCATTTGTTCAGAAGGACGAACAGACCTTGTTTTCATTGAAAATAGCAACCTAACTGCGGAAAGGTACATAATGGAAATCCTGAACATGCAGGTCCGTTCCTTACAAATATGGGTGATAATTCACTTCTTATGCACGATAATGCTCGCCCTCATACAGCATTATCTGTGAGACTATACATTCAAGAAGTCGGTATCGATCTCATAGCTTGGCCAGCAAGGAGTCCTAACATGAATCCAATAGAGCATGCATGGGACGAGCTCGGAAGGCTAGTCAGGAAGCGAAACCCACCACCTCTGATACTTGTAGCCTTAAAACAGGCCCTTATTGAAGAGTGGGAGAATATACCTCAATACCGCTTGAGGAACTTGGTTTTTAGTACAAACAAACAAACCTTAAAAAGAGTCCGTGGAGGAAACACAAGGTACTAAATTTAAGTGGGTGGCCATATCTTTTTATAAAAAATTAAAAAAGTAAATTATTTTGTTCGAAAGAAGTTCCCTAACTTTTGTTATCTTTTCATTTTCAAATAAATAAAAGGTTATTTTTAATAAACTGTGGTTTATTTTAATAGTTATTAAAATTAATTTTAGATTATTTTTAATTCAAAGAGCTAGCATTTGTGTAGTTTTTTAGTTATTTGAAAAAAATGAGGTGACCCTTTATTTTTGCGGACAAGTAACTGGAATTTTTAGAACTTATAGCTTTTAAAATTATCTTATTGAAACCATATTGGTTATAGACAGACACATGTGTATATATGGGTTTTAATAAGTACTATTTATGTTATATTAGAATATATATATATATTATTAGAAATATGTATTACAAGAATATATATATATATATATATATATATATATATTATGTAGTGTATGAGTGTTAGAGGATTTATTAAAAAGTCCTTGGCATATGTTAAGGTTTATATACACATTACTCTAATTTATTTATTAAACTAAGCAGGTAAAAAGGTCTTCTGTTTGTTTGTAATCTAGGGACAGTAGATAATTTTTAATTTTGACTTTGCATTCATGCCGCAAAGAGGATAGAACTATAAGATTTTGTTTAATTTATTATAGAGCCTTTTATTTAGAAATGATCGCTGACGTCTGGCAAACTCAGTGCGACATTTGTAGAGTCTGGCTATCAAAAGTAGTCCCTGGATATTTTTGCACTTTTTACATGGTATTACTAAGGGTGGGTTACACTTACACCATCTTACTTTAACAATAACAAACCTCAAAATTTTAGTTAAAGTATCGGTTAGGCCAAAAATGAGTTGCACCAGTTGACAAATTGTTAAATAACGTCATAACTTTAACCATAACCGTAACTGCTCACTTTTCGCTGGTTAGTGTTATAGTTAGTGTTAAGTTATCCATCAAATTGACAAACGCGTTGAATATAACCTCTAAACATCATGTCCCTGCTCCAAGAAATACTCGCGGAAACCAGTTCTAAAGACGAAAGTGATGATCTTGTCAGTGTAAATAGAAAAAGAAAAGTATACCTATACTTCGTTTTTTTTCGTACCTATTAGAAATGATGTAAACAGAGAAGCAGTGGTAGTAAACATTTTCTTACAAACAGAAAAATTATGATAAAATAAAGCGTTGAAATAAAATAATTGAAAGGCCTAAACTATGCCACCGATAATATATTTTTGTTTTACTCTACAACAATGAATTTGTCATTACGCCGAGTAGTTCTTTGTTCTCTTAAGTACTCTTACTAGGTTGACTGAAAGAAATCCCCTCGTGGGATAAGTCCGCCTTTGTAAACTTCCTTTAATGTAATATTAAATGTAACAAGACAAGGGCACGGACATCAAGTCTGTGGATGCAAAATTAACTGTATAAAAAATCCTATTACTTACTGTAAATGTATTATCATTGCACAATAAAGAATAAATAAATAAATAATTTTTTATTGGGAAACCAACAGTTAATATCAGTTTTTGACTTAAATTTAATTACTAGATTCTAATTAACCAATTATAGGTATCCACTGGTGCATTCAAGGAACAAGCGTGTTACAATTACAATACTTTAATTACTATACTGAATAAATACATACATACATACATACATGCTCTGAATAAGAAACGGAGAGCAAGTTGAAACTATTTTAGATATAGATCTTGGAAACAAAACGAAATAGATTTAATTTAAATATTTAAAAACCCCCTTTCTGAGTAAGGCGGTAAGACGGAGGTTGATGAAATGTCTGGTTTCGTCTCAGTTGGATTATTGTGATACAGTGTATGATCCGTGCTTAAACCAAAAGCTGAAAAACAAGTGCTGACAGTGCAAAACTCGTCTATCAGATTTTGTTACAACGTCTCCAAACGATCCCATAATCACATTCTTCTTAAATACTTACAATATACTTAATATGAAAAACAGAAGGAAGTTAAAATTAAGTAATTTAATTTTCAAACTAAAGAAACTTGAGATCCCTGCCTAACTAACTAGAAAACTTAAAGACTAGCGCAGGCCCAGGTAAAAAGAAGTCGGAACGATTTACTGCACTCTCATATATCACTAGATATTCAAAGTTCCCAGCATCTTCAGGGTAAAAACATTGACAAATTCATTGACGACAGTAATTTGATACTTCATGGAATCATCGCGATCAGAGTCCGATCCAATATCATCTTCTTTTTTTTGCGCTTACTTTTAGCGCCCATCACGCAAACTTAAGTTATAATAAAATAATAATCCAAAACTTTTTACGACAGAGAAAAAATGTTCACCAAAGCTGACATCAATGAAATGAAGTGACATGTGGTATTTAACCTCAGATTAATGAAATCCATTCTGTGGATTTCATTAATCTGAGTATTTAACTTATTTTTCTATGTCTATGAGTGACACTATGTCTATGGTTTTTACGATTATGTTTAGTATTGCCATATTTAAACATGTCACCCGCATCGAATTTGGGGTAAATCACGCTTCATTTGACTTGCAACCCCTTTAACTTTAACAAAGCTAATGAATTCGCTGGTGCAACACATTTTGCTGTAACTGTTAAAGTCAGAGTTACTGTTAGTGTTAAATTTGACACAAACTTTTACTATGACTGCTTCTGTGGTGCAATCGATCCTAAATGAAATTGTCAACGTCATTTTCCCAAGTTGTCAGTTGGTCGTCACTACTATTTTCTTATCTTGTTTTATCGATTTACGGATGTAAAAATGAATAAAACTATTAAAAGCGAAGTGCGGAAGATGTTGTTTTGCACGATTTCAAAGTTTAAAGAAAAACAACTGGAGAAAGACACCGAATCCAGACAAAAACAAGATTGTTTACGTGTGGTGCTTGATTCCTTAAGTTAGTATGGCGCAATTTTTTTGATACTTGGTTTTTTATTAACTGGTTTATATCTATTTTCATCAACTATCAACGATTTTTTCATAATAGGCTCAGTAAACACCAAAATGATAGTACATCTTTATATGGAGTTACTTACTGAAGGTTCGAAAGCTTTGCAATCGATGGATACCGCATGATTCAACGGAAGACCAGAAACGACTGCGTGCAGAGAGGTGCCGAAAATTATACATATAAGTTTAATGCAGAAGAGTCATTGGCTGGCTATAATATTGTAAAAGGTGAAGAAACCTGGGTGTATTGTTTCGAACCGGAAAGAAAAAGCCAGTCACCAGAATGGGTTTTTCCTTTTAAAGAGTTGCCAACAAAAGTTAAGAAGAGTCGGAGCACTGGCAAAAAATGGTTGCGTCATTCTGGACATTATGTAACAGTGTTGCTTGAAAGTCAAAGAACAGTCACTGCAGATTGGTATGTAAACAATTGCTTGCCCAGTTTTTTAGAAAAAGTTTGTGAAAAGCGTCCTCGCAGTCATGTCATCCTTCACCACGATAACGCGTCCGCTCATTCCGCTAAGAAACCGAATGCGTATAAGAGAAGGCTTCCGCCGTACATGTGGAACTGATGATGATGACGCATCTGCCGTACAGTCCGGGCCTCGCACCTTGTGACTTCTTTTTATTCCCAAGAAAAAAATATAAACTTAGAGGTTTACGATTCTCAAGTCCAGAAGCGGCGGTGAATGCTTTCCAAGAAGCCGTTGAAGAGGTCCCTACCAAAGATTGGACCCACTGCTTCACACAATGGTTCCAACGAATGAAAAAACGTGTAAATAGTAGGAGAATATACTTTGAAAAATAATAAACTAAGCATAAACATCTTATCTAGTCTTATTTATCAGAATCCAGAAACTTTCAGTATGACCTCAGTATTATTTTTGTTTTAACTATTCTTCATAATACCTAACATATAATATGTCAAACAATTGTTTTGATGTGATTTTTGCACCTGTGATCTGACTGATCATAGTATATCGGTGATCCGCCCCAGCTTCGCACAAACACAATCTGACGTTCTCGTCATTTTCATAACAAACTTTGTCGTCGCAAATAACGAACACAGCAAAACGAATATTATTAATGCGACGATTATTGAATTATTATAGCTTCTTAACTTTTAATAGATTAATGTGGCTCGCAACCTTTTTTAAATGAACTTAATTTAATTTTGATTTCAGACGTAAAAATAATTTCAGATGTAAAAATAATACTAGTATCAACTTCGTTTATTCAGTGTATAGCCAGTGTGGCCAGCAGCAGATTTTTTGATTTTGTCGTCGTTTTACAGGGACAGCTTTCACTAGCCAGACTCTAGCTGACGTGTATGTCTGGTATTCTGCGTTTATTACGACAGATATCAGGATCATAGGGAGTATGAGCGTGCAGTTTTGAAATCAGATTCAGCACATATAATTGCCTTACAGACAAAACATTGCAATTTTTATAAAGAAGTTTGGTAGAAAAACGGTAAGGTTTAAATGTCATAGTTTTAATAGACATATCTGTGCTTTTTCCAGTTTTATAAGATAGGTTTTGCATGTTCCGCCCCATACGCTAATACAATAGCCGATGATAGCTTGTGCTAACATAAGATATATAGTACGTAACAACTCAAAGTCTGTGACGTGTCTTAGTTTTATAAAGGCCCAAATTAAGACACGGGTCCGCGAAGAGATAAGCTCTATATGCGGTAGCCAACCAAGTTTTTCGTCCAGTAGAACCCCAAGATATTTTACCGTATTTGTCCTATTTATTTTGAGACATGCACATTTTTGGTTTCGCTTGCAATCACCCGAGTGAATCTTAAGTTCAATGTCTTCTATTTCTTTGTTTGTTGAGATATGGAACTGTAAGAATGTTGATTTGATCGGTTTGCATCAAGCTTGCGCAGTTAACACACACCAACGATCTTTGTGTGCTGTGTTTTGAATACACGTCATATCAATGTTACATACATACACATACCTACATATTTGTTTTGTTCGGTTTCTCATCTAGTCATTTTCGTTAAAAGGGAGGCTAAAATTCGGTTACTGGTCAACTGAACAGTTTTGTCATGAAAGCGTTGGATTGGTAAGCCGTGGGTTATCGGTTCGATTCTCGCTTTTATCCTTTTTTTATAGACAAATTCATTATACTGGGTGATAAAAAACCTCCTAGCTATATTAAAAATCTTGAACCAGTAAAATTAAATTTTTTAAAGCCAAATGATAAATGACTCAGATTGGCGATGGTCAAACTCATTAACGTGTTCATTTGTTTTGTCCAGATATGTGTTAGTAGCGCCATCTATCGATAGTACTACTTCGAGATCAGGAACGCAGATGATTGTTTTCACACACATACACACACACACACAAGATATACGTTAGTGTGGCCTGCATACTGAACTCCTTTGCCGGATGTACATAGAAGGCAAAGATAATACAATTTTGCCGTGCCGAATTATAAAAAGGCCCCTTTGCTTCTACATTCTTAATTAATTTCATACATGCTTGGGATTCGGGTATTCCTAATGTCACTATTCGGTCTAAGTACATATGTTTGTTCGCCTAGGGCGCCCTAGGCCAAATAAGGAGATGTTTAATAAAATGTGTCAAAACTATAACTAGAGTTGAATTGAAGGTAATTTATGGTAGGACAGAAATTAAAAAAAAAGTCTTGATCTGGTTTTACCTGATTCTACTAATAAACAATACTAGCTTTCCGCCTGCGGCTCCGCTCGCGTGGACTACAGGTTATATCGTGCCCAGCTAATCTATCTCTATATTTGGCTTTATATTCATAAAAATCGGTTCAGTAGTTTAGGCGTAAAAGCGTAACAAACAAACAAACTTACATTCACATTTATAATATTAGTAAGGATTAGTAGAAAATCATTTGTACGTCTCTGCTCGTCGGTAGATGGCATTGTTAACAGTACTAGACAACTGATTTACTACTATTATTAAAATATTTGCATTGGTTTGCTTCAGGTGACAACAACAACAACAACGACAGAAACACCGCCACCACCGCCGAAAAAACCACCGAAGCCACCAAAAGAGGCAAACTCTCTTAGTGACAAAAATTCAAAAATACCAAGAAAAACAACAACTTGTAAAAAAACTAAAACGACTACAACATCAAAAACACTTGCGACATCAGCCAATACACCTACAACATCAGCAGATACACTTACAACTGCAGCAGATATACTTACAACATCTGCATACACACTTACAACATTAGCAGAAACACTTACAACTTCAGCTAAAACACTTCCAATATCAGCAGAAAGAACTACACTAACCCTACAGCGTATTACTGAAAAGCTATTAGATAACATTGAGTTTCTTACACAGGCCGCCCGTCATTAATTGATAGTTTTAATCATAACATATCGTATCATCACATCATACTATAAGTACTAAACATATTATAAAACAAATTCCCCCGCCGCCTCTGTCAGTCTGAACGCGATAAATTCAAAAACGAATTAACAGATTTTAATACGGTTTTCACCAATGGACGGAGCAATGCAAGAGGAAGGTTTATGTATAAATTTCATTCCCGAAATTTCCACGGGAACGAAGTCCCGGGCGGGAAGCAAGTAATTCATAAACTGTATGAAATGTTGTCTAGTTTAATTTTGTATTTGTCACCGCAACATTGTCAAACTTGTAATATTGTAGTTAGACTTAGTAAGATTATAAACTATCGGTACTTTGTGAACTGCTGACTTTTTTTCACATTGACGGATTTTTTTTTTAAATGTTAATGCAACCTAACCTAACCTATCATGAGCGTTTCCGTGCTTCGGAGGGTATGTTAAGCCTGCGGCAGTCCCGGCTGTTGTTGATTGACAGCAGTTGTTAAACCAAGCCATTTGGCGGTGCGAAAACTCTAACACCAGGGTTAGTCAAGTTTGCCACGAATCACACTTGACTACACCTACATGATAGGGAAGAAAGGACCCAACCTATTTTTACTTTTTTTACTTGGGGAAATGCCTGCGCATACCCCCCATCGTAGGGGCTATGGAAAGGTTATGTCGGACTCGGACCGACTAAAACTCCGAGGTGTTCTTCCTTCTGCCTGGAGTGGCGTCACAGGTATCGCGTTAGCCGCTTATATCAGCGGACCACTTCTCGCGGGGTATAAAATGACCCCCGCATATCCTGCTGTTTGAAGGCGTGCACAGATCACGCTGCAGCATGGATTAGGCGGGCTTCAGCCCGCCTCCTGTGTCCTGGCCTTCTGCGGCGGACAGCGGGAGTGGTTACATCTGTCTCCCTTTCTCTCTCCGCCACTTCCTTCTGCATCATAACGTAGTAGGAGAGGACCCCGTTCCAGGTCATTTCACTCTCGACCATAGCTTGAACTACGGTCGATAGCGAGAGGTCCGATCTCACTACGGCGACGAGTTCAAGGCGTTGCTCCGCAAAACCGGGGTACTTTTCCACAGTGTGCTTCGCCGTGTCCTCATCACAGGTATCAAAATGCTGACATCGCGTGGTTGGCTCCCTCCCGGATATATGACACAGATGCTTACCGAAACAACCGTATCCCGATAGTATCTGCGTCAGCCGGAAGGTGAAGCAACCATGTTTTCGGTTTACCCAGTCTTTTAAAACTGGGCGGACTGCTTCAATTGTCCAAAGACCAGCTCTGGGTTCGGCCAGTCTCTCCTCCAATTTCTGGAGAAGGAGCTGCTGTGCTCGGGACCGCTGAGCTTCCACCTTCCGTGGAGGCGGGTTTTCGGCTCTTCTTCGGAGGTCCTTGCGCTAATCATACATCGATGCCTGGACCTCAGCCTCCAAGTCCCATGGGGGCGAACCCGCGAGCACGCAAGCCACCTCAAAAGAGACGGTGCGGTATCCTCTTATGACCCTGACGGCTAGAACCCTCTGCGAAGTACGCAAGAAGGTCACATTATGTGCTATCTGAGCGTTCGTCCATATAGGAGCCCCATATAGGGCCATGGATCGCACCATCCTCATATACAGTCACCGGCAGGCCATTCCAGGACCTCTGAAATTTGGCAGCACCTCGGGAACAGGCGGCGGAAGTGCTCGCGGAAGTCCCACTTGCTGTCGAGGACGAGTCCTAGATACTTCATCGATTCAGTAATGGTGGAGCCCGCAGGTGGCCGATTCCGAGGCCTATGAAAAGTTATGACCTCAGACTTGTTCAAGGTCACCTCGAGTCCCAACATCCTTATCCTCCGCACCACTTGCGCCACCCCCACCATGGCAAGATGAGCAGCCTCTCTGTAGTACTCCCCCTGTGCCATGACCAAAGTGTCGTCGGCATAGCAAACCACACTTAGGCCTCGGAGGAGAGCACGGCGTAACACCCAATCGTATCCGATGTTCCACAGACAGGAGTGGTCCTAAGATAGACCCCTGTGAAACACCGCACACCATTTCTCTTCGGTGCTCCTCGTGCTATCCCAGATACACTATGTATCGCTCGGAAAGGTAGGTAGGCCCCAACGATCCGGCTCAAGTAGGGAGGCACGTTATGATATCGAAGTGCCTCCCTGACGCTACTCCAGGGCAGAGTGTTAAATACGTTAGCGATGTCTAAAGACACCGCCAAGACCACCTAGCGACTGGAAACTGGAATTGTTGAATGTCCCTCGCCAAATCCGTACTGGTTCTCTGACAAGTCAGGGCCCTCGTTGCGTAGGTGATTGATAAGACGGGCAGCTATTATCCGCTCAAAGAGCTTGTCCATCTCATCAAGTAGCAAGATAAGGCGGTACACGGAGGGAGATTCCGCCGGTCGCCCTGCCTTCCTCAGGAGCACGAGTCTGCCCATCTTCCAAGGCACGACCGTGTATCCCGTCTGACCCCGGAACGGTGTTTTTGGCCCGGAGCCTACGCACAGCCATGTTCAGCTCTGCTTGCTGTATAGCAGGCACTTCGGTTCCGAAGCTATCATCCGCATTTTGCGGAGGCGCCATTGCCATCTTAAAAAGGGCGAGACTATCCTTGGACGACAAATATACTCCAACCAAGACGATTTTCCTCCATAAGGCTGTAACATATCCTCGGCCCATTTCTTTAATACAAGAGGTGGGACGTCTGCACCGGCTGTGATCGAAATAGCCACCGAGCCTACGACATCTCCTACCCAGTTATCCCGGGGAGGGACAAAGTAAGGCTCGGCGGCAACAGCTAATTCTATGGACTACTTTGTCAGGCTCTGCAAGAACAGATCCTGAGCCCTGGCGCAGTAGTTCAGGTTTGCCTGCAGAAGACGATAAGATGTACTATCCATTATGGATCGAATACAATCATCATCGCCTCCTGCTGATCGGACGTTGGTTAATCCGGTGCAGGCATGGAGGGGTACTGGCGACCGGGGTCCCACGGGTCGTTTTCGTACCCCTTCCCTTCCCTTTCGTTGAAGTGGGGACACACGCTTTGCTCCCCACCATATGATCTGCAGGCCGGCTCACTGCCACACAGTTTGGGCAGTGGATCGCCGCAGAGCATGTTACCGCATTGCGGCCGTCTAGATGAAAGCGATAACAAGCATTGCTGCGGTCAACAGTTGCCTTACACTTCGGCCTTGTGTGACCGATTTCCAAACACCTAAAACACCTCATGGGCCTGGGTTGCAGCACCTTTATTGCTGCTGAAACCCATCCAACAAGGAGACGGCCGGCAGTGGCCACTTTCTTCGCCACTGCAACTGGGCATCTTACCCAGACCGTGCCAGTCCCCGAAGGGCCCAGGTGAATTTCTCCAGTCTTCACGTTCACTTCGGGGCAGTTACCACCTTTTGTAATAGCAGCAACAACCTCTTCCTTGGAGACAGACTCCTTGAGGCCTGAGATGCGCAGGTCTGCACATTTTTAGGCCTGGATATGTGCACAACATCTCCAAGTACCTCTCCAAGTTTGTTAGCCAGTGAGTCGGCTTTATCGCCGCTTGAGGCACCACCCACCTCTGACATCCGAGCTCCTGTTGCAGTGGAGCGAATATTCACGCTTGTGATACACAGGTTTATAAGGTTTATATGGGTAATTTTCAACAACAGTACATTTTTGTCAAATTTTTGTGGAAGTCTTTGTATGATCGAATTCTATATCAATAAATATTGCATATATTAACCAATACAAAAAGCTTTTATAATTTGACAAAACAATTCAAATATCCTGTATACTTTATAACTTATTCAAGCCACAAAAATTGACAAGCCACAAAAATTGATATTAGGACACAAAAACTGATAGTACTGCCACAAAAATTGACGATTTCCACCAAAATAAGAGTTTAAGGTTACTATGAAAAAACAAAACAACATTCTCCTCAAAATTTATTTTCTGGCAACTATAAATCAAAAGAAGAGTAGAAAAAGCCTTTCCTCTTTTACTCCGACACCTGATAAGCCACCTCTTGAAGAAAAAAAATTGAAAATGGAGGTCAAAATTAGGACTAAAAGCAATAATAAATAAAGAATCCTACTGTCTGACTTTAATAACAAGTGAAGACTTTTACTCAAATAACTTACACAAATCTTCTTGAAGTCACAATAACATTTAGCAATCATTTTTCTTATAAATACACTAACTGTCTCACTTTATTAAATAGTTTATAGGTACTTAAAGTCGCAATAACTTTTAGGAAACATCTTAGTTATAAATCTTCTAACTGTCTTACTTCAATGAACAGTATGTACTTAAAGTCACAATAACTTTTAGTAATTTTCTTTCTTATTAATCTGTTAACTGTCTCATTTTAATAATCAATCTATACTTGAAGTCACAGTAACTTTAAGCAATCATCTTAATTATAAATCTTCTAACTGTCTTACTTCAATCAACAGTCTGTACTTAAAGTCACAATAACTTCTAGTAATTTTCTTTCTTATTAATCTATTAACTGTCTCATTTTAATAATCAGTCTATATTTGAAGTCACAACCAGTTTTAGCAATCATCTTAGGTATAAATCTTATATTTTTCTTACATCAATGAACAGTCTGTATTTAAAGCCACAATAACTTTTAGCAACTTTATTTTAATAATCAGTCTATACTTGAAGTCACAACAAGTTCTAGCAATCATCTTAGTTATAAATCTTCTAACTATCTTACTTCAATGAACAGTCTGTAATTAAAGTCACAATAACTTTAGCAATTTTCTTTCTTATTAATCTATTAACTGTCTCATTTTAATAATCAGTCTATACTTGAAGTCACAATAAGTTGTGATACACAGGTTTGTAAGGTTTATATGGGTAATTTTCAACAACAGTACATTTTTGTCTAATTTTTGTGGAAGTCTTTGTATGATCGAATTCTATAAGGTCCTAATTTATTAGTCACTTTCCTTTTAACACGTTATTGTGTAGGTCAAAATATATCATTTGAGTCAAAAAACAAAAGCATAATATTAAATTTAAAAGGTCTTGAAAAATTTTGTTATGATATTTTTTCATTACTATGTTGAATAAACCCATCCATTAAAACGTAAATAATAATGGCAGTAGTAGAGCGGGCGAGCGGGGAGTGGACGGCTATAATCGAAAGAGAACCATTCCTTTATCTTTAAATGTTTTTTTTTTTTTACATAATTTAATTTTCAGATAGTTAATTTTTATGTTGTTTTTTGGAATACTATCAACCTATACAATAACGCCTTAGAAGGTAAGTGACTAATAAATTAGGACCTTATATATCAATAAATATTGCATATATTAACCAATACAAAAAGCTTTTATAATTTGACAAAACAATTCAAATATCCTGTATACTTTATAACTTATTCAAGCCACAAAAATTGACAAGCCACAAAAATTGATATTAGGACACAAAAACTGATAGTACTGCCACAAAAATTGACGATTTCCACCAAAATAAGAGTTTAAGGTTACTATGAAAAAACAAAACAACATTCTCCTCAAAATTTATTTTCTGGCAACTATAAATCAAAAGAAGAGTAGAAAAAGCCTTTCCTCTTTTACTCCGACACCTGATAAGCCACCTCTTGAAGAAAAAAAATTGAAAATGGAGGTCAAAATTAGGACTAAAAGCAATAATAAATAAAGAATCCTACTGTCTGACTTTAATAACAAGTGAAGACTTTTACTCAAATAACTTACACAAATCTTCTTGAAGTCACAATAACATTTAGCAATCATTTTTCTTATAAATACACTAACTGTCTCACTTTATTAAATAGTTTATAGGTACTTAAAGTCGCAATAACTTTTAGGAAACATCTTAGTTATAAATCTTCTAACTGTCTTACTTCAATGAACAGTATGTACTTAAAGTCACAATAACTTTTAGTAATTTTCTTTCTTATTAATCTGTTAACTGTCTCATTTTAATAATCAATCTATACTTGAAGTCACAGTAACTTTAAGCAATCATCTTAATTATAAATCTTCTAACTGTCTTACTTCAATCAACAGTCTGTACTTAAAGTCACAATAACTTCTAGTAATTTTCTTTCTTATTAATCTATTAACTGTCTCATTTTAATAATCAGTCTATACTTGAAGTCACAACAAGTTTTAGCAATCATCTTAGTTATAAATCTTCTATTTTTCTTACATCAATGAACAGTCTGTATTTAAAGCCACAATAACTTTTAGCAACTTTATTTTAATAATCAGTCTATACTTGAAGTCACAACAAGTTCTAGCAATCATCTTAATTATAAATCTTCTAACTATCTTACTTCAATGAACAGTCTGTACTTAAAGTCACAATAACTTTAGCAATTTTCTTTCTTATTAATCTATTAACTGTCTCATTTTAATAATCAGTCTATACTTGAAGTCACAATAAGTTTTAGCAATCATCTTAGTAATAAATCTCCTAACTGTCTTACATCAATGAACAGTATGTATGTATGTATGTAAATCCTTTATTGTACAATAAATATTCTTACAGGAGCAAAATATGGTATTTAAAGTTAGAATACATTTAAGGTACAAAGGCGGACTTAACCCACTAGGGGATCAATCTGTATTTAAAGTCACAATAAGTTTTAGCCATCATCTTAGTTATAAATCTTCTAACTGTTTTACTTCAATGAACAGTCTGTACTTAAAGTCACAATAACTTTAAGCAATTTTCTTTCTTATTAATCTATCATTTTAATATGTAATCAGTCTATACTTGAAGTCACAATAAGTTTTAGCGATCATCTTAGTTATAAATCTTCTATCTGTCTTACTTCAGTGAACAATCTGTACTTAAAGTTACAATAACTTTTAGCAATCTTCTTTCTTATTAATCTATTAAATATATCATTTTAATAAACAGTCCATACTTGAAGTCAAAATAACCTTGAGCAATCATTTCACTTATAAATCTTCTAACTGTTTTACTTGAATGAACAGTCTGTATTGAAAGTCACAATAACTTTTAGCAATTTTTTTTCTTATTAATCTTTTAACAGTCTCATTTTAATAATCAGTCTATACTTGAAGTCACAATAAATTTTAGCAATCATCTTAGTTATAAATCTTCTAACTGTCTTACTTCAATGAACAGTCTGTACTTAAAGTCTCAATAACTTTAGCAATTTTCTTTTTTATATTAATCTATTAACTGTCTCATTTTAATAATCAGTCTACACTTGAAAACTTATAAATCTTCTATCTGTCTTACTTCAATGAACAGTCTGTACTTAAAGTCTCAATAACTTTAAGCAATTTTCTTTCTTATTAATCTATTAACTGTCTCATTTTAATAATCAGTCTATACCTCGAAGTCACAATAACTTTGAGCAATCATCTTAGTTATAAATCTTCTAACTGTCTTACTTCAATGAACAGTCTGTACTTAAAGTCACAATAACTTCTAGTAATTTTCTTTCTTATTAATCTATTAACTGTCTCATTTTAATAGTCAGTCTGTATTTAAAGTCACAATAAATTTTAGCAATTTTCTTTCTTATTAATCTATTAACTGTCTCATTTTAATAGTCAGTCTGTATTTAAAGTCACAATAACTTTTAGCAATTTTCTTTCTTATTAATCTATTAACTGTCTCATTTTAATAATCAGTCTATACTCGAAGTCATAATAACTTAGCGATCACCTTAATTATAAATCTTCTGACTGTCTTACTTTAATATTCAAGAATTGTCTCTTGACTCTTTTTTCTTTCTTATTTAGTTTCTTGGTCTAATTTACTTCTTTTCTTTGGACTCCTGAAATATTTATTTCTTTACTTGTGTATCAACTTAATAGAAAGACATGAAAAGCAGTCATTCTGCTGATTTGTATTTATTATGATGGTACCTAGCTACTTAATACTCCACCAGGGCACCAGTATGATGACGATTGTTACCTTCATCGTGAATTTAGGTCGTTTCGAAAGTAACTTAATATTAAGTTCTAATTTTTGTGTTCTCATTGCAATTTTGCTGGATAAAAAATACCACAAAAACCACAAAAATTGACCCACAAAAATTAAATTATGTAAACAAAAACAAATTAAAAAAAACTACAATAAATACAACAAATAAAATCTAATAGGTCTTTATGTATACCACAACTCTGTATTTTGAAAAAAGAATAATATAGATATTAATAAAGAGAGTATACATAATGAGACCACAAAAAATGATTTTTTTTGTCCGATAATATTTTTAGGTGTTACTTACATTTTTGGCGGGAAAACACAGCAACTTCACACACTTTCTTATTCACATAGCGTTGGTTCCCGACTAACTCAAGCGATTGACATTAGTGTTGTGCTTTAGTGTTCAAGCAATGTTCAATACTTTAGCTCGGAGTAATCTTTTCATCAAAACCACAAAAATTTTATGTTTTGCTGGGACACAAATGTTTTATGCCATATCAAATTAACTGTGACAGTAATTACAAAAATCAAAATGATATTGTCAAACTATGACTATATTGATTGCAATGAAACTATAAATTAAATTGATCTGAGAAAAATGTTAAAAACATTAAATAAAACAGATAGGGGACAGGCCAGCAAAATTTAAAATACGGTTTAAATGATTTTTTTATATTATTAAATGAATCTTTTTTGCTAATGTAAACTTGTCTTCACAAAATAGAAATTATCTATTTTATGTTGAAAAAATATCAGATTGATATCTTTCAAAGACAACACGATTTTCAGTAAAGACACTCAAAAATGCTGTCTGGGAAATTGACCCATATTCACCTTGGCCTTAGATATTAGAGCAGCGTATGTCATTCCTCATTTCAGTGTTTCGGAATGCAAAGTCATAACAACAGCCGTGGAGCGAGGCGCCGATTTTCCACCCGCCACTTTCTTTGGGTTTTTGTTCCCTGACGGAAGTTCAGCCCTCTTTTTATTTCTTCCCACCACAGTACTCCACGGCTCTTCCATAAGCTGTGGTGCGGAGGAAGGATGCGAAGATTGCATAGTCTGGTCACCTTTCTTTTTCTTTATCTTCTTCTTATTGCTCTCCTGGGCAACAGCGGCACTTAGGGCCTTTTGTCTGAGATAGAGTAGCGTTTGCCTTCGCATTTTTTCTATCTGCCGCAAGTGGTGGAGGAAGGCATGGCTCTGGTGGGAGCCTCTTCTCAAGCGCTTCAAGCCGTGCTGAAATCAGAGGGCTCACAGATCTCATTATGTGAGAGGTGATTTCCTCCATGTCAGGCGTATGATTTGCCGCCTGCAGAACTTTTCTCCTAGCTGAATAAGGTAGAGGTGGAAAATCTTCTCTTTTGTTTTCCTTCTCATTCGCGCGAGTAACAGCAATAAGTGGTGGCATCAGTGGCGCTGAAGGAACAGCCCTATTTGCCATATCAGACCGGAGGATTGCGACCTCCTTTCGAAGATCGGCCATCTCCTTGCTCAACCGCTGCTTTTCAGCACGGAGGAGCTCGTTCTCCTCCGATGTAGTTCGTCTGGACAGCTCATCCAACAGTGCTTTTACTGTGGAAGCAGCTTCTTTAAAGGCCTTCACATAGGTGCCTTTAAGATGTTTAGAGGTTGTCGCAACCTTGTTTATGGTCGCGACAGTCTCGTCCACCTGTTGGCAAACGGAAGCGTTGACTCTTCTGCTGGGTCTCTAGTAGATGATGAGGTAGCCTGCACCTTTCTTTTGGCCGCCTGCATTTCCCTGAGTATTGCTGTCAGCTCTAGGAGTTCTTGTTTTCCTCTTAGCTCCAGTTCCTCCTTTTGGAGCTTCAGGTGCTCACTCTTGGCCTTTGTCTGATCCAAAAATTTTCCTGTAGTGATTCGCTGACCTCTGCCTCTTTTGGAGGGTCCCCTAAGAGCTACCTCGACCGCACTTAGATCAGAGGAATCTGAAAGATTCCCTCCGTTTCGTCGTGCTCGTTCCTTCTGGAGCACGTCTCCCCATCCTCAGCCGCAAACAACGACTCAGTGTCAGACGAACGGCCCGACACCGCCAGATCCATTGCAACGGTTTTTTCGTTTTGTTGTTTTTTTTGTTTCCCCCTCAAACCCCTTTTTTGACATCTTTAAATGTGTTCCCACGAGTACGGGGGAAAGGGTGGTCCATCCGTGCGGTGCCTCTTGTACACGGATAAGGCTATATACAGTGGAGGTCACCCGGTATCCACAGGGTTTTAACGATTTTGCTATATTGGGTTTGGACTTTTCCTTGTCGCGGGCCGGCCAATTAAGGTAAGCCCTCCGCTCCCAGTCAGGATCGTTGAAGTTGCTGCCTGGGTTCACGGATACAGACGGATTGGCGCTCATTCCGTCCCTAGCAGTACTCTCGTACCGCTCGCCCTCTCTGCTCGTCCATAGCATCCTCTGATGAACAGAGATATGTATGGAGAGCCCTCTGCGCAGAATAGTCTAACCACAACAGTCCCATCCCGTACCAGTGTCAGATTATTCGCCATCGGACATCAAGATTTTCAGAGAAAAATTGTTATCCGACGCCCAGGGTGCACCGACTCAGACCCATTGCCCTTCCCCCCGAACGTATTAGCAATGGGCAGTGCGCTCTTGGAGGATACCTTAACCTAACCTAAGATAACCTAAAAAAGCCTAATCTAACCTAAGATAACCTAAACTTATCCTAAGTTCATGCAGGCGGCCCTTAACGTTTCGTAAATTTATAAATTGTAATATCGCGGGAGATTATAATTTCACTAGTGAAATTGTAATATGACCGTTTTCACAATTTTCCGGTGAAATGTGCCGTACTTATTCAACCATAAGTCAAGGCATGCAAATATAATAATAATATTTAGATAAAACATGTAAAATGACAAATTCAGTCTTTAAAATTAAGTGAGTAACATGTAATTTATAAATCAGTGCAAGTTAATTTAAAATAAATAATAAAATCATTATAAGAATTATTTGTTTAGCCTAAGTATATTCATTAAAATGCAAAGTACTGAGTTTATGTTTGTTTTAATTCTCTTTCTTTTTTTTTACCTTTTGAAACCTGGATGGCAGCGGCGAGCGGAGCGGGTCCGAGGCGCGGCGGCGCGGGGAGCGTTCAAATGCTTAGATTTTTATTGAATTATAACACGGGAAAAATAGAATATTTTGGAGGCAAAATATGTACAGTGCCGTTCAATAATGTAGTCATAGTTAAACCACTTGGCGCGTTGCAATAGGGACTATGTTTCTCTTAACATAGTTCAAACGATTTCTCACGCACACAAGCTTGTAGCCTTCTCTAAGAACATCATTTTGCTAAGCGACATCTCTTGGCTCCTCGGTGAAGTTTTTGTAGGATGCATTCATCCAACATTGTACTGTCCTTCACTCACCGCTGCTGTTGAGTCATATCAAACAATCGGTAATGTAAACATGACGTAGTGTATCTTTATTTTGTCGATTTTACTAGCGTTAAGTAGGGTCCAGTGGATAAGTACTGTCCTAGCAGGGTGAAGGTTTACGGTTCTATTCCCAGCCGAGTAATTTCTTTTTGTATTTTATTTTTGTTTATTAAAGCATTAGTTTATTAAAGCATTATTTTCACACATAATATTACATTATTATATCTCTGATAAAGTATTTGAATAAAACAAGTATGAAATTTTATTTCCTACTAACAAAATTACTTTTTTTTCTGCAACTTGATCACTTACAGTTTTATTAAGGTTATAGCTTAAGAATTCGTTTTCGTGAAGAAAAGAGTATTGAAGATATACCTTAACAAAAATTTAAATTCAACTTGCACTACAAAGTCAGTAGATACATACCTAGTTTATAATAACAAAAGAATAAGTTATAGATAAATATCACAATTTCACATATAACAATATTTAATTAGACTTGTTAAGCCTTAGAATCGATGAACTCCATTTATCTTCCGTATGAATGCATTATTTTTATGCTTTTGTACCATAGGCTGTGATTCATTGATAAGTCACGAGCGTCAACTGCGCGGCTGAGGTTACACGTTACCCTCATTTCGTAACGATTCACCCAACATTGCACAGTTCTCCACTAAAACCAAAATAACAAGATTAATATAATAAGGAACAAAAACTATGCACCACTAATAAAATGCATTAAAATAGTTAAGCTAAGCTTCAGATGACGTGTTTACGTTCTCAAAATAAATTAAAAATTTAAAAACAGTGTTAATATTAAGTAAACATTATGATACTCACAGTAAGACCAGTCTCATTAACAATTTGGGATATATTTTATCCTATATTGTGCAGCACAACAATACGCTGCCTCTCCTGCAAACTTATATGTATTTTCAACACATTTGCTCATAAAGTGGGTCTTATGTCATTGTTTTAAGGTTCATAATGATATGTTTTACCCAGGCCGTGAGTAATAAAAATAAAGCACTATACCGCCAGAAATACTTTCAGAGGCGCAACATGCAAGTGATAGTTTGTTGCCGTCAATATCAAAGAAAAGTTTTTATTTCTTTCTTTCCTCGCAAATGTGTTGAAAAACGTCGTATGACACGCGTGCGCACTGGATATTACATTCTCGGCTCCGTTGAGCCCTCGCCTTCGGCTCGGGCTCTAAACTCGCCTCTAATGTAATATCCAACTTAGCACACTTGTAGCATAATGTACTATTGTATGCATGTCGAAAAAAGAAATCACAGTAAACTGCCGATACGATAAGAACACACGAGCACCTTCGCTAATGATCTAGCAATGACAAACAGGTTGCTCATGAACACCGAACCGAATGAATCTAAACTAACTTCATTGCATAAAATTTTTGTAAAGTATGGTCTATGACTATAAAAATGTTTGAAAACCAAAACATATTTAACAAAACAGCGTAGCTATTAGGCGACAGTTGGGCTCGAAGCCGCGCCTCGCTACAGCAAGCAGACGGTGTTACCGCTGCGCCACCAAGGCTTATACTATGGGTCGTGAAATTATGCTTGTTATCAGAGCAACAAGCGTAGTGGGGTATGCGGTACACTGATTTGTGTCCATGTGTGAGTATACAAGCAGCCACAAGCGATTTGTTTTCTGCGTTTTGTATTGACTATGCCTCCATATATTTTGGGGTCCAACCCCCTCCACTGGGTTTTAAGAAATTCCCATACAAAAGAAGAATCGGTATTTTTTACCCACTAACAAAGATTTCCACGCAAAATCAAAACTATTGAAGCTGTAAGTTTGAAATTTTGCTTACATGATCTTCAAATATTGTGGGAGCTTACCTAAAAGAGATTACACGGAATTCCCATGGGAACGAATTGTAGGGCTACCGCTAGTTGATATGTACGTTTGGTGTTTCAGTCGCAGCCCCAATATCTTTTAAACTATTGTAGACAGCATTTTCAAATTTTCAGGAGATACGTATTATGAAAGTGAATATCGTAAAAAAAAATAAAAAAAATAAAAACTTAAAGCACAGTGGGGTCCCCATACGACAAACGTCAAAAATATCGCATTTTTTAACAAATTTTGTCACTGCTCTATTTCAAAAACTATATAATGCATATATTCCTAACTTAGTACACATTTAAAACACACCTTAAATTATTAAAAAAATATATGAAAAATAGTCAAGTGTGAGTCGGATTCAAGCTAACAATGTTTAAACAGAAACTCGAACGTGAACTGTTTTTGTGATATTTACCTATTTATTTGCCATAGAATTACTGTGATATTAGAATAAAACGTAGACATATACATCGAATGCACGTATTTTAAAATTTTTGAGTTATACTGTAAATAATAACAGTAATTCTACGACAAATAACCAGGTAAATGTGACAAAAATAGTTCGAGTGCGAGTTTCTGTTTAAATATCTTTAGCTGGAGTCCGACTCACTCTTTGTTTTTCGTTTTTTTTTTAAAATTAATGTAAAGTATTTTTTAAATGTGTACTAAGTTTGAAATTACATGGTTTTTGAAATAGAGCAGTAACAGAAAAGTTGTTAAAAAAATGCGATATTTTGAACGTTTGTCGTATGGGGACCCCACTGTGGTTTAGGTTTATAATTTTATTTATTATTTTTTACGATAGATACTATCATAATACGAATTTTCTGAAAATTTGGATACGCTTGTCTCTAATAGTTTGAAAGATAGAGGGCCGCGACTGAAACACCAAACTTAAATATCAACCAGCGTCTGCCCTAAAATTTGTTCCCATGGGAACTCCGTGTAATCTCTTTTAGGTAAGCTTCCACAATAATTTGAGAAGCTTACCTAAAAGCTTGCAAAATTTCAAACTTATAGCTTCATTAGTTTTGATTTTGATCGCCTAGTTTGTAAAATTTGCACTTTAAAAAATTTCCCCCTGCCCATATTTACTGGGAAGGGGAGGGGGTAGGACCCCTACATTTTGGTAGGACTCGGCAGATCCTCATTTCTATTGTCAAGATAAAGTTATAAACAAAGTTTCAATGATGTACATATTTTTCCACTAAACAGACATTTTAGTCTTACTTTACCCATGCTATTAGCGCGGGGAGCGGCGACGAACAAAGAAATATGTCGCCACGCCGAACGCACCGCCGGCCGCCGCCACTGTCATCGAGAATCACCACTACCACTGATGCTCTATCTACCCCATTAGAGATTGTGGGCGTGAGTGCATGTATGTGTGTGTGTGTAAGTCTCACGAAAAGACCATCGTGGTCGCAGTAGGTAGGTTAACATGTGTGGTGACTATTCATTAGTTTGTGAAACTTTAGTTAGTGGGTGATTCTCCCCATGTCACTGAACAACTATCCCCAAAGTTCCTGTTCCGGACTCCTTCATGCAGGTTTTTGACTAAGACTTGACAGATGACGAAACAAAAGACGATTCGACTGGACATTATTGAAGACAGACGCAATGATTTTGGGTAATTTTGCATTGAATTTATAAAAATAAACATTTGTTAAAGAAAATTGGCGCCTATCCTTTATTAGGACGCAACAGTTCCTATTATCATCTCTAAAAAATTTCGACGAGGCAATAAAGTTGTATGTTCTTTTGGAAAAGTTGTTAAATATAAGTACAATAGCTGCAGCTGTTGAGGCTTATGTTTTCTCTCTCTCTGGACTTGAAGGCCTGTGTGCTGCTAAAATACTCAAGTAACTAGGAACGGAACGTAACTGTGATGTAAACAAACCGTAGTCGCCCATTTTAAGAATTTAAAGAGTTTTTTACGTGATTTAAGCTTCGATCAACTATAAAAGACTAGATACACAGTTCCATACAAAATGAAATTAAATAGTGTCCGAACTACAATACGTACTTAGATAGTTGTATACCACTTCATGTATTATGAAAAAGTCCTACAGTGTCAAACATTTTAATCTAATTTAAATCTTAATCTACTATTATAAGGTCGAAAATAAAATCTGTTTAATTTGTAACATACCACTTTTGGTTTTGAAAAAAGGATAACGCAAGACAATTTTATGACACTCGCTGTCACGTAGAACATGGGAGGAGTGGAGTTGCCTTTGTTAATTTAAAAAATATTTTAGCTGGGTCGATTTCACATAAAAATATCTTCGTACAACTATAAAAAAAATTCAAAGTGCTACGAAATGGTGTGGTTTTTTTAACCCCTGATTGTGTTGTGTATGTGGGAGTATCATAGCTCTTAAACGGATGATGTTAATGGTGCAGTTTATTTTATTCAAAATCTTCTTCTTGAGCTGGATTTCAGATACCAATTTTATCGAAATTGGTTCAGCCGTTTTATGATTTTTTATGGTTTTTTATTATGAAAAAACTCACATTCATTTCGAACTAACCGACGATTAATATAAATTATAATTGATAGTCACAGCCGCCGCCATTCTTCTTAATTATTTCTTATCAACATAATATTCTATGCTTATTTTTTATGAAATATGAAATAACTTATAAAAAAGAAAATAACTGTGTCTTTCCCGACTATTATATTTTTTGCTTATTTAAAACTTAGTATAATTTGTTGAACAGGGTACCTACCACGATCGCTTAAAGCATTTCTGTTTAGGATCCAACTTTGAACTGCTTCGCAATTTAAAGTTTTTTAAAATAGTACCATGATGGCGTTGCTTTTGAACAGCTCGGTTGTCTATGGTCCATTTTAAATGTCTACATAAATTGTCGCTGGTCTGCCTTTGAATCGCAACAGCGCCAAAATTGAATCGCTTATAAGCCATCATGGTACGAATAAGCGTTGCAGACTTTTTTAGGTCCTAAATTCATGGTAAACCTCCAGGACTGACCTATTGAGATTTAAGAGAGGAAATTAGCTATGTAACTAAATATATATTTACAAGAAATCATTTATTTAAAAAAAAACAACTCAAAAAAAACATTTGTCTTCTTCGCTGTCATCATTTTTGTCCTGAAAAAAAATATATTTTATTTTATTCAATACAAAGAACTCCAAATCAAAAGTCATAAAAAGGTACATACTATTTGAGGTGCAGCTGTTTTATGTAACCTTTTGACTCTTTTTGTAGTGACATACAAGTCACTTTCTAAAAAATGCTTGGAGCAAATGACGCTACTTTGCGACGGCCTAAAAAAATCTTCACATCTTTGACGTGCGATTACGGATGTCCACTGTCCACATCGCACAGGATCGCTAGGAAAACTAAAAATCCAATTAAACTTTATGTTTGTAAACGTCATACACGTTATATTTTTTATTAATTCAATTTTATATGATTACATGTTTTGCCATAATACTTTTAATGTTATAGAAAACAAAGTAATATAAAATATACTCTTTTAACCTAAATTAAATAACAAAGCGTCTCTATTTGTTTCAGAACAGAGTCACTGCATAACCCCAACAAATGATGTTGAAATACAAAGGTATAGATTTGAAAGTTCGGCTGGTGTCTATTCAATTTAAAGGATTATACTCTCGCCGAATGTTATTAAATTAAACAAAAAAATGTTTTATAACCTTTTCTTGGCCAAATACCAAGATAATTTCAATTCACATATAATAATAACAAAACTACTTATTTAAAGAATGTCACTCCAATTCCTTTAATGTTCTGGAGGTGTGATTTTTAAAAAATTTCACTGCGCACTGCGGCATGGTTACTTTCGGAATGAACGAATGCTACTAAACGAAAAGACAACCCAAAACGTCAAGTGGGCGGTCATTTAGTGAGGAAACTTTTTTGTTGAGGATTGTGTATCTAGTTCTTTATAGTTGATCGAAGGATTTTAGTCACCAAAAGTGAGCACTTATGAAGACCATCATTTCCACCACAACATGTATTGAAGATAATACTATATAACCACTGTGCTGGATAATTATCACCAAAGGTATAGATACATTTTCGGTTATTTATAGAATTTTGAATCTAATTGAAATTAAACAAGAAAATCAAAGACGAATCACAACACGATTAACCCTCAATCTTATCAGCTGTATCCAACCACGATCAGCTGATTGGTCATTATCAACTTTGACAGATTTAGTGTTGCAACATTAAGGATGCGTCCGCTTATCATCATTTTATTCCTGGTACTGTATTGTAAAATGTAGTTGCACTTTGTTATTTCTTTTATTTTAATTAAGAACGTTAAAACATTTTTTTTCTTTTTACTTACCTTTGTTTTACAGTTGGCGTACCTACCTACAATGTATGTAATTTAATTATAAGAAGAGTGGTGTTACCCGACACAGGCGATGAGCTTAATGGGTGGCACCTGTTACTAGTTTTTAAGAACCCATTGTAGAGGAAATAAATATTATTTATTTATTTATTTATCATGGTTATAAGATTGATGTTAATCGTGTTGTGATTCGTCTTTGATTTTCTTGTTTAATTTCAATTAGATTCAAAATTCTATAAATAACCGTAAAAGTATCTATACCTTTGGTGATAATTATCCAGTAAAGTGGTTACATAGTATTATCTTCAATATATGTTGTGGTGGAAATGATGGTCTTGCAAAGTTGAACGGTTGATGTAGATGTTTATGCAAAAATTTAAACGGAGTTGTTAGTATTTATACGCACAAACCCGCGTCAGCTTAGAGCAGAGAGCTTATATCATTCTACGTGATGCTATGCAGCAAGACTCGGATGTGGAAAACGTTGAACGCTTGATAATTTTTCCCTCCACGTTCACCGGTGGACCGCGTTACATGCACGAGCGGACTCAAGACGCATTCTGTTACGTGCGGAAGTACGGAGGAGCCGATCTCTTCATAACATTCACAACTAACCCAAAATGGCCAGAAATAACATCCATGCTTTTACCTAGCCCCTGACAGGCACGACTTGATTGCTCGAGTTTTTTATCTTAAACAGAAGCGCTTGATCGAGCTTCTAACAAAATCCAATATATTGGTAGAGTTCGGCGCTTTATATACTCGAGTGAGTGGCAAAATCGTGGCTTACCACACTCTTACAGCTTTTTGTGGCTTGAAGATAAGATCAGGCCCAACGATATGGAACAAATCATCAGAGCAGAACTCCCGGACCCAGATGATGACCCACGTCTGCACAATATTATTAAAACCCACATGATTCACGGACCCTGTGGTATTGTGAATCCAAATTCACCTGAGAATTGCAGGATAGGTTGCAATTCTCTCTGCGAATGTCTTGAAGCATTCTATCCACATCCTCTACCGCCTTCTTATGTGCCATAGTGCATTCAAGATCCCAATAGATCTAGACAGTAGTTTAACTCTTTTATGCGGTCTTTTATGCACTATGGCACATAAAAAGGCGGTAGAGGATGTGGATAGAATGCTTTTTGGGTTAGTTGTGAATGTTACGACACAACTTCTCCCATAGTTGCAATGGGTTTGACAGTCCACAAAACATCATCATCACTGCAAACAAATGTCGCAGACGACTTGGGCTGTCACTAACAACTTCTTCTTCTATCGTGTTGATAGCAAATCACATCTCTGCCTCTGCCAGAGTGTCGCCCCAATTCTGGTCGTCATATAACAGGTTCATTGCCCTGCAGGCAGCGTGGAACGTTAAATGCTCAACCCCATCGACTGTCTTGAGGTAGGCAAACGATGTAGTGCCACGGACAATGTGAAGAAGTAATCTTAGGTAGTAACATTCACCGTTAGTCGGATGAATCGTGTACACCCTCCCTAAAGCTAGCTCCTTGTAAACACCCGGTACTCCTTCCACCGGCTGACCTCGTCATCGTCGATTAAATACAGCGACATTTGTTTGCAGTGATGTTGATGTTTTGTGGACTGTCAAACCCATTGCAACTGTGGGAGAAGTTTCGAAACCACTTCTCTGAAGACGTTCTTCGTGCTCTCAGTAAAATGAAATGGATATTGTCGAATCTGATGAATGGGTTATAAATCGTAGCCTCACTCTGCTACAAGATGTTGTCATTTCGATTGGTGGCGATACACTGGACCGTTACGGTTTACCCGTACCACAGCAAATCCCAGACCAGCCACGTATCACGTGTAGACTAGGTTTTTGAAATGATCTCTGCATGATTGGGTTTGCGGAATGCGCATGATTGTTCTAATGGATCTCTTTTGTAAAATAAATGCTCTAGTTATGTTTTTCTTGTAGCTATTTCCCCACAGCTGTATACTACGAGTATATCTGAGCTTTGACTCTACTAATGCAAAGTAAACCATTTTTAAATGCTTCAATCTGACTTCATCTCTTAAACTCCTAAGCGCATAGCAAGCTGAACTTATAGTGCTCTCTACACTATCTAGTTCTTTACTCCATTTTAATTGTGTGTCAATATAAACTCCAAAAAATTTGGTGGCATCAATTATTTTATTATTAATTTTGACTTCCAGGGTATCTTTGTTTCGAGCAGTACTTTTAAACAACATAATGTTTGTTTTGTCAGAATTAATTTTTAACCCATTTATTTTGAACACGTTAATGACTTGGTTATCTTATCCGTGAGAAGATCCAAATCTTTATCAGCTACAATAGCGTTTGTGTCGTCCGCAAACATCACTATTCTAAGTTCGTCCCCAAAACTAAAACGGATGTAGTCAGCTAGATCGTTAGTAAAAAAACAAAATTGGGCCCAATACAGAGCCTTGAGGTACTCCAGCTTTAACATCTCTAACTTTGGATTTTACTATATTTTCCTGTCCGTTTTCATCAAATTCTATAATTTCTACATACATTCTTCTATTTTCGAAGTAAGATCTAAAAAGCTTTAGTGCCTTACCTCTTATGCCATAATACTCAAGTTTATGAATGAGTACTCCGTGGCTACAGTTCAAATGCGGCACTAAGATACAGAAATATGCCAGCAGTTCTTAATTTATTGTTCAAATTCGATACCACGTCAGTGATCAAGGCGTTAACGTATCTGTGGTACCAACGTTCTTCTGATACCTGTATTGTTTTGAGTTCAGTACACCATTTCTGTTTAAATGTGCCATTAACCGTATTTTAAGAATTAAAAAAAAAAAATGATAGTATAGGTAGCAGCAAAATGGGCCTATAGTTTTTGGGTCCGTTTTTACTCCTTTTTTAAAAACTGGAATTATTTTGGCAAGCTTAAATTGATCCGGAAATATGCCTTCTTCTATGCATTTGTTGCAAAAAGAAGCTAGTGGTCTAAATCTAGTAAATCTAAGTTCTTCTTGATAATTGTTACAGGCATTTTATCATATCCGCTTGAATTTTTAGATTCCATACTGTTTATTATTTTAGTTACTTCTTTGGGAGAAGTGAGTCTGAGGGATATTAAATTATCCGGAACCCTTTTTGAGCAACATTTTAAATTCGCTAAAGCCTCCCCTGTGAATTTAGATTCAGCTATTGGTACAACATTAAATTGTTCAGCAAATATATTACAGATATCTAAAGAATTATCTGTTACCTTAATGTTCACTTTCAAAGTAATTTTTCGTTTAAATTTGAAAATTCCTTTATTTTAATGATTGTTTACTACTTGTCAAATTTTCTTTGAGTTAATATTATCATCTCCTAGACTTGACTGAATAGCTATTCTTTTCGCTGTTCTCAGTGTTTTTCTGTAGATTTTAATATATTCTTTCCGGTACGATTGTATGCTAAGGTCATTTGTGTTTTTATTACATGTGTTTAGGAATCTCTTCATTTTACTTGTTGTTTTAACTCCTCTCGTAATCCATTTCATGCTTTTAGTTTTGTTTTGTTTAATTTGCTTCCTTTTTTTTCGAAACTTGTACGGAATATTTTCATGAATTGTTTAAGAAATGTATTTATACTCATTTCCTTCCAGTCATTCCCGTTGATTCTCTCTCTAAATTTTTCCGTGTTATTCTTGTTGAACAATCTTACTTCTTTTTACACAGACTCAGAGTTGCCTCTTCTATTTTAAAAATTCTTCTGAGATATTTTACAGCCTATAGCAGCATGACCATCACCTAGGCCATTATGATCCACATAAGTATTAAGTACATCCTCATCAGGAATATTCGTCAAGAAATTATCGATACAGGACGATGAGTCATTGCGCACAAAAGTAGCTTGATTTATCAAGGGTCTAAAGTTATAGCAAGCAAGTAAATTTAAGTAATCTTTTTTTTTCATGCTGTCTGACAATAAATCTATATTAAAGTCTCCGCAGATAAGAGACTTTTTATCAAATAGGAACTCTAGGAGTTTTGCCAACTTTTCCATAAAATAATTAAAATTACTGTCTTTAGGATTTCTGTAAATACATGAGGTTGGTCTCTATGTCTTTGACTGCACAAATGTCAAAGCATTAAATTTTGTACATTTTATTAATTGAAGGAATCTCTTCCGTTTCTCTTCCACATCTTGCTAATATAAGTGGGCCCCCTTTTTTCTTGTTTACTCTGGAGTTATATGACACTAACTCAAAGTTGCATAGTCTGAATAATGGAGCTGAGATTTTCGTTAAGAAATGTTCACATATATACACGTAATGAAAGCTGTTCCCGTCACTCTCTAAACAAAGTTCTTATTCTGTTTTTTTATTAGTGACACCACAGACATTTTGATGGAAGATGACAAGGTTTGTGTATTTTACACGCGCCGCCGTTGTAGAGTCCTCTTGGATCCCTGGATGGATAACTTTTTTTTATATCAATAAATTCGTTACTCTGAGATTCGAAAAAAACCATTAGTACAACCATACCCATAAACTTCCACAGATTTTAATGACGCGTTCCAATCAGTGACTTTAGTAATTAGACTCCTCAGATCCTCCAAAACTACACCCATGCCGTAATTATTGACAGTACCCCAACGCCTATTAAACATTGAGACATCGTAATGGAGGTGAAGATTAGAGTCTAGAACACAAGCGTATTTGTGTCTGAGTGCATCATTGGATAACATTATATTGAAGCTTTCTATTCTACCATTGAATAAATTTGAGTTAGCTTTACATTTATAAGTAGGTAGGCAGATAATTATATTTGTAAAGTTTATCTTTTTGAAAGTCTGTCTCACGCATATGTTCTATAATATGATTATAAGAATTTGTAGTTTTAAAATCTTCCTCACCGATCATAATGTCACAAAAATCCTTCATAGTGAACCCAGAAAGTTTTTTTTCTAAGCCCTTTATTAGATTGAGAGTGTCAGTTCCCGATGCTTAATGGTGGCACAAATTGTAGTTATTATGTGAGTTAAGCTTATTTTCTGCAATTGACAATATTTTATTATTTTTGTTCGAACTAAGTATGCAAATTTTTGGTTTCAAAGGCTTCATTTCTTTTCTTGTTGAGTTAGTTCCTTTTTTAGTGTCCTTTGTACTTGTAGTGTCTTTTACTGCGTCTTTATTTTTTATTTTGTTGTTTTTGTTTGAAATCTTACACTTTTCAAGGGTTCTGGATTCTTTTTTTTTGTTGGGTCGATAGAATGACTCTTTTAGCGTCTTTTGACTTGTCTTTCTCACTCTGTTCTTTACCAAAATATGTGTCAAGTACATGCGAGCTCTCATCTTTACTGCAAGTGGCATTTTCAGGTCCCATTAAAGCAGAATCCAAACCGACTCTTAAGGCACTTGTATTTTTGTGTTATTTTTGTCGCCTTGAAGCAATTGAAACATTTTTTCGTTGGTCTGGTGATTTCATTGCCTCCATGTACCTATAGAGTTTTACAACGCTTATTTTCTTGTTTCAAGCATCTAATAGTGTGTAGTAGCAAAAAGTTTTGTTCGACTAAATTTGTTATTTCCTGGTCTGCACTCTGAAGCTTTTGATTTAATTCGAGTATATCTGATTCTAACTCATGAATCTTTAGTTCGTTCAATTTTATGGAGACATCTGGCAAACTGAAACTGCGATGAGATGTTTCGGATATCAGTTGTGTCTCATTAGAACCGCAGTCATCTGATAGAGATTTACCGATTTTTCTTCTTCTATTGGTTACATTATGATCGCCGTCATCATGAAATTCCAACCCAGAACAGTTTCCAGACAATTGATATTTATTGTTTAACTCCGGTGCAAGAGATGATAAAATGCATTTTTCGGTTAGATTTGGTTGTGTCGTTAATGTTTCATCTGAATCCGCTTCTATACTGTGATCCCCAAAGAGAGATGGCAAACTGATCATTGATTTTTCTGTGCTCTTCAATGAAATTGCATCAGTAGAATTGTTCACTGAAGTTCCAGGCAAAGTATGCACTTTGTTCGTTTTTTGGCGATCTTCCAATAGTACAGTTCTGCCGTGTTACGCACAACTCATGTATCTTTTTATAGGTCGATTTGAGAAAATCGAGTTGAAAGTTTTAAACATATTTTCCTATTTTAAAGTTACAATTTTCATGAATATGGATATATTTCTATGTATATGAGGTCAAAAATAACAGAAGTAATTAACAAGCATAATTTTTTTTTCGGATCTATTGTAGTTTTCAAATTATTTACAAAAACTGAGTTGGGCATAACCACCGTTCCATACAATCGTGGTTTTGCGTCTGACTGCAACTAGAGTTACACGAGTTGTGCATGACCACGAGACATTTTGAAAGACGAAACCTATCTCATGCAGGTATACTTACCGGAGATGACCGTTACCTGTAGTTATTGGATTAGATAATTTTATTGTAATTGTTATAAATGGCATCAAACCAGAAAAGAATTAACACTTTTTCTGCATCATTTCTTTAATGTAATTTTTAAAGTATCCTAAGGTTAGGATACTTTAAAAATTATTAAAAAATTAAAACTGGTTCTCAAACTTTGATTTTTTTATGTGGTATGGACAATTGGACATACCTATTATTTATGTTGGATATTCGCATGGTTAGAAAAATAACGAATATTTTTTTTGGTTATAAGTTAAGCAAACATTTAATCGACAAAATATTAGATGAGATTCTAAAAAAATATTTCAATAAAATTATAAAGACGATAGTAAATTATTACGAGTTTTAGAATCTCAAAAACAAAAAAGTCTTAGGTTTTACTTTGATCACAATGGGCTATGTGCAAGATTTTTAAAATAATTTGATTTTTTTATTTTAAGCAGGCTTAAGGTCCCATATTCAAATAAAAAATATATCAAATAATTTTGATCATAGATATAAAAATAATTAATTTTTAAAATTTTGGTAACGATTTGTTGCTTATTACAGCATTCTACAGATTAACTCCTTTGCCAAAGTAAAAAAAAAAAACGATTGACAGTTGGTTGACATATAACCTATACCGTTGCGTTTTTGAGTTTAAGTTCAACATTTAAGTTTCAATCACAGATTAACTAGAGATACGTTTCAATGTACTTACGTTTAAATGATCCTCACAGCAAAAAAGTGGACGTTTGGGACAATTCCTGTCAACCATTTTACACCAACTTTCTTTCAATTCCTTTAGAATGGTAACAAACGTCAAATCTGGTGAGTTAATGTCAGTGTTTGAACAAAGAGGTATAAAACATTTTTTGGTTCTCTCCACCGCTGTAACTCGTCAGATGCCATGTTGAGTAGCAAAGCCTGCTGCGCTGTCGTTATTAGTGTTATTCCACAAATCCGAAGAGTATTAATCACTATCGTTGAAGCAGTTCTCGGAGTCCGGTATGAATAAGGTGTAGTCGTAAGAAAATCAGTCAAAATCTAGCACTACAAGTCCGTGCAAAGTTAAATCGTAATCCGGTATGCGGTAGCAGTAAAAGACTTCAGAAAAAATTAACCAGAAGCAAAAATAAAACTCAAAAAATAAACAACCAAATACAAAATGAAATAGGTTATGTTTTTTTTTATTGACATGACAGCTTGGCAAAGACACGATTGTATAATGCCGTATTTATGATTAGTTTACCCTACTGAGAAACTTTTAATTATTATATTTTTATTTCAAAAGATAGATTTTTTATATATTTTTTTTTAGGAAACGGGACCTTATTCCTTTATGTTAAATAAAAAATTAAACGAAATTAAAAATATTTTTAAAATGTCGTACATAGCCCATTACGTAAAAATAGTATTAATTCTAAAAAACCACTTGCTGAACATCATCATCAAATCAGTATAATCATGCGATGTACTATCCAGATCGAAGGAATCTTTATTTACGTGAAGATCTTAAAAAAAAATTTTTTTCTAAGAAGAGGTTCGCTCTTGACCACAATTTAGCTCAGGAGCGAAGATGTAGTCGAGGATGTACGAGCTTACCCAGAAGATGAGTATTCACTTGAACTTTATTAAAGAGAGTCGGGTTGTATGAGCCTGGAAATTCAGACGCAGGCAGAGAATTCCATTCCTTAGCGGTACGCAATATAAAAAATCAAGAGAAGCGCTCAGTACGGATTCGAGGAATCTCGACAAGGTAAATGGTACCCCGCGGTGCGTCTGAACTTCCGAAAAAAAAGGGGCAGGTGGAATGAGCTCGTGCAGCTCATGAGCACACTCCCAAAAGTAAATCTTGTAGAAAACACATAGGCAAGCTACTTTGTGTCTATGAGCTAATCTTCGGAGTTAGTTTTTTACTAGCTTTCTGTCACCAATGGGCCCCCTGGCTCTATGGTCCACCGAATCCAGAGTGGCTAATTGATGTTTGGCCGAACCATCCTAAAGGTGGCTGCAATATTCTATGCGTGCCTTATAAGGGGTATTGACCTTACTGAGGATGCCCAGCTTTTTGGCCGCAGTTTTGAGATTTTGGGCTGAAATTCGATGGAGGTGGCAAACCTCCATGCCGAGGAGTTCAAGCTCATCAGTGACCGGTACAGATGTACTCCGCAAAGTTGGAGTCAGGTTAAAAGGACTCCGTTTTGCGGATAATAGACACGCTTGTGTTTTGGTGGCGTTAAAACTAACCTTTTTTTTTTATAAGATGGGTTAACTCTTGACCTCAATCTTGACCATAAGGTCAAAGATGAGGTCGACGATGGAGCGAGTTAACCCAGAAAATGCCTATAAAGGCATATTAAAGTCTCCTTATTGGGAGACGAGACCTAAGCCTAAGGTTGAGTTTACTCGCTCTATCATTGTTCCTCTCATTTCGAACTTCATCCCCACTGGCTCTTGCACTAGTCAGATATCTCTTCATGACTGTACCTGTCATCTGCGTACGCAACAACTCCAGGAACAAGCAGCATGTCGTTAGTGTGCTGCAGGAAAGAGCCGCAGTCCTTTCTCGAACCTCTGAAGAACTCCGGCATCAATAACCGTGAGGTTATTGGTCAAATGAGCAGCCATCTATGATCACTCGGAACAACCGATTGCTCAGGAAGTCAGCTATCCAACTACAAGAGTTGTCAGGGACGCCATACGCAGGAAGCTTGCTTAGCAGGCTTGCGTGCTAAACCCTGTCAAATGCCTTCGAGATGTTGAGTGACACTGCGAGAGCTTCGCCGTGTGTCTCGATGGTTTTAACTTGAGGTTTTAAAAACGACCAATTAGTAGTTGGTAAAAAATACTCAAACTTAATTCAAATATGGCTCTAAGGACGTTGACATGCAAGAAACTGCCATCGAACAAAATTTGAAATGACTTATCGAAGAGTTTAGGTATTGCAGCCTTTGAAAGGGTAATACCAAGGCTCTTGAGGTGGAATTGACAGTAATTGGTATTGCTTAAATTAAACAATAGTTTCGTGGATTAAAAAATATTTACTGTTAATTCCAAAACGGGTACTTAATCCTTTGAATCTGAATCTAAGATCTAAAGTTCTGAAATTGCTGCTGGGCTTACAGTTTTCCAAAAAAGAAATTTTAAGTGTGTGCGTGTGTGTATTAACTAATAGTTCATCCTAACCTAAAATGAATGGGGGTTCAGGTATCTTGAAGGTTTGAGAACCAGTTAGATAAAAATAATTATATGAAAAGTATAAATCTGTGTACATCCCGGTGCATGAAAGGGGGCAGTGGATCCATTAATTTGATAAACTATGGATAAAAATAATTAACTGGTTGTGCCCACTTTGCGACGTTAGTGTGACCACGATGGGTTTCTGGCTTCTTTGTTTTATTTTTCCTATGATTGGTCGACTGCACAACTCAGTTAACTCGTGTTAGCGGAGATAGGCTGACGCAAAGAATAATTGTTTGGCCAAAACTCGAACAAATACATCTCATGTAACTCGAGTTGCATGAGTTTGGTGCGACTGGCGCTAAAATTTGTCGAGTTACATGAGTTTGACAATTTCATTTTCTTAGCAAAACCACAGTTTTTTTCCAAGTTTTTGATATTACCATATAGAAAGTGTTAAAAAAATGCTATTTGCAATGGTTAAGCGTAACTCATGTAACTCGAGATAACTGAGATACGCGTAACACGGCAGAGTTGCACTACTGTCTAAATTAATAACTGTTTCACATTTCTGCTTGTTTGTGGTTGGTGTACTAGTATTAATCTTATTTTTATTTCTTAAGCATTGAGTACATGTCCAATTCTGTTTGTTTTTCAGAATACAAAAAAGCTTTTCCGTATTTGTGCACGGTAAACAGCAGGAATTTTTGCATGACAGGCATACAAGGAATTTTTGTTTTCGACTGATGCTTTCATTACATTTAATACAAACATTGTTTAATTTTCCTTTATTAAGTTTCTGTTTTGAGGACATTGTTATGTTGGAGGTGCTTTTTTATTAAAATAGGTTTTTCGAAAATGAAAATTCATTTATGACATACCTCATAAATTTTTTGTACAGGGTACTTTTCCTAACAAACTAAAACTGTCTGTGGTGAAACCCTTGTATAAGAAACATGATAAATTAGACTTAAATAATTATCGTCCAATTACCTTAGTGCCGGTCTTTTCTAAAATATTTGAAAGTGTTACGTTTGTCAGGTAACTCTTTCAAATATAATATAAGTGATTTTCTTGAAAAACACAATATTATTGTTCCAGATCAGAATGGTTTTCGGAAAAATACTGCCTTGGCATGTTACACATTAGTCAAAAATGTTGTAGATAAAATTCACAACAATTTCACAGTATTTTTTGATATGACCAAGGCATTTAATTATGTTGATCACGGAATACTACTGAGCAAATACCAAAAATACGGAATTAGAGGTCCGATACTCGCTTGGTTGGAAAGTTATCTTTATGAAAGGCAGCAGTGTATAGAAATAAGTAAACTGAATAAATTAAACGAGGTTACACCCCTCAGGTCTTCGTTCAAGCACAACAAATCTGGTGTACCTCAGGGTAGTATATTGGGCCTCTCTTATTCCTCATCTACATTAATGCCATGCCCAGTGTCACTGATTATAAGACTATTTTGTATGCGGATGACATCTCAGTAATTATTCCTCATACCGATAGAAAAATTAACTATGACATAATAATAAATAATGCGATTTCATTAAGGCTGGTTAAATAAAAATAATCTACATGTAAATATTGACAAAACTAATTTTATAAAATTTTCTAACAATAAGATAATACGTAAAGATCTACATGTTGTATATATCGGACATCATATCTTTGAAACAGGCAACACAAAGTTTATGGGAATCCAGTTCGATAAATGTTTAAATTTATCGAACATTAAATTATGCTCCAAATTGGAAAAATTGTATTCGCACTTGAGTCGAGTGGCTAGCGAAAAAACTGCGCTTACTGCGCAACAGTACAGACATAAAAGATGTCTTTATTGTAAGTACAAAAAAAGTGCATCAGGGCAATATGCGGCGCCGCGCCACTTGATTCCTGTCGACCTCTTATTAAAAGGTTAAATGTACTTACATTAACTTCTTTGTACATTCTCGAAGTAGGAAATTTTGTTAAGAAACATAAAGACCTTACAGTAAACCTTTTAATAATCCAAGATTGCGTGCAAGGGACCCACAAGCTTTGCTGATACCACTATGCAGAACAACGCTCTGCGAAAAAACTGTCACATTATGAATATAAGGATTTATAATCAAATACCGTTAGATATAAGGGAATTTCCGGAGACGTATTTCAGTGTTAGGTTAAGGAAATGGTTGAGCGAAACAAACCTACGCTACGCCACTGACCGGAAGTCAACATTTTTCTTACTTCTTTTGGGTGTGAAATCCACATGACTTCAGCTTCCTACCTTCGTTAACTTGTAGGTATAGTCAAGTAGGTAAGTGGCGAACTTGACTTACCCTGTTGAGAGAGTTTTTAAACCGCCAAATAGCGTCCGATTGAGTTAAACGAAGTAGTCAATCGACAACAGCCAGGGCCGAAATGCTAGTGATGAATAGCCACTCTTTTGACTCATCAGGTTCATTACCCTTGTACACGTTGCTTGACCTCACTGATCGGTTCAGAGCGCCACTGGGCTAAACGAGCGCTACTGTGACTCCAAGCTATCTACATTAATCCGACTATGTGTTTTATAGTACGGAGGGCCGCAACTCAGGCTACCACACGCGTGCACTCTGTTCTGTTGTGATAAGAGCGGTTTTACAATGAAAATGGAGTAACCTGATGCGCTGGCCACTGTACATTGTTATTTTAGGGGTGAAAGTAAGTTATTTAAGTCCCGAGATGGGGTTTGGCAGCCGAGCGTACCGAGCGACCGAGCGTGGGGTTTACCCGAGGTAAACACTGTGCTTTTCATTACGAATACAAGGAAAGTAAAAAAAAAACATGAATAAGCTGAACTCATTGTATTTAATACAAATACAAATTCGTTTTTTTTATTTGGTGTATGTTACTGAATAAAAATTTATTCTATTCTATATTCTATTCTAAATCTCTGCTATATGCGGAAGTATAAACAAAACTCTACAACTGGAAAAAACAAATGAAGATGGGATTGCCACTTTCTTGCCTATTTTGTTTCTTTTTCGGTGGCCGGCCACTATTCAACCATTATTTTGCATTTTCATAATTGAAATAATTTTCCACGTTAAAAACTTCACCGACTTCAATCCCAACAACAGTTCGCACAAAGTAGATAACTAGTATTTTTTGCAGTCTACAATGCTTATTAGCAGATAACCACAAACGAAAATGTCACTAATTTATTTAGATCGTCCACTCACCACCAGTGGGAAAGTCCAGTGAGTGGACGGGTCGGGACTCGTATTTTTTGTTTTTGTTGATTTTTTAAAAGCGCTGAATCATTTTCGATAAAATTGTATGGGACCACCTCTGGAGTATACTCGAACAAAAAAGAATTTTGAATATCGGTCCATAATTGGAGGAGTAAACGGTGAAAATACATTTAAAAAAAGACAATACATACAGTCGAACATAGAACCTCCTCCTTTTTTAAAGTCGGTAAAAATTGTAAATATTTTGCCTAAATATATGTTATTTCAAAGAAATAGCTAAAACTACATTTTAATAAAGTCATTTTAAAAAATGTATTCTCTAATGAATACTTAACTTTTGTTATTTCAATTTTACATCGCGCTGTAATTGAGTGGCTGTATAGAAAGTTAGAACAAGGTTTTTAAATAATTTGACAGTTGTCAGTTGAAAACGATTCTCCCTGGGGTTGAAAGTATTACTTTCAACTCGCTCCTCAGGCAACTTCAGACCTACTTTTCGAGCATGATAATGAAAAAGTATTTTCATATTACGTAGGCATGAAACTTGCAATGGGCTGAATACCTATTTTTTTTAACAAATGTGTTATTATACCTATAGTTTAAAGTTTTTGTATAGTTTTATAATGAGTAGAATGTTAATAAGATCGTGTTTGTGTAGCATTTGACGTCAGACAAACGACGGACTCCTTTATTGTAATTTTTTTCATTACACTAGTTTACTTTCAATAGTTGATGAGCCATGAAGAGTTCATATAATCGGGTTTCATACTGATATTAAAAAAATATATGAATTGACATAATAATTAAAGACTTCGTTCCCGGGTGAACTTTTCCGGTGGATTTCTATTTTTTAGTAGTATAAACCTGCTCGTGACAATTAGAAACACAACAAAAAAAGAATCATCCAAATCGGTCGAGCCGGTTTTGAGTTTTATCGAGATTAACGAACAGCAATTGATTTTTATATAGGTATATTTTATTTATTATAAATAAGATAACGAATAAAGAAATTCTTGACCAAAATTTAATATTTTAACCCGTTAGAAAAAAACAAGATTTTTTGAAAAGAGAAAAAGTCGATTACCTTAAAATATTGGAATTTATGCCTCGGGTTGCAAACCCAGGAAGCGTTGATTCCAGATTTTAAAAAGAGCACGCCTCGGAGTTTCTTGTCTATTCTTCCCGAGGAAAGACTGCACCTTTACGAATAGGTGCAAAGTTAAAAGAATGACTGAGGGTACCTTTAAATTGTTGAAAGTTCTAGAATTAACTTTGAGTATGTAGTATTTGTTTAAGAATTAATTATATAAATCCTTGTACTTCACTACTTTGACTTATTTAATGTAAAATCCTTCATTTTTTACATTTACATCTACTACACTTATAATCTAAAGAGGAAACATTTGTGTGTTTGTAACGAATAAATTCAAAACTACTGGACCGATTTTAAAATTTCTTTTATAGTTAGAATGCTATGTTAACCCGGAGTAACTTTTTTTAACAACCCATTTACATCCACACGGAGGGCCACAGGCCTCCCTTCGAAACACGAAGGGGATATAGGCCATAGTCCACGCTGGCACAATGCGTGTTGGTGGACCGCGCGCCAAGCGAAAACTAATTTTCTCAGACGTGCAGGTTTCATCACGACGTTTTCCTTCACCGCTTAGCAAGTGATAATTAATGAAATTTTTTTACCAACTGGGCTATCACCGAGGCTACATAAAGTTCCGGGCGGAACCCCTACTAATATTATAAGTAAAAGTAACTCTGTCTGTCTGTTACGCTTTCATGCCTAAACTAAAGAACCGATTTTGATGAAATTTGGTACAGAGATAGATTAGACTTATAAGCTACATTTTATCTCACAGCTGGGCACGATATAACCTGTAGTCCACGCGGGCAGAGCTGCGAGCGGAAAGCTGGTATAAAATAAAGCTATTTTGACTTGTCCCCACCACTTCACCGAACCCGTCATCCAAAATTAAACAGGTACTAAAAACGTGATACGTTTCCAAGGTTAGCTAAACATTTAATACTAACAAAATAATTGAAATACACCTGCTGAGCAAACAGATTTTTCACCAAAACACGTTACTATTGATGAAGGTTGTACATTTAAAATTTAAAGACAGACTATAATTTACATAATAAAACGTTGATTAATAAGTAAGTAATTATAATTATTAATCATCGATTCGCGCTTAAAAACAGATATAGCAGATGTGGGCCAAAAGAATAGAACTGAGCTGAGCACATGAGCCGGTTAAAAAACAAAATATAAAGAAAGTATTACTAAATGTGCTATGTACATGTGGTATGCAGACCTTCATGGAGGATCTGGCATAACGCAACTCCTTTCCCAATCGGTCATTTCGAAGAAGATTATTCCAAAATCATTTAAAAGATTTGAAATGGTGTTCGATGTCAATATTCGAAATGGTCTTCCGGCATTCTTAGGAGAGAGCTCGCGGATTAAATTCATGTATGCGATCATAGGCGAGCAAATGACACTTTTTCAGGCGTTATAAATAAAGTGATTCGTATGTGGTTAATTATACAAGTGTAATAAAACGGAATTGTATGGAAGTGCCAGTATATCATTCCTAAATATACACCTCACAGAAGAGATACGTCTTTTACTCATTGCCCCCAGTAGAGGTGTTATAGTACCTACTTTTTATTTTATTTTATTAATAATGGGTTTGCTCTTGACCATAATCTAGCTGAAGGGCGAAGATGCGGTCAAGGATGTAGCAAGCTCATCCAGAAGAAGCCTATTCACTCGAACTTTAAAGAGTTTATATGAACTCGGAAATACAGATGCAGGCAGGGAATTCCATTCCTGGGCAGTACTCAATATGAAAGATGATGAAAAGCATCGATGGGTACCATCCCGATCTTTCCACAAGATTATCCCTATCTTTCAATAAGATAGGGATAGTACCCAGCGGTGTGCCTGGACGTCCGATAGAAGAAAGGGGCAGGCGGAATGACCTCATGCAGTTCCTGAGTACACTCCCCGAAGTACATCTTATAAAAAACACATAGGCAAGCTACTTTTCGTCTATGAGCTAAGCTTTGGAATTTATTTTTTACTGGTTTCCTTTCACCGATGAGTCTCCTGGCTCTGCGGTCCGCCAAATCCAGTACTGATACGTTTGAAGTCGTGTTTGAACTCTGCCTGCCCCGACCCCTTATATAATAGCGATGTATAAATGAAAGTAATGGGAGGTTTTCTTTTTGGGTATTAAAAAAAAAAGTATTTCCCCAGAGCTCTCTAGATGGCGCTGAAATGACTCCGTTACTAGGTGCCAAAGCCAAAAGGCTTGGAGAAAAGCATTGTATCAAATATTCTGAGTTTGTTTTGGCTTTCCAATCATCCTAGTTTTCTCGCGCTTTGTTATAATTCAGTTTTGTTTTTTCGTTGTTTTCGTAAAATCGTCTAAATACGTATGGTAGACGTGATATTGATGTGATATGACTATAACGTTTCGTTTTATGATCTCAAAATTACGGTCAAGTGAATTAATCAAAAATAATTTAACGTTCCGTTCCTTGCAGTAACGTACATAGTTTAGCGCCATCTATCCAGCGACTGGGGAAAAATTTAAAAAAAATAAAAAGAAAATCCCTCATTACGGTATCTGGCTAATATGGCTTGAAAACAATAATAATAATAAATAAATAAATGACGTTTAATTAGTATCTATCTATGGAGGGGACGCCCGTCAGGCACAGGCAGGTGATTGGGACCATTTCACCCAGTTCCCCACGTTTAATTAGTAACGAAACTTTAGGGGGCGATTCTGCCCATGGAATTGAATAATTTTCCCCAAGGAACCTATACGAAATTCTTAGAAAAAATTCGACTTCCCAATTTTCCATAGGCAAATCCCAAGCCAAGTTTTTTATAGAGAAGCGAATTATTTTTTCATATTTAGATCTATGTTCCTTGGGGAAAGTTGTTCAGTTAGTGGGCTGATTAACACGGATGAATTGGTCACTATTATCATTCCACCGCCTTTGAGTCGCCATTGGTTAGTGGAATAGCCACTCAGGAGGACACTTTTTTCGCTGAACGGCACTTTGAATTTTGAGCCTAAAATGAATTTCATATATTTGATAACATCTGCCTTAACAGGTACAATCCAAAACAGTACATTAAGCTTTACTAGCTGTCCTTTCTTAGTAAAGGACAGCTTAGAAAATACTTATTTGGTGGAATCTACCGATAACTATGATCGGCTATAAGCATTTTTTTTTCCGAAATTATTTTCGTTATTTAATCACTTTGGCGTTACATAACGTGACGTAACACTACGCCCCTGCGCCGCCGTCAGAATGTGATACGTATTGCTGGTTTTCTTGTTTAACGCTGTTACCATCGTTTTTATTGGAAAATTTAGTGTTTTAGAACACGTTTAAAATTAAAGATTTTTATTAGGTAGTATTAGCTGTTTAGGTAATTATTATATTCTCGACAAACCTAAAGAATTGTTTACACAAATGATTTGGGAAAATTTATTGGATTACGCATGAAGGAAATGCGAAACATTTGTTCAAATATTGTTTTTTGTGGCCAAATTTTGTATAAATTGCCTTGTCTGGGTGATTTGGTTGCCTTCGGCTACAACCATGGTTTCCATAAGGTTGTTGGTCGTTTTCGCTTTGGTGAGTACTAATTCATTATACCTACAAGTATACTACTTTTAAAGAGTTATCTTAAATACGTTCGGCGAGATTTAATTTGACTCAATTTTTTTTATATGGTGGCCCAGCAGTGGGATATAATATGGGCTGAATACAATATATATATATATATATATATATATATATATATATATGTAAACATGGCTATATGTAATGTTACAATTTAAATAATTAATGAAATGAATGAAGGCAAGTTGGCAATTTGCAGTTAATGTGTCAACTTAACATCATGAGGGATTTTTTACAGCTAATGACTTAACACTAAACTTTTGTGATTTGAACACATATATACTAAAATAATAAAACGGGTCTAAGTTCGCGTAACGTCGGGAAATAGGTAAATCGTGATATATACGCGAATTTAGACCCGTTTCATTACCGTTAATTTAGACCCAGTCGCACGCTTGTTTACGCCGCGTGCGATACAGATCCTGCACACACGGGTGTACAGACATCGCGCGAGGGTTTTAGCTAAGGACTTAACTTAGTTCATATAAGTGTTAACAGATGGCGTTGTAGAGTGGTTATTTTTACAAAAGTCTAATTTGGTAATGAATAATATAAATCAGATATTTGTTTATCAAACATATCATGACCTAATTCTTTTACCTACTGCCCAATATTGTTCAGAAATGAACTTTTCAAGTTCGACTCGCTATGTATTTGTTTTTCTAGTTTCGTGATTTATTTCCATTCTGATAGTTAATTTACATGGTTCCATATTTACTCGCATATTTTGTCATAATATCGTCGTCATGCGAAAAAATTTCGTTGTCGTTATGACGAAATATCGTTATACGAAAAAAAATATGCGTATAAAGTTATGCAAAAAAATAGGGCTTTCAATTTTATGCTAGTAAATATGGAACCCATTTTCATTGATAGGAGTAGATATTATTTAGTTGGTTTGATGAGGAATAAATCATGCAAAAGAAAAAAAACGTTCTCCCATTTTCATCAACAAGGCCGCCCGTGGAGCATTTTTTATTTTATTTGATCTCTCGTTGCCCACTTGGGTTTATCAATGCTAGCAGCTGCCATTTTGCGTAATATTATACATATCTATTTCACTCTTCACTTAAAAGAGAAAGTACTAAGTCCATGCTCTTCACACGTATGACGATATAAACTGGAAGAAAATGACGGCAGCTGGAGAAAGGGTACCAATGAACTGTCAAAAATTCCATTGCTCGATGCGAAGCATATGAATAAATTTAACTTTATTTAGGAGACACAGTATTAAATTATAAGTAATTCTGTGTTATCATTATCACAGAAACATAGAAGGTAAATTAGTAATGCTAACAAAAAAAGTAACTGTAATCATATGGGTTTCTAAGACAAAGTTGTTCAGTTTTATGGGGAGAGTCACCCCGTTAAGTTTTACTAGCTTAATTTAAAGTCTTCGTATACTTTAAATCGTTTTTCAAAACTACCCAATACTTAATAAAAAAAGGTTCTGAAGTATATCCTAAAATAAGTTTCCTGACACCACGTAAATTGAAGCGTAGCTCTTTTCAAGTAGGTCAAGATAAAATAGTAATATTAGGTCAATGGTGAAGTGTGTCATATTTTATAATGTCAAGTATATGAATCTTTGACTTTGAAGGATGACTAATCAGACAGACAGACAAATCATTTATTTACCGTTACATGCAGTTCATAATAGCTTATTCTAAACAAAATATAGATATTATCTATTACAATAAGCATGTGACCGTAAAACGGATCAGGTTCAGCTTTGCGCCACAGCAAGCTATGGCGCCAATAATTCGCGCTACTGACGGCCGATTCGGTCAAGTGGTATTGGCGCTACCTCTTGATTGATGGGTCCTGGGTTCAATTCCCAGTCGGGGCAAGTATTTGTGTAAAAAGTCAAATGTTAAAAAAATATAAAAATTCAGTTTTTGTAAAAAGTAGATGTTTGTTCTTCGGCCATGTACAAAGGAACACTTTGAGTGTGTAGTGTTTATTTATTGATGACTAGAGTTGCGACCATTTCAGTTTTGAATTTAATTTTTGTTTTTATTGGTTTATTTTAAAACACATTGTATATTCTGTGGCTTTATGCTTATGTTTTTTATGTTTGTTAAAGGTGGCTACAGCCGCGTCCAACCCCACCCCAACCCTTGGACTATTAGGAGGGCATAAAGGAGGACTACTAGGGGGGCATAATGGAGGACTAGGAGGTCTAGTCGGGGGCATCCTCGGCGGACATGGTGTAAGTACCTTTATTATTTACTACTATCTTTCCGCCCGAAGCTCCGCCCGCATGGACTACTGGTTATATCGTACCAAGCTGTGGGTTAAAATGTATCCCATGTCCTTTCCCAAGGTCTAAACTGTCTCTGTACCAAATTTCATCAAAATCAGTTCAGTAGTTTAAGCTTGATAGCGTAACAGATAGACAGAGCTACTTTAGCATTTATAATATTAGTAAGATTGCGTTCCCACCTATAAAGTTGGTGGTTTTTTTTGAGATATTTTTTTTCATAGTGTCTTTGATTCCACAGCTATTTCCATAGTTATTTTTGATTTGAATACTTGCTTATAATATTGAGAATTTGAGTACAATTATACATTTTTGTTCTGGGTTCGTAACTTATGACCAGGCTCAAACACAGCTCATTTGTCCGTTTCAATTCTTATTGTCGTTTCAATTCTTATTGTCGCTCTAACGTCTCCAGTAATAATTAGCTGAATATTGTTCTAATCTTTTCACAAAATTTTGTCACGTTTGGATTTCACATCCCCGAAAAATATTCGAAAATGATTGTATGAAAAATCAGTTTTCACAAAATTTTGTATCGTCATCAGCCCATATACGTCCCCACCGAAGGACACCGGCCTCCTTTCGAAACACGAAGGGGTTTTAGGCCATAGTCCACCACGCGGGCACAATGCGGGTTGGTAGACCGCTCGTCTTTCGAAAATGAATTTTCTTGGACAGGCGGGTTTCATCACGATGTTTTCCTTCACCGTTGAGCAAGTTATAATTAGAAATCCGTACTAAATCCGAAAAGACGAATTTAGTGGTACAGGCCCGCACCAGGATTTAAACCCGCGACCTTCGGATTAATTTTGTATGAAAGACAACAATTTCATAGATAGGTACCTAATACTAGCGCACCTCCGGGGACTTCGCTCTCGCGGGAATTAAAAGTTAAGACTTCTGTGTAATTTTGATGTTCTGTAGTTTTTGCGTAAGAGTAAAAAACACATCCAATTCCATCCATCGTTAAGGCGACTACAGCACCTAAATTACGATTTTATGATGCGTAGATAAGCATGACGCACTGCATTAAATCGAAGAAAAAAATACTACGGTAATATTCAGGACATAAATTAGATAAGTAGTTTGCTGAAAACATGATTCAGCACTTTTGGTTCAATAGAAAAAGCTCACAAAGTAACCTCTAAATACCCAATATTGTGTATCTTTTAAGCTGTAAAAAACGATAGTAAAATGCACACAGGAACTTGAATTTGCTATCAAGTTCGTGATTGAACACTCTCGATAAGTAGTTAACGCATTTTTCGATTTAAGCTGTTACCTTTCCATAAATCTCATTTTTCTAACTTTCGAACATGTTTTTACGCACGCGCGCTTTCATAGTCCGTAAACTTCGTGTATCGACACTGTCCGCATTGCCGGCCCAGGCCTGTTGAGAGACGGAGATGGCACTATTCCTATGTGTGCTGCCTTTATCGGGTGCTGTAGTCGCCTTAAGTGACAAAATTCTAGAGCCACTTAACGCCACTTTTGACATTCAGGGTTTTGGGACATGAGTATAGTGGTGTTAGGTAGTCTTGACATTTCCGGGTTACAGGTAGATTCCGCCATTTAAGTGTTTGCTAAGCTGTCCCTAACATCACCTCATACTACACACGTATGCTACTAAGTGCTACGAATGCTACAAATTGCTACGATGTACTACGATATGCTACAAAATGCTACATAAATCAAACTTAATTTAGACGTCGAGTTTATTAGAACGTTGTTCTAACACAAAAAAAGAAATTTCAAAATGTAATTTTGAAAGTGAAATAGTCGCAACTCTAGTAATCAGTTGCACGGTTTGACATCTTTCAAAATAAAAGTTTCATATAATTAATATGACATACTTGTCATATTTGTAATAGAGCTGCGCAATAAGCTAAATTTTAATTAATTTTGAATTATCTTTTTTTTTTGGGTTTTTTTTGAAACACATTGTATACATATTATAAAGAGGAAAGATTTGTTTGTTTGTTTGTTTGTATTGAATAGACTCCGAAACTACTGCACCAATTTGAAAAATTCTTTCACCATTAGAATCCTACACTATCTGTGATAAACATAGAGTACATGATTTTCCTGAATTTCCACGGGAACGAAGTGCCGAGTGGAATGCTAGTGCTAAATAAATAAACTTACCGCCTGTGACTTCGTTTGCATGGAAAAAGAGCCTATGTCATATAATTGTCCACGAAGAGTCAACCGACTCAATCCTAACATGCCTATCAGCAGATAACCACAAACTAAAACATAATCAAAATCACAGACCTATATCGAGATAGACGAAAATAGCACTTCAAACTGTATGAGAACCTAGCGTGTCGAATTTTTCGTACCTAAGATGACGTCACGAGCGAGATTTAGTGATGGGAAATCAAGACCGCGCGGAAACGATTCAAAAGCACTTAATTAAGTAAAACAATAATGTAAATCTGATTAAAATCGATTATCATTTACGGCAGAGGTCTCAAGCGGACTGACTTAAGTCGGACAAAACTGTGACCGTAGATCACACTTATTACGCGCAAGGTATGTAAACTTTTACCGTTTATCTCGATATAGGTCTGTGATCAAAATATATTGTGCATGTGTTTTTTGTTTTTGTCGATTTTGATAAAATATAAATGGGATTACTTAAAAAAATTAATCTTTCGAAAAAAAAAGTTTTTTTTAATTATAAATATTAAAAAATCCATATGTAACTAACATGTTTGTATTGTTTTTTTTCAGCATGGCGGCTTAGGCTTGCTAGGCAATATCGCGAAAAGCATCTCCAGCATCTTAAAGGGTGTAGGAGCTGGCTTACAAGGCCTCTTTAACATCGGTATGTCAAATATTAATTATTAATATGTATTAATTAAAAGTAATTAATAATTATAAAGCTATTTTTTAATTAAATTAATAATGATATTAATATGTTTTGGACCTTGCCTACTGATCTGAAGATTCCGGGTTCGATTCCCGACCAGCACAAATACAGGGTGTCTCAGGCAACCTATACCAGCGAAGGTCTGTGGTCTGGGGACACCAATACCTATCGATTGGACCCCCATGTACTTATGTTCCGCGATTTTTAGTAGTTTAGAAGTTACAGCACATTTTATGAATTTTTCGAAATTTATCACCCAACATCGATTTTTTTTTCTCTTATGTTTAAGATTATTTAAAAAAAATCTTTATGGTATTTAATAAGGAAAATATCAGCTACCATTTGAAAAAAATTGGATGTCCCTCATCATGATGGAACATGATTTAAATTTGACTTAAAAGTTAAAATTGGCACTTCAGCGAAATCTTTTCAAAACTTCAAGTTGGTAAAAAAATAATTGAGATGGACCTGCAGGTTTCAAACAGCTTTTAAAAACTTTGGAAGATATTCAGCTTTAGGATACATACAAAAAAATAGCACTTAATGAGGCTTTTTTTATGAGTAAATCCCGTTTAACGTAAAGCTGGAACCATCGTAGGCGGTTTTCTAGTAGTAATTCCATAGAACGTATTGTTTTTGAAAATACCACAGACACGCCCAAAAAGTTGTTAACACGCTTGTAAATAACCTCAGACAAGTTATAGCGATTACTCAATTTTCACGCTATCTTAAAAGTTAAAAGTCACTCTCAATCCAGCGTGAAAGAGGGGATAGTAATATATAATATATCAGTAAGCATATTATATCAGCATAGCTAGCACACCCCGCGATGACGGTGAAACTTCACTTTGATTGCGCGAGGGCACCCTATTACTAAGACTCCGCTGTCCGTTCGTCTGTCTGTCTGTCCATCTGTCACCAGGCTGTATCTCATGAACCGTGATAGACAGTTGAAATTTTCACAGATGATGTATTTCTGTTGCTGCTATAACAATAAATACTAAAAAAACAGAATAAAATAAATATTGAAGGGCCTCCCATAAAACAAGAGTGATTTTTGCTCGTTTTTATAGATAATGGTACAGAACCCATCGTGCGCGAGTCCAACTCGCACTTGGCCGGTTATTTTTTACATTTGCCCGCGGCGCATTTCTCCGCGAGCACGTTGTTCTTGAGCTGCTGTCATCTAGTACCCATAGCACAAACCTTGCTTCTGGGGTGAGATGGTGCTAATTCTTAGCCTAAGAATATATGTTTATCTATACATTTATTGGCATTTTCTTCAACTCCTTGGTCAAGATTGGGGTCAAGAATTACCCCATCTCATAAAAAAAAACATATATGCTAACCCGTCTACCCGTGACCACGGCGCGGCGCGTGCAACTGTTTCGAATCGTCGGGAATAAATAAATATATATACGCAAATTAGACCCGTTTTAGAATTTAATTATAATTAATATACACTAATGATGATATGTTATTCAATTCAATATTTTTAATTCCAGAATCACCTATAGACTTGGACGGAAGTGTGAATTTGGGCATAAAATGTAAGTATTCCCAGTTTACTGACTATTTATATAAAAAAGGTTCTTTTTTAAGGACAGTCTTAAAAATCTTTTATGATTATGATTATGATTAAATCTTTTAATTGTTTGTATTATCTTATTGTGATTTTTGGCTAACAATATCATAAGTTCTGCCCTAAAGGGCAGAAAAAAGCAGCTAAAGCTCGGGAGAGAAAAAAATAAAAATAATAGTTCTTTTTATCCTCTAAGGGGCAACACGAAGTGTGTGATTTGTTAATATTTCTTATATTGTTACAGTGTCCCTGGGTTGCGGAGCGGTTGTCAAAACTGAGTTCCCAGAATGTGAGTATTATTTTTTTTTTACTTAAAATTAAACTAGAAAATGCCCGCCGGGACTTAATTCTCGTGGGAATTCCGTGAAACCGTTCCTTATGATCCTTGCCTCTGTTATAAAGGGAACCTTTGTGCCAAAAAGCTTTCTAAGTGCAAGGGTTTTGTCTTAACTTTAATAAGTCAATAAGTCAGTACCTGCAATATTATAAAGATTCCAGCTTGTGTCAATTATTTAATAGAAGATAGTTGTGTTTCGGAGGCGTCATTAAGCCGTTGGGCTGTTGTCGATTGACTACAGTCGTTAAAACCTAGTCAGAGGCCATTGTACCGGTTTGAAATTCTGACACCAGGGTTAACTTTACCGGTGTGGTGATCGGTTGAGAATAACACCACCCCATCTCTTTCCGTAGGTGTCGTAAGAGGCGACTAAGGAAACACAAATGAGACAAGCCTCCTAGTAATCCATCCTAGGCAACGACACTTCATTTTTTTCTGAATCTGAGATGTCGTCCTATGGTCTCATGCGGTGTGGTAGGCTCTGTAAAGGGCCGTCTGGTTCGCGACAACCCTCTTACCGAAGTCCGACGACAAACAGCTTGCTGTGTTCCGTCGGTGCGTGGGAGTACCAGTGCCTTTATCGGCATTTTCTGGGTTAACTCGCTCCATCGTCTATCTCATCTTTGACCTTATGGTCAAGAGTAAAAAAAAAAAAACTAAGATCACCACACACTTGAATATGCCTACACGATAAGATAGGAAGGAAACGTTACTTCTTAGTGATCAAAGCACTAGTTGCGCAAGGCAGGTCAGGGGAATGCGCACCAGAGATGATTGGAAGGCAAGTATATCGTTAAGAGTCCCAGTTCACAACTGCAGCTCTAACACGGTAACGACAAACTCGCGCTTGGCTCACGCTGAAACTTCACTTTGATTGCGAGAGGGTCCCGCGCAAAGACTTGCTCGCCCTATGGCGTTGTCAATGTTGACATTTTGACATAGGACCGCGGTGTTGTCGCGGCATTGTCACTATCGTACTGGGCCTGCTGATCTATGTATAAAAATTAATTGCTGTTCGTTTGTCTCGCTACAACTGAGATAATTGCGAGGAATTAATTTCAAGACGTTACAAAGTTCACCGGGTCAGCTAGTTTATTTATAAAAAACTAGATGTTCGCCCGGGACTTCATTCCCGTGGCAATTCGGGAAAATTCTGTAGTCTATGTAAATCAGGGATAATGAATGTAGTTGCAGTTAGGTAGAGACCTCGGGCAAGCGTTGCAGTTAGGTAGAGACAACTTCGAGCGGATTCTAATGGTGAAAGAATTTTTAAAATCGGTCCAGTAGTTTCGGAGCTTATTCAATGCAAACAAACAATTTATTAGTGTAGGTAGACGAAGCTGTTTCATACTTTTTATAATTCCATAAACCTACCCTACAGTTAAACATCTCGACGAGACAATGCAAATAGTAGATCATTTAACAACAAAACATAAACAGGTAAAAATTGAAAACCAAAAAACTACAGACAAAGGCAACTGGAAAAGCAAAAACCTTAGCGTGGGCTTTCGAAATTAATATTTACTCGCCCGGAACTTCGTTCCCGTAGGAATTTTGGAAAATTATAAATTATATTACTGTAAAGTTTTATTAAAATCAATTTAGTAGTTTTTGCGTGAAAGAGTAACAAACATCCATACATCCATCCATACATACAAAATTTTGCGTTTATCAGTGAGGATTTCTAGGGTTACGCTCGGGACTTTGTTACCTAGAATTTTTTGATATGTACGTTACTGAAAGAGAATGCATACCACAGTACCTATCACATTTTAAAAACCTTTTTTTTTACAGTGGACATCTACCTGCCTAAAAGTGAGTACATTTTTTAAATTACTTTAACTACATTATATTTTTCTCTTTATAGTTTGTTGCTGTAAGTATTGTTATTTATTTTTAAAATTCAAAAAATCTTACAGCTATACATATATTATAGGTACTGAAATATTATTTTTAATTGAATACGTTCAAAATCCAAAATTGATTCTGAGTATTTTATTTTTGTCAGTTTAGAATTTATTTAAAACATGACTTTTTTTTAGTTTACTGGGCCATCACTAGAATCACTGTGTGCAGAAAAGCTAGGAAATGTAAGTACTGTTTTTTTTATTTTGTTTCTTAGGTCCGTATTGATCTCTAATTAAATATTAATTGTCTTAGACCCAATTTCACCATACTCTGTTAGTTATTTAACAGACGACGATTAGCAGCTAACCCGAGATTTGACAATGTCATTTTCACACTTTTTGTTTGACGTTTTGTCTGATTAACTTCTTAACCGTGGATTTACTAACTAACAGAGTATGATGAAATTGGACCTTATCCTCTCACTATCAAAATGTCAAACACGACTGCTAGATACTCAAGTAAACATAAGAGAGTTGCGTTCTGTAATACGGATCTTAGACATGTCGCATATTTGATCTTTTTACAAAGCGGCGACATCGTCTCATAAAATAACCTAAATCTTTCCAATTTTCAATATTTTGCCTTTGCACTTTGTAAACATAAAATTGTAACAAAAAAGTACAATAATAAATACAGCCTCTCACTCACTCATACACTCACGCCTATTAATCCCTTTCGGGGTAGGCAGAACGTCATGTAAGTAGTTCAAAAACCACATGTCGCCACGTTTGACAATAGTTTCGGGTGTTTTTAGATGGACATGAGTATAGTGGTGATAGGTTGTCAGCCTTTCGCCCAGGATGCAGCAAACCCTCGCATCTTAAACTGGCTTTTACAGTATGCCTGGGAAGAATTGATAGCTGGCACATTCAAAGTTTTTCTTTCACTCACTGACCAGCGTGACATACAGCCTGCGTTAAAAAAAGGAATCAAAAAAAGTATGATGTTATAATTTATGCAATTTTCTTGTAGCCAACTGCGGAATCTGCCAGCAGAAATCCTACAATGGCGTCAACATCCCACTCAATGCGTCTGAGCAACAGATCATTGACCTTCTTGAACTCAACGACGCCTATAACATCGTGTTGAGGATCATCATCAGAATCGGACGCGGAAAAGGTACTGTTATGTAGAAAGTCAAAATAGCTTTATTTGTTCCAGAACATCTAGGACAGATATGGCAAACCTTTATGGATCGACGTGCCATTTTTAAAAGAAATGTTCAATGATACCATAGACGTGCCATCAAATAATGATGAATTGTTGTGAAAATATTAAAATTAAACTTAAACAAGAGCACTTCCCGCCCACCTCGCCTACTCATTCCGTAACGTAGGCTCACTTAAGTTCGTTAGTTGAATTGCAAAGTGAATTTTGTTAATTTGTCTAAATACTACTCGTAGTACAGTAAGTATTCTATCGGTGGCGTGCCCAAAATATATTGTTTCGCCATCCCTGATCTAAGGTGTTATTCATAACTCTAAAATTAAAATAATAAAAGCGTGTTAAAAAAAGGTTCATCCCCGACATTTATCGCTTATAACTCTTAAAACGGCTGATCCTATTTTTAAAGTCCCACGAGTCCAGGGGTGGGCATAACTTTTGACCAAAAAACGCCAAAAAACGGTGAATAAAATTTCCTTTTTTCGGTTTTTTGCATATATCTTCGTTTTTGTTGAGCTTCCTGAATAACCTCTGAAAAGTCCCACGAACTTTTCAGAGGTTATTCAGGAAGCTCAAAGGTACATGTGTACACAAATTTTCAGCTTGGTTGTAATTTTTCCGAAGTCAAATGCTAAAGTTCCTGGAGTATAAATCTTAGAAACAAAAGCATTCAACTTGACATTGGTCGATTACAGGG